>MUZC01003154.1:1499916-1518185 GCA_002072015.1 Radix auricularia
CCCCCCCCCCCCCACACACACACACACACACACACACTGTGCGTGACGTCATTTAAGGACAGCCCCATGTTTACAATTATAAGTTGATGTACTAAGTTGTATGATTGATCACAAAAAATTACTTTAGACCCAAATTTTTTTAAAAAAAATTAATACATTGCTTTATCAGTGCCTGCAATGTAAGCAGGCCTGCTGGTATAAAGTAATATTAATTACTATCACCATGAAAGACTGCTACTAAATTGAACTGAAATACATCTGAATACTTAATCTACTACTAATATGAATGACTATGACTGGGATTTTAACTGATTATCATTGTAAATAAGGGGCTTCCATACGTGACTTTATACCTAAGGGGGTCACACGTTTGTTACGATGTGTAGCGAGAGGTGGGGGGGGGGGCGTTTAAGAATTGTGACGTCAAATCATAAACGCGCTACCTTAAAAGTTCCACTGAAACGTTTTATTGGTTAAATAAATAATTTATTTTTTTTACGTTTTAATTGCTTCACGTGTGAAACGATGTTAGAGAGCTGCTTAACACTAAATGCATACTAAAATGACAAAAAAAGTGATTCAAAAAAACATGCTCAATTTCAAATAGAAAATAGAAAATACGGCTATTATAAGGGGCAGGTTTAAAGCTTTGTGACGTGATATTAGAGGGAAGGGTCAAATTATTTTATTCGATGTGTGTCAAGGAGAAGGTGGTGTAAAAAATCGGACATAATCGCGGGATGTCATTTATTATGAAATACTAAATAATTCGAAATTGAAGGTTATCATTATGACATTCAGATGCGTCACTAAGTTGGTGTTTCTTAGTGCTCGTTAAAACATGTACATCTCAATAGCAAAATAAAAATGATTTTAATAGGACTTAGAAAGTTATCGATATTTAAAGTTAATAAATTTAAACAGTTAATATGGTCGCCAACGCAGTGTTTCTCAAAGTGTTGGTCCGCGGACCGGAGCCAGTACTTGAGCCATCCGTCGCCGGTTTGCAGAAGTTATAAGGGAAGCAAATATTAATATATATAATAGCCCAGTGGTGTGGGTATGTTTGTAACGTAACGCATAACGCAAGAGATGTACGACAGTCTACAGCAGTTAGTTTAGTTGAAACGCTGAGGAGCGATGTACGACAGTCTACAGCAGTTAGTTTAGTTGAAAAATCGTGTGTTGATGAGCGCTGTAAAAATATTTAATATGATGACGTCATTGTTTGGTGTGCATCGGTACGCAAAATACAACCCCTATTATTATTATTAAATAAATACTTTGCGTACATTTCAGAAAGTTTAATAATTCGTATTTATCAAAAAAGGACAAGTTAGTTGGTCTTTAAAAAAAAGGTTGGCGCCGTAGGCGCCCAAAAAAAGGGGGCGCCGCAGGCGCCACGGCGCCTGGCACAATCTAGTATAATTATAATCCTCTATTCCAAACTATTTATACTAACCCTAAAGAAGATGTCAATTTTTTATATAAGAACATAAAATGGAACAAATATGATATAATATAAAGCATGTCGATACCACGACTATACATGGAAAATAGTGCACCGGACCAGTGTGCAATGGAAGGATTCCTGCCGGTCCGCCATACTAAATTGTTTGAGAGGCACTGGTCTAGCTGACAATAACATTCAAGCTGCTGGGCCGTGTGACCTGAATGAACGAAACGTCATTGTTGTTGACATTTTGTCTGTGGCTACATAGTGAGACGTTACGAAGGCTAGATTTTTTTAGTGACACCTACATAGGGTAGCCAGATACGTGGACAGCAAAAGGAGGACATAATAAAACAAATGGCGGACAAAGAAGGACATGATAAAACAAAAAGGAGAACAAAGGAGGACATGATAAAACAAAGAGGAGGACAAAGGAGGACATGATAAAACAAAGAGGAGGACAAATGAGGACATGATAAAACAAAAGGAGGACATGATAAAACAAAAAGGAGGACATGATAAAACAAAAGGAGGACATGATAAAACAAAAAGGAGGACATGATAAAACAAAAGGAGGACATGATAAAACAGAGAGGAGAACAAAGGAGGGCATGATAAATAAAGAGAACAAAGGAGGACATGATAAAACAAAAATTAGGACGACATGGAAGACATTTTGAATAATTCATTTGAGACGTCCCAGATTAAACTTAAAGTCAGTGAAATATTATTGTCATAGTCATAGCTGCCACTGTTCATGCTAGAGTCTTGCAAAAACTATTACATTTTGTCTTGTAAAAAAATATTTAAGATTTTGCAATATTTGTCAAGCAATTGCACATCATATACAATAATACCTTTCTCTTTCAGACGCATTATGCACGCCTAAAGGTCATAAAATGTTCAGTCTTAACTAAGTCTTAACTTTAACTAAGGACATCCAATTATGGCCTTGAAATTTATCAATAGGTTTTAAGCACTTTTCTACGTAAATAATGCACACTCCATAGCTATTTTAACATCTGGCATAAAATTATTAAATTCTTCCTCTCAACCATTTCCATTAAGTCTTCTCAACACCTCACTGAATTTAACTGAAAGGAATGTCTCCTCATATTATTGTGGCAAATCTACCAATGTTGTGTGAAGATGGCTCATAACTTCCAATGTTGTGTGAAGACGGCTCATAACTTCCAATGTTGTGTGAAGACGGCTCATAACTTCCAATGTTGTGTGAAGACGGCTCATAACCTCCCATACTGATGAATCTTTTATTTTAATGACAGAGTGGCAGCAATATTTCTCAACGTAGACCTGGGTTTTTTCGTCATTATCTAGATTTCTAAATTTTTAATTTTAAAAATTTTGTGGTGCTCCTGGGTTGCTCTTAGGTTAATTGTCTCTATGTACTTTCACTCTAGTTCTCCATCTGCACATACTTGGTTACATTTTAAACACCAACTCACGACTCGATAACAACTACAATATCTGTTTATTTCCTACATTTTTTACTATCATTCTCTACCTAAGGTTACATCTCTCCGTCCGTGTGTGTGTCTACGTGTCTGAGTCCGAGCGTTCTTATTCTCTCAGACTCCGCCCCCTCCAGCTCTCACTGTCCGAAGGTCAACTGTCAATCAAATTTTACCTCCCCTTAGATAAAAAGGGGGTAGGTGGGTTTGACGTACCCCGTCATGGTCAGTAATCCCCTCCCCTTTTTCCTCGTCGGCTCCTTTCATCTAACGCCAGAGTCCAAGCTCCCGCCATGCTCTCGTCTTCAAAGATTCCCAATTCAAGCGAGCAGTTCGCACCTCTGGCCACCTGGACTTGCCCGTTAGTCCCGCGGCACCTCAAAGACCAAACATACTCTAGCGCCCTAACCGCCCTAAATTCCCGACAATATTCAGAATTTAGGTTTTTAAAAGTAAACATTACAATGTAATAGTTGTAAAACGATTCATAAACATTATTATGCAAAATCTTAGAAATTTAAAAAAAAAATAATAATGTTTTTTAAAGTTATTTATCAAAAGAAACTACTTCGGAAAATCATATATCCAAAAACTAAAAACGCTTCCCACAAATTAAAACTCTAAATATATTCAGTAGACTAGTTTGCGTTTGATATTTATAAAGTGATGCCTAAATAGCACTAATACGTAGGACGCAATGATCTTCTTTTCAGAAGGAGCGTCTGTAATATATAAAATAAGTTTTTATATTATTTTTTATATTTTTTATATTATTATTAATATTACAATTCTATTTGTATTGTATTATAGATTGCATACTAATTTGTTTTTCTCTCGCCTTCCTTCACTCTCAATACATTTAAGTTTTGTAGGCATATGCCTTATATAAGAATAATAAATTGACTGGAAAGTAAACGTTTATCACTTTGCCGTTAAAATAACGTGCGCTACTATTTTAACACTATTATAATAATGCACTATCATAAATATATATAAATCCTTCATGCTACGTGTAGAATGGAGTAGGGCACTCAAGCTCAAAATTTTAAATACAACTGACTTACATTAACAGCATATCATTGATCATGAAAAAGAGCAGCTTTCGACGAGCACATCATTAAATAAATTATTTATGTGAAGCAATGAAATATTTAGCTCTAAATAGATCTATAAGTTTTATTTAAACTTGCGCGCTTTTCATTTGAAGTCACAGTTCTTAAACACCCCTTCCCCCTCGTCACACATGCAAGCATTAATATTAACCTTATAAGAAGTCAATATGTTGGCAAAAAGCACATAAAATGATCAAGTAAAGTAAAATCAATTATATTTCGTTACCACGCAAATTGCAGTCAATACAAGGAAAATAGTTCAACGGTCCCTGGTGCAATGAAATGAATTCCTGCCAGTACCCCGCACTAAAAAGTTAGAGAAGGACTGCGGTAAGAGACCCAAATTTATGCGGCGGTTACATCCAGTGGCGTAGCGAATGGGGGGGGGGCAAAGGGCAAGTGCCCCGGGCGGCAATTTGCTAGGGGAGGCAAATTTCTGGTCGTTTTTTACTGTCTAAAAAAATTATTTATAAGAGAGTTGAGATTTTTATCGAACTAAAAGAAAAGAAACCATTAATAACAGAAAATAAAAGATATATCCTATGGCATTTGAACTTTTCAATCGTCAAAACTTTAAACTCCTTATTGGATATAAATTTGTCTGTTACTAATGCTACTGTCCTGAAAAGTATGATAATGTAACACTGAAGTATTGAATGGTTGCTTAAATGTTTCTTAATATTTGACAGTCTTTCATGTTGTAAAAACAAAACGTATTGTACATGAAACATGAGCCAAGCTCGGGGCGGCACATTTTGTGTAAAAAGGGGGGGGGGAGCTAATTCCTACTTCATTAGCTTCAAACATGAAGAGCGTTAAAATAAATTGTATTAAAATAAAATAAAAGCAAAGATTTTTTAAAAATCAAACAAATAAAGGAACTATATTATATACGTTAACATTTCAAATACCAGAACTTTAAACTCCCTTATGAACCTTAAGTCTTCTGAGACGTATGTTATTGAAGTGGAAAACAAAGGGGTTGAATTAGTGTACGAAGATGACAATATGGTTATGGTATATATAATTGATTCAAGTTTGTTTTTAACTGAAATAAACTACTGGCTTACTTAGTTAGTTTATACTCCCAAACCTTTTTATTTTTATTTTAATGTCTTTTGATTAAAAGCATCAACAAAAATAATGAATAAAATTGTTTATTTAATTAAATTAAAACTGTGCACGCGTATATCCAAACGGAGCCACCCATGATCAAGTGCTAAACATTTCCAAAGTTTTTTGTTTTTTTTAAATTGGAAAGCATCAGAAATCGGATAAAAGAGAATTGACAAAGAACAACAATAAGTTGTTAAAAAAAAAAAATCATGTTAAGCCTGGTCCCTTTTTGGACTCAGGACGTGTTAGCGCATTTTCTTATTATGTATCAGTACTTATGTTAGATATCAGCATTATGTAGTTATCAGTAATTGTGTTTAGATTTTAGACATATTTTTATGAATTTTCTTGTGTAATGAATATACCTGAATTTTTTTTTATTTAAAAGTCATTTCTTTACATTTTAAATTTTTTTATTTTCTCTTTAATCTAACTACAAGTGGTTTGTGGTTACTGAAATAGGACTCATAAATGAAACATTCTAAATTGTAATCAGCTAATCGCCCAAATACTCCGTCAATTGTTGTTTCATAGATCGTGGTTGCCAATCTTGGTGAAAGTAGTTGAATGTTGAAGCTTGTTTCGAACAAGTTTTCAATTTCTGCCCCTGGCCGCTAAGATCTTGATTGAAGTCACCACAAATGATGACGTAAAACTCTCTAAACTTTTACACATATTCTAATGACGTCAACAAAAAAAAACTAATACTTTTGATAATACTAAGACTTCCGGCAATGGCGGCCGTTGCCTGCGCCAGTGTTATCTCTCGATTCGCAATGTTTTTTGGAATTTTTTAAGGGTGTTTTTTAACGGATCGAGTAACTGAGTGTTGATGCACAAAAGAAAGACGCAATAACATAAACTCTCATTGTCAAATCTTGCTCTAACAGTTCATTAAACCTAATCTGTTTACATGATAACCCAACTGAAACGAATTATCTATTGTCGTACTCTAGAACTTTGTTACGCATTCTTATTCATGCCCATAATCGTTTTAAATATCTACTTACTTTACAAGCAATGCTTCCGAATACAAAATAGTGAATATACCGTAGAGCCATTTGAGATTATTTTGAAAGCCATAGAAAAACTGACAGAGGCAGAAAGAAAAAGCTCATCAGACCAACAGACGCAGGAACTTTGCTAGTTAGGGACCGTCCATAAAGTACGTCACGCTATTTTTGACAATTTCTAACTCCCCCCTGTCACAAACTGTCACAAATTTCGGACCCCCCTCCCTAAAGTAAGTTACACTTTCGTACAAAAATATATTTTTTTATTTACAAAAGAATTAAAATTTAACATAAAACACCATGATGTCACACATGGCCAGACATCCCCCTCCCCCTGTCACAAACTGTCACACTTTCTTACACTCCCTCCCCACTCTGGAGCTTGACGTACTTTATGGACGGCACCTTTCATAAAATTCTTTTTATTTTTGAATCTTTGTCAAAGATACACGAAATAATTAATAAATGTATACTGCTAGAAAAAATACTAAGCAGATGATGCTCACAGAGAAATTAATGGGATACTTTAAATCGAATCTTCAAGTCTAAGTACCAGACATCAATTTTTTGGTGATCCAAAATATGTATCCATTTTATTTAGAAAAACAGTTAAGTTATAAAATTCATAAAATGAGATTACTGTAGAAATTCCTATGAGATTTTGGCAGGTATGTAGAATTTAGAAAACTTTTACAATTTTCTTACACCAGGCAATCTGCTGGACTTTGAAATGTTGCCTTTAAATCAGTATTCAAATGACATTGTGTAGTACAGACTTGTTTACCCCACGGGTAAAAAAAAAGAATAATGAATTAAAGAACATTTGTTTTATTAACGTTTATTAAGATATTAAGGCTCCAAGTTACCTTGTCTAAATAATATTATTAATTTGCACATTGCTTACAATAGTCTTAAGAAATGCAATTTTAAAATAGCTTTTTTATGTGATGTCACATTTCTTCAACATCCCTTCCCTTCACCTTGTCACACATCGTCACAAAAAGTGTGACGCACCTTCCCATTAGGTGCGTTATGTCATTGGAAGGACCCTTACGCAATTTTTTTTTTTAAAGTTAAATACAAAACCATAATCAAGTGGCTTAAAAGTCACAAAGTTTAAGATATTTAAGTGCAGAGAAAGCTAATATACTCACCATCTCTAAATGCATTAGAATCCTTGAGTTTTTGTAGAACTTTGCATTATATTTTTTTTTTATTTAAACAAATTAATTTTGCTGTTTTAAATCTGTTGTTTAAAGCTGTCAACTGCTTTGTGCCCTACGTGTTAGCCATATTTTATAAGACTGCCTCGTGATTTTAAAACGGTGCAAGTTAAATTATTAAAATACAAATTGTGTTGTTGTTGCTTTGTTTGTTGTTGTTTTTTCTTTCTTTCTTTCTTTGTGTGTTTGTTTGTTTGTTTTTTTTGGTGGTTTTTTTTTTTTGGTTTTTTTTTTTTTTTTTTTTAAATTTTGTTTTACCCTTAAATGAACTGTCTATCTGTTGAACTCACTGTAATATCACTGCAGAAATTATTATTCGTTCTTTTTCTCTCCTCGATATCCCAGATTTCTTAGCCCTACTGGAAGAACTGTCTTTAGACCGCTCTAGCGCTGTTGAGATTTAACTTAACAAACTGGTGAGCGTCTATTTTTTGTGTTTAATAAATCTAATTATATTTCTTTATGAACGTTTACAGTAACAAAACAAATTATTGTTAACAATGAGAAATAAATCCAACCAACCAAGCACACATTCTATTTTTTTTAAACATTTAAATTTCTTAAAGCTGGCTCATAAACATTTTTTTAAAAACTTGGGAAAAGACATTGCACTCTCATTGATCCTAAAAATACACACCATTTTATACAAATATACAGACTGGAGCGTAAGTCAGACATAGGGGAGTAGTTATATTGAGGTCAGCGAACCTCATCGTCTGCCCGCCTAGACAGGTCTCCTTGGCAAAAGGAATGTCTTCGGCTTAGTCCCAGTGTTTCTCTGGCAATATGGGTCAAGAGGTCGGCAGTAGCGATGTGAAAATGTCTGTCTCTACTCTTCCTCACCCAACGGCTTCAGAGCAAAGGTCTCTTCAATGAACAGTTCTAAAAGGCTACACATGAGATCAGGAGCCAAGTGCACACCAATGGCAATAACAAATCATTGACATAAGGCAATTGCATGTGTGCAACTGCCCATATCCAATGCCGCTGTTTTTCCGGGGTTTGCCATGGACCGTGTCTTCAACCTGCACTAGCCATTATCATAACAGTGACAAAAATGGCTGACACTATCGGCTGTAAATGACATGAAGTCTGGTGTGACAGCAGGCTTAGTTACACCAAAACAGCAAGACTTAAGTCTGGTGTGACAGCAGGCTTAGTTACACCAAAACAGCAAGACTTAAGTCTGGTGTGACAGCAGGCTTAGTTAAACCAAAACAGCAAGACTTAAGTCTGGTGTGACAGCAGGCTTAGTTACACCAAAACAGCAGACGATGGCAGACATCTATACAGAACAACATCCATTTATCCGTATACATTCATCTAATTATCTTTCTATCCATTCATCCAACCCTAAATTAATCTATTTATATATTTGTATCTATCTATCTATCAGAGGCGTCACTAGGGTTTGTGACAACCGGGCAGTAGCTCATGGTGTCACCGCCTCACAACTCAACACATCTAACTCCTCCGAGTTTTTTGAGGGTCAAATAACGGGAACATACGGAATTTCAAAGCTTGGTGTCACCCTCCTGATGATGTCACCCGGGGCGGCCCGCCCCACCGCACCACCCTAGTGATGCCACTGCTATCTATCTATCTATCTATCTATCTATCTATCTATCTATCTATCTATCTATCTATCTATCTATCTATCTGTCTGTATTGTATATACATTTTAGGGGGCATCTAGCTTCTGACTAGACATCAATCACTGTATTTAGATGGTAGTTCTGTCAGCGGAACACAATGACTCAGATGTATGTCGGTAATTGAGGTTACATATGTTTAATTCTGTCCAACAACGCTAAAACTCCAACATTCCTGGCTTTTCTTCTGGGCTCTGTGATGAAAACGTTCGATTTATCTACTGCTTTGGTCTTGTTAATTCAACTCAGACATCGGCATCGCCCCATGTTAGGCCCTCACATTTTCTCTCATGTGGAGTTCAACCGGGTTCCTCCCAGCGCTATCCAAGTGGTATTTAAAGGGTGATGCTAATCAACAGGTCATGTAATTAATTTTTTTCACTTTCCATCTCTTTGATTTGAAAATTATTGCCTCTGCTTTTTACATCATCCATCTGTTTAAAATCGATTCATTTGGATTTTAATATCATTACATTATTTACATGTTAGAACTCAAAAACTAAGAGCAATAACTCACCTGAAACTGCGTTCTGTGCTGGCCGATAGAATTAACAATAATGTTTTTCATCTTGATTGTGCAAAAGTTTACCCCTGAGATTTCAGCATAGCTTACACAGTTTCGTCTAAATAAATAAAATTTTAAAATAAACTAACTGTGACAAACATTTGATCCATGTTTTGTTGAAGAAATCTGACAGCACATCTTCTAAGAGAAATTACAACCACAGCATTTCACAAAATGATACGCTAAGAATCATTTGCTCTGTATGCAGACGCGGCATATTATGCAGTAAATTTTAAGATTTGCTTTGACAGTGCTTTCAGTCTTTGAAGGAAATGCGAAGCATCGCCATAGACAATAAATTGAATAGGGCTTTGTGTGCCAGTTCAAAGCTTTGTTTGCTTTCTGCTTAAATATAACTCACTAATTCCTATAAACCAAACCAATTATAGCAAACTGGTAGTTATGGTAACATACTAAATATGCAACAACAAAAAATAGCTTACGTAAAACGATGCATGCCGGCTGTAAGTTATCGATGTGTTAAGATACTTTAATCTTCTGTCTTTACTTTACAGACAATGACTTCAATGAGAACAAGTCGCATTAGTCTTTTCATTGTAATGTTCATCCTATTCATGGAGGCAACAGCTATGCCCAGTAAGTATTGCATACGTTTTTTTTTTTAAACACAACCGAATATCGATGCTAGAACAGTTCATTTGAAAAATAATTTTGGAATTTGCATAATTTGTAAACCTTTTTCCTCTTCTATTGAACACTTGTTTTTAAATTCAAAACGGACACTTTGATTTCCACTCACTCCATACATTAGTCACTAATGACTAGTGAACTCTCTTGTACAAATAATATGTTAATTGCTTTTTTTTTTTTTTTTTTTTTTTTTTTTTAAATAATATAACAGCCAGCGGCTGCGGCTATTCGGACACGGGTCCGTATAGCCTATGATCGCTATACAGACCCGGGCGGGTTTTGTTAGATTAAAAGTGTATTCGGAGCCAGCGCAGGTGACAGCGTAATACTAGTATTAGTATGGCTAGTAATTAAATGATGTTGTTAATTTCATTTTTTTGGGCCTGTTTTAATAGTATTTTACGCTGAGGGAGAAAAAATGAAGAACAAAATTTAAAGAAAGGAGTAATTATCCCTATACCTAACCCACAACCTAAAACCTATCACTAAACCAAGCCCACACCCTAAAACATTTTTCTAAATTTAACCCACACCCTAAAACTTATCACTAAACCTAACCCACAACCTAAAACCTACAGCTAAACCTAACCCACACTCTAAAATCTATCACTAAACCTACCCTTAACCCTAAAGCCTATCCCTAAACCCTGAAATGTGATTCTGTCAGGGACAAACCATGAAAAAAAAATTAAAGAAAAAAAAAAGAGATTCCTCAAAAGGAAACAGAACCTCGGACCTATATTTCAGCAAGCCATAGCAATAACGATGAGACCAGGAAGGCTCGATTGTGATGGGTCTTTTAAAACTTATTTTTAAAAACTCTTTAATATTATCACCTACTACGCCTAGCGGGTCCGTATATCGATCATAGGCTATACGGACCCGCAGTGGCGTAGCTAGAGGGGGGCGGTGGGTGCGGTCCGCCCCGGGCGGCACACATTTTTAGGGCGACATTTGTGGGCAGTTAAAAGTACAGCCATTTCCTACAACAGCCATTTAATTTTTTGAAAAGGTAAAATAATGGTGAAACAAAAATATTCACAATTTCGAATCTTAAATAAACGGGTCTCACAACATTTGTTTGATTACATTTTAGTAGTTATAACTAACACAAACTCTTTAAAAAATTTAAGTTCGCTCAAAAATGGTATCGATTTGTTTGGAAAATCAATCGGAATACGTAATAGTAATCGTTATATCAAAACTACACATAAAAACACGTCACTGTTGGGCCGAAAAATATGTGCTATTAATATGGCCACGGCAAATTTTTGCGTGAAATTTCCACATGTGCAGAATGATTCACGAACAAGTACCTATATGACATGGTGGTTCAAACTTACAAACTTTTGTTTTACTTGCAAGTAGCAATTTATGTTACTGTTTCATTTTTTATAATAGTTTTGTAAGGGAAGGGAATTATTAAATTTATTTCGTTTTTATTGCACTTAAGTACCATAAATTAAAATACGCTTATTTATTCAAATGTAACGCCTATCCAATTAAAGTAATGTGCAAATAATTTGAATTATGACCAGAATATGAAAATATTCAAATTTCTCCGTTAATTAACACCACGATGGGGCATAGCCTACATGATTAAAATTGACACACGAAGAAGTAACTAGTAAAACGAGATCAGATGCTGGAATTCTATGCAAACTTTTTCTTTTGTATGTTTTATGCTATAATCTCAATTTAGTTAGTTGTGTTGTTTTATTATTATTATTTTTTTATTGTTGTTGTTTTCTTTGTTATTTTAAATTAATGCAAACCCATTTCATGGAACAAAGTGATATGATACTACAAAACGCTGTTATATCAGCCAAAATAATTTGTGAAGAAATATGAGTGTTGAAAATTTAGAAGACGTGGTTCTATCTTTAGAGCAAGATGTGCAACGGGAATTGTTTTTATCAATGCATAGAATTTAAAATAAAATAAAAGAACGCTTTGATAAGTGGCATATCCTTGTTAGAAAATATTCGCATATAATACCATGTAACCTGCTAAATGAAGAATTTGCACTTCAAATAAATTACTGTTTTGACATTGATAAAGAAAATGTCAATATTGAAAGAAAAAGGATCCCGGTTTTTATAGCTGTACCTATACTACTAGAAGAGGCATTATGTTAGAAGAACGAGGGGAAGGACCCTTTTATCTATTAAAATTAATTCAATAGTATAGATTGGAAAATTATGTACCAAACAGAGAAAAATTGTAATTTTGCTAAGAATTTTCTCAACAATTGATATCAGTGTTGCTAGTTATAAAAGAAGCTTCTCCAAACTGAAGTTGATAAAAAAAAAATATCTTCGTTCCACAATGAGTGATTTAAAACCGTAAAACCTAGCAATATTGACAATAGATAGAACAAGATATTACAAATAATTTGAAATTTTGATAGCATAATACACGATATTTCTACTATAAAAGTTAGTAAAGTAAATGTATAAATATGTTTATATACTATGAGGACAATTACTTGTAATTTTTTTTAAATTTTTCTATAAATACAAAATAAAAGCATATTAATTGGTAATGTTTTTTTAAAATGTATGTTGCCTCGTTGGGGGGGGGGGATGGACCTACGACCTCAGTAACTTTCTTGTGGCCTTTACAAAAAGTATATTGTATTTTTATAAGTATGTATTTATAAGTATATCATTTTATGCGATCTCTTTTATTACTGCTTACATAAATATGGCATGCAATGGTAAAAATGTTTTCCACCTTTCCTTCGCTTCAATTACAATTATTTTTCATGTTCATTAATTTATAAAAAAAATCCATCATACGATTGACCTAAGGGGTCAGCCATAAATGACTTCACGATATTTTTGCTGATTTTTTACCCCCACCCCCTCGTCACACGTCGTCATAAAAACTTATACGCGCTTTTAAATATGACGTCAAAAAAGCTTTGGCCACCCCCTCCCCCTATTAAACCATATTTTCTGTTTCAAAATGAGCATGTTTCAAATCAATTTTTTGTCATTTGAGTATGTCCTTAGTGTAAGGCTGCACTGCAATATCGTTATACGCGTGAAGCCATGTAAAACGCCATTAAATAAAGTGTCAGTAATCAAATATTTAAGTGGAACTTTAAAGTTGCGCGCTTTTGATGTGACGTAACCTTTTTTTAAACATGCCCCCTCGTCACAAATGTGGTAATCCCCCACCCCGGCGCGTGACGTCATTTATAGATTGCCTCTAAAAGGGGCGGCAAATTTGAGACCGCCCCGGGCGGCAAAAGGTCTAGCTACGCCACTGCGGACCCGGGTCCGAATAGCCACATCGTAAGCCAGCAGTAACATTATATATATACCAATTTAGACAATGATCTAAATTTTAGAGTCTATAAGATTTTTTTTTATTTCAAATAAAACAACACCATAAAAACAAATTCCTCGGTGACAAAAATTGTGTCCAAAAGAAAAAAAAATAAATAAAAAGAAAATTACTTTTTTGAAAAAAATGTGAGTACCTAATTATACTATACTAATATAGCCTAATAACATTTTTAAATACTCTGGCTCTGGTCTCTGGTTTTTACAAAAAAGTATATTTTAAAAGTAAAAATTAATGTACATATTAAAAAGTTATTTATTACATCAAAATTTCGATAATTAACTATTAATTTCTCAATTAATAGATAATTAATTTTATCAATTATAATTATTTTAATCAATAAAAGAACAATTAAAAATAATTTTAAGAAAATAATTTTTATAAAATTTTTGATTAATTAATAAATAATTAATTATTAATGATTAATAATATTTTTGGTTTTGTTTATGTTTAAACTTCTCCATTAAAAAAAAAAAAATTTTTAAGTGTAAGTGTAAACTTTAAAATAAGCTGTTTCATAATAAAAATAAGATTTTAAAAATTAAAGATTTTTACTCAATCAACAATAACAAAGTTTGAGTTTAAATTTATTGACATTATATTGAATTACCTATATTTAAATATATCTCCTAACAATATTATAATTTTTTTTATCAAACGACTTTTATACAGCTGTATTATTTTTGTATTTTTAAAATTAATATGAAATTTTCATCTAAGAGGCTAATTTTTAATGAGTTAATTAATTAATTTTTTGCTAACTATGTTTTAAAAATTTATACTGATTTTTTTTTTATTTGCATTGTTAAATATTATAATTAGGGCTGCGGAAATAAACAATTAATTAATTAATTTCTTGATTAATTTGTAAAAAAATTTGATTAAAATTATTTTAATAGATAAAATACCAATGGAAATTAAAGAAGATATTTTTTTAAAATTTCTATTTATTAATAAATAATTAATTATTATTAGTTAATAATATTTTTTTTACATACAAATTTCTGCATTAAAAAAAAGAAGATTTTTAAAGTGAAAACTTTAAAATAAGCTGTTTTGCAAGGATGAGGATTTTTAAAAATTAAACATTCTTCTACTTCATAACAATAACAAACTTTAAATTTATGGACATTATATTTAACTACTTATATTTAAATATATCTCCTAACAGAATTGTATTGTTATGGCTATTATCGATTAATTTAAATTTTATTTTAACTTTTGAAAAATTACCGAATAATTAATCGGTAATTTTGATTAAGCTAAAAATAAGATGCATTACGTCATTAAACTAAAAATTTCATGGGAAGTAACAAAAACAGACAATTAACATTTTTTATATAAATATAAGTAGTTCAATATAATGCCTATGAACTGAAATTTTGTTAATATTTATTATGTAAAAACACTTTTCAATTTTTATATTATTTTCTAGTTAACACTTTAAATTTCTTTTTTGTTTTAAATAGAGAATTTTGTTCGTAAAAATACAAACTTTTATTAATTATAATTCGTTTATAAATCGAAAATATTGTTTAAACGTCTCCTGTCATTATAATCGCATATGATTTCAATCAATAAAAAAAATTTACTGATTAATCGAGAAATTAATCATTAATTTCCTCAGCCCTAATTTTTTTATTAAATACTTAGTTATGGGCATTTTTTAAAATGGCACAAAATGTGAAGGAAAAACATAGTGAAAAAAGTGATTATTTAGTCTTAGAAAATATTCATAACTTTTGAATCACTGGGACAAAAAGATGATCTTTATGTTTTTGTTAACCATCAAACTCAAACAATTTCAATACAGCTGTATTACTTTTATATTTTTAATTTTAATTTGAAAATTTTTCCAAGAGCCTAAACTTTAATTCATTATTTAGCTTATTTTTATTGCTAAATATGTTTTAAAAATTAATACTGATTTTTTTTTTTAAACTTATAGTTAAATATTAAGTTAAACAAAAGCTTATAATAAGTGAATTAAAAGTTCTAAAACTTTTTTAAAAATATTTTTCAAAAATAATAATTGTAATTGTAATAACAATAGCAAGTCTTTACGAGTAATTAGAAATTTATGTAAAATGCCTTAAAATAACACTTGAGAAATGAGCAGTTTTTTCCCATCGTATACCGTATGCATGACTTGGGACGTGGTGGTCAAGAGGTAGCGCTCTCGACTGTCATACCGATGGTCACGGGTTCAAATCCACATGAAGGTGTGGATTTGTTCTCGCGGCCTGAGGAGTCCCCGAGTCACCCAGCTCCGAATGGGTACCTAACTAGACAATAGTTAGGCGGCTGGGGTAATGCGTGGAACCCCTATAGCCGTGGCCTGTGACCGCTGCATCACTTGCCAACAGATCATCTCTCATGGTCTGTGGACGCAATTATCTTCTGCATAGAAGGAGCGTCTGTATATCTAAGATAAGACTTTGATTTCATTTTTTTGTTTGTGTTAAAAAATGGTTTTAAAAATGCTTTTTTTTAAAGACAAGGGAGATAGCTCAATAAATAAAAAATGTAAATTGCCAGTTTTGTTACTTCCCTTAATATTTTCAATCTAATGACGTCATAAATCTTTATTTTTATCTTTAAACTTAAAACCAAGGAGTACTAAAGACAGGAGATGCGTTTTCTACTTTCAGGGGTAGCTAGCTAAGGCCATTGTATATTCTACCGTCGGGACTCCGTACAATATTTGTGTATTTGATCGGATCTAAACATAGCCGATAATTGTTATTTACGTTTTCTCTTATCTTGTGTTTTGTGAAATTGCTCGTGTCATAGGCTTCATCATGCCTAACAAATGTGGTGTTGCGAACTGTTTTTCTATCTAACTTGGTCAACGTTTAAAATTTAACAATTACGCAACTATGACCACAGGAAACAAGGAATACAAATTAGCATCATATGTCGTTTCTATAGTAAAAGTTCAGTGGTGCAAATTAGTCGCAGTCGGATCTAAATATGGCCGATAATTGTTATTTACGTTTTCTCTTCTCTTGCGTTTTGTGAAATTGCTCGTGTTCTAGGCTTCATCATGCCTAAAACATGCGGTGTTTCAAACTGTTATGGAAATTACAATGAATCATAGAAGTATAGGGTGTTAAAATTTCTCCGAGACGAAGTAGAAAGACAGAAAAGTATAGCTGTTCTTCCGCCACGAAAAAACTTCGTTGTTGATGCAGCCAAGTTTACGACTAATGTGAAAGACAGTAAGCTACAGAAACACCAATGTTGAAAATACCAGGTGGATTTACAAGACCAACACAACCTCCGGGTATTTTTGATGTGCCTATTTCATGTTTGCCAACCACAATATATTCTCGTCCAGCAAAATAAGAATATAAATATAAGGATGTGGCTAGCGCTACGACAATTTTGTCGTAGCGGCAGACGACCCGGTCGGATGTTGCTAGCGTTACGACATGTCGTAGCGCTAGTCAGGAAACTAGTGCTACGACATGTCGTAACAGCAGACGATCCGGCCGGATGTTGCTAGCGTTACGACAAGATTGTCGTAACAGTATGTCTTATCTGAACTTATTAAATACATATTTAGCAATGGAAGATATTCAGAGTTCTGCAATGAAATATTATTTTTATATCTTGTAGGCTAATTATTCCTGATTCCTATGCCTATGTCTGTTTTAATTGACTTTTATTTCTTTTTTTTTTTTATATATGTAAAAATACTAATTGTTTTTCAAATGTATATGTCCTCATCTTTGTAAAAAGAAAATGGTAATATAACCACACAAAAAATGTTTAACATCAAACATTAAATGAAAGTGTAAAAGGATTACAACAGTAACACTATTATCATTATTAATTCTAAGGTAAGTATAAGTTTGGACTTAGCATTAGTAGAAATTACTAATTGTGCTCTTATAATTAATTTTAATAGGATACCACTGCACATAATTTTAAATAATAGAACTTATAATAACCAAGTAATTAAAATATATACTAATAATGTTACTAATACTATAGAATTATATACAAGAAAACTAATAGTATTATGGTATAAGTATAATGTTAATTGGGCCTGCATTTCTCTGAGTAGAAGATTAGGCCTACATGTTTCTAATAATTAAATAATGGTAAATAATAGTAATAGTGATTTAATTCTATATTAAGAATAGTAATACTAGTGGTTGTTCATTTTAATTTTATCTATTTATTTTCATCCATCATAGATCAATATCGGCTTTATTAAAGTGATATCATCCTTTTACATTATTTTTATATAAATATCTTTGTTTTATTTGTATTTATTCAGATGTTAAATGATTGCAATTATGCATAACGTATAGCGCTGAGTAGTCTTTCTTAGAAAACTAACACGCCGGTGAACAAGAAAAAATCGGCCATCTTTGTTTTTTACGGTGCCGATGTTTGATCAAAATATAAGTGAAGGTCTACTGCTTATGGTGGAAGGCTACATTGATGAAATCAATGATTTTCCAAACAAAATTAATATGATTATTACTAATATTTTAGTCCGAGTAACTATTTTTAATTAAATACAGAATATTTAAGACATTAGTAGCTTAACGATGTTGCAAGAGACACAGAAAATTCCCCAGATGACACCGCGTTGCATGAATAGTGATAGCGTCACTGGAAACCTACTAATTGACGTACTCGAT
>MUZC01003154.1:1529374-1561952 GCA_002072015.1 Radix auricularia
AAAGTGCCCGAGGATTGGAAATTAGCCTATGTAACGCCGCTCTTTAAGAAAGGTGATAAGTCAGACCCTGGTAATTACAGACCTGTATCACTTACTAGTATCACATGTAAATTACTGGAACACATAATATATAGCAGAATAGTTAACCACCTTGACAAATATAATGCCCTATGCCCACACCAACATGGCTTTAGAAAGAACAGATCATGTGAAACACAATTGATAGGCCTAATAGATGATCTATCAAAAGGCTTAGATAATAATGATCAAATAGATACAATATTACTAGACTTCTCAAAAGCATTCGACAAAGTTCACCACCTTAGTTTACTCAAAAAACTTAAATACTTTGGAATCTCAGGTCCCTTACATCACTGGATCCAAGATTTCCTATTGGGTAGGGAGCAAACTGTAATAATTAATGGTTCTAAATCTACACCAATAAAGGTTAACTCAGGAGTTCCACAAGGAACTGTCCTAGGTCCCTTACTATTTTTAATTTATATAAATGACTTACCCAACAATATCTCAACAGGAACTAAAGTTAGGTTATTTGCTGATGATTGTATAATCTATAGAACAATCAAGTCAGAACAAGATAGCAAAATTTTACAAAAAGACTTAGATGAATTAATAAAATGGGAAACTAACTGGAGTATGTCCTTCCACCCAGAAAAATGTCAACTGCTAAGAGTAACAAAGAAAAAGAAACAAATAAATTCAAAATATTTCATTCATGGAAAAGAACTAACCCAAACTAAAGATGCGAAATACTTAGGAGTCATAATAAATGAGAAACTATCTTGGAATCCCCATGTCAATGAAGTTATTAAAAAATCAAACAAAACCTTAGGCTTTATAAAAAGAAACTTTTACAAATGTAACAAAGATATAAAACTAAAATGCTATCTCACCCTGGTGAGACCTATACTAGAATATGCATCTTCAGTATGGGACCCATCCACCAAAGAAAATATTGATAAGTTAGAACAAATACAAAAAAGAGCTGCCAGATTCATTACTGGAGAATATTCAAAACTGACAAGAGTAACACTATTAGTTAAATCATTAAACCTTGAAACACTAGAGGATAGAAGAACCAAGAGTAAATTAGTAATTATACATAAGGCAATTAATTCTAATTTAGAAATACAACACAAAGATAACCTAATACAACCCTCAAATAGACATAAAGACAAAAACACCTTTCTTATTCCATATGCAAGAACAAACACATACAAGTTTTCTTTCTTTCCGTCCGGTATTCGGGCGTGGAATGGGTTGCCTGAAGAAACCAGGAAAGCCACCACTTTATCATCTTTTAAAACTCTAGTAAGAATACAGGACTAAACACAAACCATAGAAATACGTAGGACGCAATAATCTTCTGTACAGAAGGAGCGTCTGTAACATATAAGATAAGATAAGATAAAAAAAAATACAAGAGATTATTGGTGTATTCTGTAGCTAAATATTATGTTGTTTTGCCTCTACTAATCTACTGAAAAAATTTGCACTGGCTACATCTTTGTCAGTAAAGGATGGTTATCGAGATTGGCAGCTTATAATACAAATCCTAAGAAGTCATGAAAAGAAAAACGTTTTTATTGAAGAATTTGTAGAACTAACCATAATACTTCGCAGTGGCACGAGGTGAGATAGTCATTGAGGTATTAAATCGGTCAAATAAAAGATGCTGAGATGAAACACTTAGACTAATTACATAACTATTAACTTCTGTCAATCTTATCAGTAAACTCTTGTATTGGCCATAAAACATTTTAGAAGTTTCCAAATATTGTTTAAATAATACAAGATCAGATAATCACTTTAATACCATCTTTGTTAATGCTTGCAAAATATGGCATCCTAAATAGTTGCAGGTAAAATTTGACTTCAAACAAGTACTTTGAGTTCTTCGGAGAAAAAGTCAATTTCATGAAAATCAGGTCGACCTCACAATTGATGCATTAGAAACATACTAATTAGAATTCTTTTACCAACTTGTTGACTCTGCAAGCAAGTCTTTAGGACAAAGAATTTCTCAGATGTAACAACACATCAGTTACGTTTTTTAAAAATTATAAATATGAATTTAAAAAATGTCAGTGTTAGTTCAGTGATTTTTGGCAAATTGCAAAGATTCGGAAAGCCTTTTAAAAAAAGGAGAATCAGTGGATCTACTATTTATAATAATATATCAGTGTTTTTTCTCTATTTAAAATATATTTAGTACCTTTGGAATTTTTAAAATTCATAACAAAAATAAATTATGCTCCGATCTTAAACATTGCTCTAAAAGATTTGAATAACTTCTGATCCAGGGAAAGTAATTTTTGCAAACTAAATATAATCAAGAACTGATTTGAAAATAACATCTGAAACAAGATTGGCAATTCTCACTATATTAGCAGTATTGTATGAACTCAGTAAAAGACTCTAGCAAATAAATTGAAAATGATAAAGGCTAAATGTAAGCCAATCATTAAGTCATAGATTTAAGTAAAAAGATTTAACAAAAGAAGTTTTAGTATTTTCAATTTTTGCTACTCACAGTATCAACTCACCGAAACAAGCAGATAATGAATCTAGATAATTTTCTGCTTTTGTTGTTTAGTATTTTGTGGTAAAAATTGTTTGGTTTTTTAGAAAACAAGAATAGTATATCTGGAATATGAAAATTGAAGCTTCTTTCTTAATATTACAACATAAAGTCATTAATTATAGTAACGTCTAAATGAAATCGGAAAACAAAAAAGAGCTTTCCTTAATCATTCATTTTCCTTAACATGAAATGCAATCCACTCTAAGTGTTCAGTTACACTCACAAACAAAGCTGGAAAAAAATTAAAGGTGCAATTAAATGCCCCAGGCACTGCCTGAGCTACGCCTGCAAGAACAAATCGTCCATCTACCTTACAGGCAAGAGGACTGCCAGAATCCCCACTGCAGACCCCGCTTCCGGCGTCATTCAAGTCCAAGCACAAAATCCGCCGATCAAATATACCACCACGCAACAATGCCCAGCTGTAGGTACAGAGGCTTTGGGGCATGACGGTTACTTTGATTTGCTGAAGAATAGTGGTTGATTCTTCAAAATAATCAAACCGTCCCCAACCAGTCGTATAGCAGTCTCCCGCTTGCGCACTGTCGAACTTCTGTCCCGGTTTCGGAAGACAAATAGGCCGCACGTAGTCAGTGAACTCAACGGGTAATTCAAGCTTGATCAGAGCGATGTCAGACACCTTTTTGGAAAAATAACCCTTGTGGACGATGATCTTTTCAGGTTTTCGTCTCTGGATCCTGGAGTCGTTTCTTTGATAGTCGTTTAACGTCATCAAATCCGTTACACCGAGAAATATTCTTACGCTCACGTCAACGCAGTGTGCGGCAGTCAGTACCCACAATTCTGATATAAGGGAACCGCCGCACGTGTTGGTTTCATTGCTAAGGTTCCTAGCTACAACAAAAACTTGCCAGGGCCACGCCTTCTGTGGCGCGGCTTGGCCGTTTATTATGGCTTCTTTGATGTCGATGGCAGGATTTCCGCATAGACTGAAGTTGTCAAACATAGTTTCGTTGGAACCATGGAATGGTGAATCTGGTTCATTATGTGTTCCAACGATCATGTGATAATAATATTTATATATAAAAGGAGGCTTTTTTATCACCGACGTCAATGTACATATTTGGGGCATCACAAATTGAAAGAAATAGATAGCGAAGATCTGAAAAATAAATTGTAATAAGTTTAAATAAGTCACTATCTAAATTACGAGTAAACATTTTACGGGATCTAAGCTACAACAGTTTGTTTGTTTGTTTTTTTTTCTTTTTAAATGTTTCCAATTTTTATTATAAGGTTATTACACACGATAAAACATTAAAAACGGTACAGCATCTTTTTTTTCTTGTGTGGCTAATTTTGCTTTTTGATCTGCAAATCTAGGTTTATATTTCATTTGAAATTTAGATACATACCTAATATATGATGAGATTTTTAATAAGCAGATACATTGCAGATAGAGTTGTTTCTTTGAGAATTCAACAAAGAAAAGGAGGAAGTCTTTTACAATATTTGAATATAAATTTTTGCGTTTGGAAAACATCGTACGCCACTACGCTGAGTGTCACATGACGATGATCCCACTAAAGCTTACGATGGTATCGACATTTTTGTAAAGCAATTTTTCGATGCAGTACATCATGTCATGGTGATAGACCAAGCTTTAATTGGTAAAGAGCTTGTCACTCAGTGTATATACAGTTCAGTGAAAGAGAGCCTCCCCTTGTGTCACGTAGCGGCCAGTTCCTCATTTTGCCGTTTAGGAAGGAAAATTATCCAAGGTAAATCTAAATCAATTTAGTATGCTTAGGAAACTTTGGCTACAATGCCCCCCCCCCCCTCGAGTTCTCATCAGCGATTGAGTTTGAGTATTGGTACCGTTGACGCAGTCAAGAACCGCGGAAGAATAGTTGTATTGCAATGCCCTTAACTTAAGGACCACTGCTGGAATTACAAGCTGTGTGATAAGAGCTTGTAAGCCGGACCTTCAAAAAGTAGAATGCCGAAAAATAATAAATAGCCTTTAAAATATTCGCATTTTTGTCAGGAGGAAAATGCATGAATAATGGTTAACAATAATAATAATAATAAATAATAATAATTTAGATAGCGCTGTATCCCAGCAAGGAGCCAGACTCACAGCGCTTTACATGGAAATAAAAATACATATATTAATAAAAGAAACATTCATATCATACTAACTACATAAATGACAATACGTTATACATCAGCTACGTTAAAAATTTGAATAAATGTTGTTTCATTAATTTTGAAAATAAATTTTGAAAAGATGTGTCTAAAGTGCACTCTTGAATGACTTAGCAGTTGAAATACTACGGATGTGTAATGGAAGAGAATTCCATTGTTTGGCTGTGCAATAAGAGAATGACCTTTCGCCAAATGTCTTATGAACACAGAGAATGCGTGTATCTGCAGAAGAGCGTAGATGACGACTTGGTGAGTAGACTGACAAAAGTTCAGTAAGATATGAAGGGCATGAGTCAGAAAAGAAGTTGTGACACAGAACGGCCAGTTTGTAATCAATTCGGGCTTGTAAGGGTAGCCAATGATGTGAGTAAAGTATTGGAGTAACATGGTTATGTTTGTTTGTTTTTTTTGCCTTTAGAACTAATCTGGCAGCTGAATTTTGAACTCTCTGTAGTTTTTCAATGCATTGTTTTGGCGCACCTGACAGAAGAGAATTGCAGTAATCAATACGAGCTAGACCAAGAGCACAGACTAGAGTTTTTGTTGCACTATCTGTTAAGTAATGACGGATTGAACTGATCTGACGAATGGCAGTATAGGCAGAGCGACAGGTGTGATTGATGAAGTTGTTGGTAGACATGTTGTCAGAAATAATGTAGCCAAGATTCCTAGTCGATGTTGTGAACAGTATATCAGAACTAGCCACCTGAATAGAATTCGGAAGATTCAAAGTACTGCGTGCTTTATTGTTACAGAATAGCAGTGCTGCTGTCTTATTATCATTCAGTTTGAGCTTGCTTAAAGTCATCCAAGACTTCACCTCACCAATGCACTCCTGCATCAATTGGACAGTGAAGCCAATATCAGAGGGATCAGCGTGAGTGTAAAGTTGAGTATCATCTGCAAATGATTCGCTTTTTAACTGAATGCTTTCGAGCAGTAGCAGTAGTGGCCTTGTATACAGCACGAAAAGTATCGGACCCAAAACGGAGCCTTGAGGCATACCATAAACCAAGTCAGCTCTGTAAGAGATACAGCCATCTACTGATACCACCTGTGAACTGTTAGATATGTATGATTGAAACCAAGCCAGAACTGAGCCAGAAATCCTAAAATAATTTTGCAGGGTTTTTAGTAATGTTTGATGGTCGACGGTGTCAAAAGCAGCACTAAGATCTATGAGGACCAATATAGAGATTTTCCCACTGTCTTGTTCGAGTAGGAGATCAATATTAACTAATGAACCGTAAACAATAGTTTGTCGTGTTTACCTTTAATATTACAATCTTCATCGCCATGGCAGTATAAAAGATAACCAAGATTAGTTGATATGTAAAGAAATATAAGAAATATACAATAATTGAGCACCCTATTCCATAATTTTATTTATATTTCTTGATTCGTTTTCAACTTCCGTTTAGCTCTTAAATTAATGATCATCTCATTTTATGACATGTGCAAAATCGACGTGCAAAGAAGAGATTATTTCCTTACTACGTATAGGGCTGTTCATAATATAGCAGAAAGCTATTAATAGAAATATTATATCTAAATTTATCTTTTGGAAAAACAAATTCATAAAAAAATTAATAAAAGATACGAGTCAATACGTGAATGTAGGTATATTGAGAATGATTGAATTTATCAGCTGATTTTTAATTCTTCGTTAATTTAAGACAGCTAATTGGACTTGCAAAATAAAAAAAAACAATCTCGTAATTTTACTAAGCTAACAATTTTGAGAACATAGTGATTTGACTGTATTTATGACACAAAAATTTGTTTCGCTAAAATGTAATCTAAAAAAGAACATTACGAAACGAGCTATGACGTTTTCCGGTTTTAGAAATGAAGAACCCTTAGAATGTGTAGTATATTTTTTTACTTGCACTATTAGTATAAAATATGTTTAAATCCTACCCAGGGTTGTGTGGTTTTAGTGACTACTGCCCCTAAAAAGCGAAATTACCCTTCATAGATCACAAAGTTGCCCCTCTAAATGAAAATTTATGTTCTGTTTATTAGACTCACTCTAAATAAGGTAAATATAACACCTAAACAAAATTCATTTTGTTCTTTAAAATTCCCGATCTTTTACTTTCAACACATTCTTTAATTTTGGTCAATTTATTGAGCAATCCATTCAAAACAATCGACTGTGCTATTTAGGCACCTAAGGTAAATAAATCTTCCACCTAATAAACATTTATCATTAATTAATGTTATCACTAATCACATTTTTTTTATTTCTAGATTTTTTAACGCAATTTAATGTTATTAGTCTGTATAATATAGACTACTTTATCTTAAAAACTTTACAAGCTTCCCATGGTGTTGTTTGTTGGAATATTTACTACAGACGAAACAGTTTATCTAAGATATACAGACGCTCCTTCTAAGATAATTGCGTCCACAGACCATGAGAGATGATCTGTTGGCAAGTGATGCAGCGGTCACGGGCCACAGCTATAGGGGTTCCACGCATTACCCTAGCCGCTTAACTATTGTCTAGTTAGGACTCGGGGACTCCTCAGGCACCGGAAACAAATCCTCGCCTTCGCGTGGATTCGAACTCGTGACCATCGGTACGACAGTCGAGCGCACTACCACTCGACCACCGCATTTTCTTTGCTAGATCCGATAGTGTATGTCGTTTTATAGAAACTTATTATAAATTGTAAGTTTGAAAATTCTTCTGCACTTTAACTCTTTTTTATATATTCCAATAGTTTTATCTCATGGATTGAACTTAAACTTTCATCTAAAAGTTTAGCCTGTGTTATGCCTAAAAGCATAATAACTTAAATAACAGTTGAGATTTCAGCAACATAGAATTTGAAAAATAGTTGATCAGTTTTTCAACAAAAAAGCGTTAATTTTTGGAATAAAACACATGTGGTGTTTCACCCGCTAAAAAAATTTAAAGAATAAAGGCTAATATATCCATAAACAAAACAAAACAAAAAATAAAATATTTAAGAAATCCCCGTGTAAAATAACTAAGACTATTTTCATAAATAGTTTACACATTTTATGAAACGTCCCATTTACTGGGCGAATCCAATATCTGCAATGTTTCTGTTTCACTAAGGTGAGGAAAGTCATTGTTTATTTCTGTTTTTCCATGAGACATTATATTTTGCAAATTCCATAACCCACCACGTTGTTGTTTTTATTCCTTGCACTTTTTTTCTATTACTTGGACCTGTATATTAATTTGTGTATGTGTCAAGTTAAACTTAAGATTCACAATATAAAGGTTTTTTTTAAAAGAAATGTTATGAAAAACTTAATACAAAAAAAATCTATAAAATTTTAAAGACAAAAAAAAATGCATTTGTTACCCCGGAAATGAAGGTGTGAGCTCATTGATTTCAATTATATATTGAATTTTTATACGGGCCATATGTACTAAATTTGGTTGTGATTTATCCATTAGCCGGGTAGCCTGTGATGAATGTATGTTAATATAGCAAATATAAGAGAAAACGATATTACTGAACATTATTTTAACTTTAGTTGTATCATATTTCGTCAAATAATGATAAGATATGTACAATTAAAACTTTCTATTCATATTAGAATTTTGAAACTTAATCATAAGTGACTGAGGCATTAATTATGCTGTCATTAGTATAGAAAACAGACACACGAAAATAAATAAATCAAGAACATTCAAATGTTTCATATTAAAGAGATATCCAATCGTATGTTAACATGAGCCACTCTTTGTTAAAATTTTATGTATTTTTGTATCTAAATATAAATAGAACATTTTTACCCTCACCCCGCCAAAAAATAAAACTAAAAAGCAAAAACAAAACAGACAAACAAACAGTCAATCGAAATTATTTATTTTTTAAAAATTTTATCACGTGAAATGTATTCACTTAAAGCAGTGCCTCGTACAATTCCGTGACTATTTAAAAGGTAGGTTAAATTCAATTATTAATTTGACGAACATAAAAAAGAAATTTACATTTTCATTCCCACATGTACTAAATAAACACAATTTACTGCTCTTATGTAACTCAAATGCTCATTAATATATGCGACACTGCATCAATACACAATTTAAAGTAATATAATAATGTAACTGTGTCTATGAGATGAAGAACATACGGCACTACCCCCATCCGTCAAAAAGGCAAAAACTATTTAATACATATCACCAATGAACGAGACATTATAATTGTAATTTGAGAAATGTACTTTCTAAAACACTTGAAAGTATAACTAAAGCAGTCGTATTAAAAAGAATTCAAGAAAATGTGCGCATCGTGCTCAGACAATAAAAGGTTAGAGAAATCTTCTGGCTTAAAATAAAGTAAAGTCTTCTCATAACATACTGGACCAAAAATATCAGCATTTTTTAACGTATTAATAATTGTTTTAATATGGAAACAATATTTGAATTGTTGTATATTAAAGTTTACATTTTACGATATTATTTTACGACTTTATGCAATTGGTATAATTTTATAAAGGACTGAAATTATTTTGTGAGTACCTATTACCAATAAGGCATCACAATTTGTCATTGATATTCCATACGCCTACACCAGTTTATTTTTCTAAAAAATAAAGAAATCATATGCCACAATTAAAAAGAAAAAAAAAGAAAAAAATCAACCGCTTGCTAATGAATGCGTGAGAAACAATGACAAAAAAAATTTTAATTGTCTATTTCAATTAAAGAAAAAAATGACATTTATAATATCGTATGTGATATCTATTAAACATAATTCTAGAAAATCTAAATAACATTGGAATGTCTCCTTTAACTTTATGTGAATTCATTTAACAAACTACGCCAACGGACAATGTATTGACATTATTTGGCTCAATTGTCAATATGACAATGTAATCAGCCGAGCTGAACAATCGTTCACTTGGCTTTAGATTGTCTCAGCTGAAGTTTCTGATACTTCAATTTATTTTTTAAAAATAATTAATCAACAATATAATAGCCCAGATCACAGGATATCGCTGAGGAACATAGTACAACAGTCCATAGCAGATAAAAACGGTCAAAATATTCATGAAATTAATGGTTAATTTTTCAAAAGTTAACGATTACTATATGCCACACCTGTAGGAGCACATTACAGGATGTACGAACAAAAAGTGGAGCAGACATGGGATCAGACCACCATCTGGTTGTAGCCAAGCTAAAAATAAAGCTAGCCGGCCAAAGGCCAAAAACAGACAGGCGAATTAGATTTGACATGGCAAGCTCCGAAACCCACAGAAAAGGAACAAACTACAGCTAACCCTTAAAAATAGATTTGCTGCACTGCAACAAGATGATAAAAGTGAAGGAAACATAGACAAAACCTGAGATAACTTCAAAGAAATTGTTAAAGGATCTTGCAATGAAATACTTAAACCTGTCCCAGTCAACAACAAAAAATCATGTTAAGCCTGGTCCCTTTTGGAACTCAGGACGTGTTAGCGCATTTTCGTATTATGTATCAGTACTTATGTTAGATATCAGCATTATGTAGTTATCAGTAATTGTGTTTAGATTTTAGACATATTTTTATGAATTTTCTTGTGTAATGAATATACCTGACATTTTTTTTATTTAAAAGTCATTTCTTTACATTTTAAAAAAATTTATTTTCTCTTTAATCTAACTACAAGTCACCACAAATGATGACGTAAAACTCTCTAAACTTTTACACATATTCTAATGACGTCAACAAAAAAAACAAAAAAAAACTAATTCTTTTGCACGCCTTCGCACCACTCTTGAATGCTTGAAAAATGATGTATTCGACTTCCGGCAATGGCGGCCGTTCCCTGCGCCAGTGTTACCTCTCGATTCGCAAAGTTTTTTGGTAGTTTTAACGGGGTTTTTTAACGGATCGAGTAACTGAGTGTTGATGCACAAATGGCAGGTCAGGACATACAAAAAACATATATACATCATGGGTCTAGGACTTATGGATGCTGTGATCAAAGGTGATGACAGACGGACAAAACGGGTGCAATAGCGCATTCGACTTCTCAAAAATGCGCTAAAAAACACTGGATCAGCGATGAAACATGGCAAAGTGTTGAAGATAGGAAACTTGCAAAACAAAAAGTAAATCAAACCAAAACAAGAAAAACTAAACACTTACCCAACAAGAGTACCGTACAATTTCAAAAGAGGTCACAAAAAATGCTTTAAAATGACAAACGAACACTTAATAAAAAGCTAGCTGAACAATCAGAAGAAGCAGCAGGAAAAGGAGATCTAAAATAGTTATATAAAATTACTAAACTCTTGAGTGGCAGGAAATCTAATTAAAATGTACTAGTCTGAGACAAACAAGGTAAAGTCTTCTCCTCCATAGATGAACAGCTTAGAATTAGAAGATGGAAAGAATATTTACAGGAAGTGCTAAACAGACCGACCCCTCTGAACCCACACAATCTGACCACTGGAAAACACTTGACATAAATATGGAAGAGATATCCAAAGAAAAAATATAGACGGCCATCAACCAAATGAAGACAGGGAAAGCAGCAGGTGATGATAACATACCACCTGAGATCCTAAAAGAAGGAGGAGGAGCTGAAATCATTACCCTACACCATAGTATATTCAACAAATTTGGTCAACCGAAACCCCTCATGCAGAATGAAATCAGGACTTATTTATTAAGATCCAACAGAACAGAGGATCAGTCACAATGAGAGAAATGGCGAGCAATTACCCTCCTATCAGTACCATGCAAGGTCTTTTGCGGAACAATACTAAACAGAATAAAAGATGCCTGCGATGATCTCCTGACAGAAGAAAAAGCTGGGTTCAGAAGAGGAAGATCATGCATTGACCAAATGACAACACTCCGGATAATTATAGAGCTATCTATTGAATGGCAATATCCACTTTATACCACATTTGTGGATTTTAAAAAGGTATTTGATAGTATTAATAGAGAAACTATATGGTCAATAATGAGACACCATGGAATACCAAACAAAATAAAAAGCAGTATCCAAAATGTGTACTCAAACTTCACCTGCCAAGTAGTACATAATGGTAGATTAACAAATGAATTCCATGTCACAACTGGAGTCAAACAAGGATGCCTACTTTCACCACTTCTGTTCCTTATTGTGTCAAAAAAGAAGACTATGCAAGGTCAGGCAAATGAATCCAGTGGAGCCAAATGCAAAAACTAGAGCACTTGGAATATGCGGATGATTTGGCCATTCTGTCCCACAGACTTCAAAATATGCAAGACAAACTCACAGCATTGAGCGAGACTGGGAAAAGAGTAGGACTAAATATCAATATTCAAAACACATTTTTTTTAGAAATTAACTTCCAGCAAGATGGAGACATACAAGTAGCAAACTATACCTTGGAATTAGTAAACAACTTTGTTTATCTTGGTAGTGAGGTTAGTGTATCAGGGGGAACAGATGAGGACATCGAACGAAGAATAAATTTGGTGCGACAGGCATTTGCCAATCTGAAACAGATCTGGAGATCTACAGACAACTCTGTCAAAACAAAATTAAGGATCTTTGAGACCGACGTAAAAACTGTACTACTTTATGGATCTGAAACATGGCGAACGACAGAGGCAACAAAAATAGACTCCAGACCTTTGTTAACAGATGACTGAAAAATATTCTGAAAATAAAATTGTTCGACAAGGTCGAAAACTCCAAACTGTGGGAGAGGTATGAACAAAGGACAGTAGAAAAACAGATCATGGAAAGAAAGCGGAGATGGATAGGACACAGCCTTTGGAAAGATAACATCAGGGCGTGTTAGGACTTAGATTGGAATCCCGAGATCCAAAGCCAGCGAGGAAGACCAAAGCGTACATGGAGACGGAGCATGTTAGATGAGGCTGGAACAACTGGGAAGAGCTTGAAAGAATTAAAGCGACTGGCAAGGGACCATGCACAGTGGCGTGCTTTGAAAGAGGCCCTGTGTTCCACAAGGAACCCAAAGCACAAATGATGAAGATAACGATTAAGTTAAAATTAATCGTTACCAGCCGTAATGAAAACATTCGTTATATTTACACCTAACTTGAATAAGAAGATTAGAGAAGAACACTTTCCTTACTTATTCATTTTCTTTAACATGATCTGCGATCCACTCCAAGTGTTCAGTTACAGTCAGATACGCAGATGGAAAAAAATTAAAGGTGCAATTAAATGCATTAGGCACTGCATGAGCTACTCCTGCGAGAACGAATCTTCCATCTACTTTACAGGCAAGAGGACTGCCAGAATCCCCAAAGCAGACTCCACTTCCGGCGTCATTCAAGTCCAAGCACAAAATCCGCCGATCAAATTGAACATTCAACAATACCCAGCCATAGATACAGAGGCTTTGAGGCATGACGGTTACTTTGATTTGCTGAAGAACATCGCTTGAATTTTGAAAATAACCCGTCTGTCCCCAACCCGTTGCATAGCAGTCTCCAGACCGTTCGTCGTAAAATTCCTGTCCCGGTTTCGGAAGACAAATTGGCCGTACGTAGTCAGTGAACTCCACCGATGTGTCAAGCTTGACAAGAGCGATGTCGGACACATGGTGGGAAATGACAAAACGCTCGTGGAGGATAATCTTTGCCGGTTTTCGAAGCTGGACGCCGGAGTCATTTCGTTTAGCGTCGTCTCTTGCTGTGGTCAAATTTATTGTACCAAAATATAAATGGACATTGTCGCCAACCAAGCAGTGTGCGGCAGTAACTACCCATGATTCTGATATAAGAGAACCGCCGCACGCGTAGCTGTTATTGTCACTGTTAGTTGTTGACAGAAAAACTTGCCATGGCCACGCCTTCTGTGGCGCGTCTTCTCCATTTATTATGGCTTTATTGATGTCGATGGCAGGATTTCCACAATGGCTGATGTTTCCTAATATGTTTTCAGTTGAGCCATGGAATGGTAAATCTGGTTCATTGTTTAATCCAACGGTCTGTGAATAATAAAACCTATATAACAAAGGATCTTTATGAAGTACTTGCCTCTCTAGGGTACATGTTATGGACATTTCAAAGTGAAGGAAATAGATACTGAAGATCTGAAAAATACAATTTAATAAGCAAAGATGTAAATTAAGAGTAAACATTTCATCTGATTTAAACTACAGCACTTTTTGAAACCAAATATATTTCCAATTTTGATTTTTTCAAAGTTGGGACAAGTTAATATCTTTTAAAAAGGTAACAATATAGTTTTTGGGTGCTAATTATCAAGGCGTTGTCTTATCTATACAGACGCTTCTTCTATAGAGAAGATTATTGCGTCCACGGATCATGCCAGCATGTTGGCAAATGTTGCAGCGTTCACAGGCCATGGCTTTGAGGGTTTAACGCATTACCCAACCGCCCATGTTTCCCTAATGTTTATGTACCCATTTGGAGCTAAGCCCTTGGAACCAATTTTTGCCTTCACATGGATTCAGTACGCCAGCCGAGCGTGCATGCAACTCGACCACCATGCCTCGTGCGTTGTTCTTTGATCTGCAAAAATTAGTGCAAATACTTTTTTTAGAAATGTAGAAAAATGTGGCAACATAACTAGAATATACCGTAACTTTTAAATATGTATTGCTTTATAAAAGAAATAGTTACCTTTGCAGAAAGTTTTTTTTCAAATTCTACAGATATATTGGAATCCTACCGTCTCGCAAGACGATGGTTCATCACCGTTTATCATGTTGCATTTCCTCGAGTGGCTGCGAAATCCTATCCTTGAGTGTCAGTCTTTATCACAGCTTTCCAATGTTTTGGCCTTTCTCCAAGCTCCTCTGTCTGTAGACTACACCATACTTCGCTTCTCGGCTACTGTGACGCCCTCTTTTACAATTGTGCGCCACGTATATCGGTCTTCTTTCTTAAGCTCCCACAGACGTGGGCGACATGTGTTCTTCTATCTTGATACCAGTTCTAATGTAGGAGGTCCTTGGGGATGCGGCCAGGGCTCATTCTTTTGACATTTCCTACAGCCATCTCAAGTGTCTTTCACTAAGTATTCATAACATGCTTTGAATGCATGCATCGGGACCTCACAAATTAGGCACTTTATCCTGCCATTTACTGCCAAGGAAGTGACACGAGCCCCTCAATTGAAAACTATTAAGTGTACGCTCATGGGATGCATAAGCGGTCCATGACTCACTTCCATATAGCAAAGTACAGATGGTCCAGGTTCGATTGACACAAAGTTTTGTTTTTGCCGTCAGCTTGTTGTTTTGCCAGAACCGTTTTTCTAGTTGAGCCATTGGGGCATCTTCCTTGCCAATTCTGCTGTTTAATTTGTCCTCAATGGACAGATGGACAGTGAGTTGGAGACTTTGGACCATAAGTAGGTGAAGCTGTCCACAACCTCTAAGGTTTCATTGTCGATATTTATGGTAGGAGGAAAACTTATGCCTTGGGCCATGATGTTTGTCTTGTTCAAGCTGATATGCAGACTCAATTCTTTGAAGTCTTTGGAGAAACTTAACACGAGTTGTCAAAAACCAGTTTCTGTGTGTGCTATCAGTGTGGCATCATCCGCAAGGTGTAGCTCACGAATTAGGGCTTTCGTTTTTTGGCTCGGAGTCAGGCAGTGTTGAAAAGTCCTCGATCAGCTCTGGTGTGCAACCAGATTCCATCACAGCTATCCTTGAATGCGTATGAAAGCAGTACAGAGAAGAATATTGTCAACAGTTTTTGTGCGAGTACACAACCTTAATTAACTCTGCTGTTTACTGAAAAGGCTTCTGATGTAGTTCCAGTAACTGCCCTGTGTCCTTCAGATTTTCATGGAACTGCTTTATAATGGTAAGTAAGTGTGTAGGAAAGACAATTTTTTCCAGGAATAGGAGTAGTCCGTAGCAACTAATTAAATATCAGTGCGATTTCCGGACTGGTCGGTCTACCATAGACATGGTGTTGTCAACATGGCAGCACCAGTAAAATGCACAGAGCAGCAGATGCTACTCTATGAAAGTCTTCTCATTTAGTCAAATTTTACAAAGTAAAGGCGAAAGTAATGTATAAAATAAATTTTATATATNNATATATATACAATACGCCACAGCAAGCGATACGCAGGCTAATCCTCCATTTCCTTACCTGCCCATCGTTGTTCTCGAAACATACGTAATGTGATTGAAACACCCCCCTCCCTTTCCTGCAAAACATCGCTTTCCAGCCATGCGCACGTACCAATAACCGATGAGTAAGCTTTACTTCGGTTGATTTGCCTTGATAACATGTTAGTTTTGTATCTTTCTTCTTTCAACCCCATTCACTCACGTTGTTCCGATTTCTTTGTGCTGCTATTTGTCACCAGTCTTTTCCCTCTTTCTTTGTGAACATGGTCACCACTTGGCATGTATTTCATGTATTTCCCGGTTTTTCCTCACACCATCAGATGTCAATTAACCTTTCACTTTCACGGCGACAATTTCCTCTTAGATTTGCCTTTGCAATCACGATAAATAAGGCCCGGTCACAAACTTTCCAAACGATTTGACTATATCTACCAGAACCGTTCTTCAGTCACGAACAGTTATATGCAGCTCTCTCCAGTTTTCCATCTTTTCCCGCCATTACATTTGTATCCTCAAAATCACACAATATGTACCATTGTGTCTTTCACGAACACTTTACTCATGTGAGCAATAATTCTGTGGTATTTCCTGCGCCGCGCCTCAACAAGTTTGAGTATAAATTTAAAGTTTGGAAAACAAATCAGTGCTACTATAAACGGCTTTCATATACTGGGACTGTGTAAAGTGCTCACCATCACCATGAAGTTAACAACTATAAAATAAGATTAAGATTTTCTAGTATGGAGCCAACAGTGCTTGTTAATCCAAGATGATCATAACGCTCTGTTTTTCAAAACCTCCCTTAAGTAAACAACACCTTCAAAATTTTCTTAAATTTTTTTTGTTTTCATAGATTTTAATCAACTTCTCGTGCGTGTAATCGCAGAACATGTTCAATAATTAAAAAATTCCTTACTTTTTTATATTCAAGTCAAAATGCATACTCAATAATTTCATAAACCACGACACTTTGCTTACAGATTCTTTTCACCGTAAATGTATTGCGATGCCCTTAAATTGAAGATCGTTGTAGGAATTATATGCCGTGTGATAAGAGCTCGCGGGCTCGACTTTCTAAAACAGAATGTTACATAAACAGTGAAACAGTCATTAATAAATGTAAATAAGGTCAAATGAAAGTTTCGGAAAGTAAAATGGGTAACAAAGGATCCGTAAACACTTTTTTGGTGGCAATTAACTTTAGTAACATAATCTTCGTCATTCTGGCAGTATCAAGTTGTGAAGATTTTAATACAAAAACAAGGTCTGTTGATATATATAATATATTTAAGTATAAGAAAAATTAACCATTACAGCGAAATGAATTTTTTTTTAAAATTCAACTTCCGTTTAGATCTTAAGTTATTGATTATCTCATTTCTCTAGTGAAGTGTGCAAAGTCGATGTGCAAAGCTGAGCGCATCTTCTTGTAGTAGTGTGCACACCCACACCGCACCGCACCATGTGCATCGCACCGTGATGCACTGGGGAGGGAGAAGAAAGAAAGGAGAGAGAGAATGACAGTTGGGTGCGCCTAGGCAGATGTTGATTTTGTTTCCTTTAGTGTTCTAATAAACGTGTTGCTTATTCTTACCTACGTGAATTGGACTTGATTGTTTCAAGTAAACTTAGCCACCACTCGGCTACATTCTTACTACGATTACATCTACATAATTTATTATTTTATGAAGTCTATTTGTACTAGTCTAGCTTTTTTGGTTATACTTTAGAGCAGGGGTCTCCAAACTTTAGTGCAATATTTGATCACAAGAACCATTTAACTCTGGGTAAAGTCTGGAAGTAATATTGTACTCACAAAAATATTTGTTGCTGTTTCTGGATTGAGATCAAGGCTCGTCGCTAAACCTGTTTTAAGTAGATTTTTAATTTAAATAAAATAGCGAGTACGTGAGAGGAGGCTCAAGGGCAGTGGATATATTCTTGGGGGCCATACAACATTTATCGTTGTAAATGACGATCAGGCTGATTAAGGAATTGGATAATTGGTAGTTAGAATTTGGGGTTAGAAGATTCAAGGCTAGATCATTGGTTGGTTAGGTCATTGCGAAATTATGTCATTGAGGAGTTTGGTCATTGATGGTTTAGGTCATTGAGGGGTTATGTCATTGAGGGTTTAGGTCATTGACGGGTTAGGTCATTTAGGGGTTAGGTCTTTGAAGGATTTAGATCAGGGGTGCGCAACCTTTGGGCTATAGCCGGCCGTATTGTTTAAAAAATTGCTTTTGCCACAGCTGCCAAAAAATTTTCACTGAAAACCGAAACGGTCACTATCAAAATCAAAAATTTACCCCTCGTAATAGTCAAAGTGAGATAATAAGGACATAATCATAATGTAATGTAGGGAAATAAAGTGCTTAATTACAAACAAAAACATTTCCATCGATATTCTCTTATATTACTACTTTATTGAACATTGCAAAACTAACATCATGTCACACACTTACAGCATGAGTATAATTTTAAGTGGCATCAGTACACCGAAAGCACAATAACTGAATAAGTGATAAACTGCTTTACTGTCTAAGTAACTTAGGGGTCATGAGTCCAGAAATCAGTGGCTACCTCGCTCTTGATGTTTGCCGAGAGCCACGCAAAGTACGGGTACTCGTTGAAGTTCATTAGACGTATTTCTGGCACCATATTGGTTGGTGTCCGCCAATTGGGCTCGATATTTATTCTTGAGATATTTCATTCATGAAAATGACGCTTCGCACAAGTGTTTTCAAACAGCACTACAGTGTTTCTTGCTATTTCACGAAGCTTGGGATACTCCTCGAATTTCTTCACAAGCTGCGCGTTATTTTTTAGTTCGATCCGTTCCATTAGGACATCCGACAGCGCACTTTCTGTCTCACCCAAATGGGGAGAAGCAACGTGTCTCATTTTTTGTCAAAATCCTAAATAAGTTCTTCGGAATCCAATAACAGCGCTTCGAGGTGGTCGACAGGTAGCGCTCTTGACTGTCATACCGATGGTCACGAGTTCGAATCCACACGAAAGTGAGGATTTGTTCTTGGGGCCTGAGGAGTCCCCGAGTCACCCAGCTCCGAATGGGTACCTAACTAGACAATAGTCAGGCGGCTGGGGTAATGCGTGGAACCCCTATAGCCGTGGCCTGTGACCGCTGCATCACTTGCCAACAGATCATCTCTCATGGTCTGTGGACGCAATTATCTTCTGCATAGAAGGAGCGTCTGTATATCTAAGATAAGATAAGAAAAGGTGGCAGTCGGAATTTCTTTTTTTTTCATGGCTCTCGATTCGAGCGATGGATTGAGGAAATGATAGAGATTGTGCTAGTGGATATGACTTTGTAGCAGAAATTTGTCACAGAAATCTTGTACTCTTCTGTGCATGAGGCAAACTGTTGTTCCTTCGCCTTGCAGAGACTCGTTGAGGCGGTTGATATGAAATAACAAAGCTGCAAGGAAGGCCAGAGATATCAAGAAGGCCTCGTTCTGCACTGGGCAGTCCGGCAGTCCTTATTTTTCGTGGAAAAGGCTCCAGTATTTCTTTTCTTAGCAGCAAACACGGCAAGATTTTTTGTCCCTGAGATAACCAACCAACTCTAGTGTGGTACAGAGTATCTTTAGCCAACCAACTCTAGTGTGGTACAGAGTATCTTTAGCCATCGAATCATTTGTGTGAAGAATTTGTATGAATTGGCGGTGGTGAAGAGCATTCGCGCGATTGAAAAGGATAATGCTATTCACATCCTTCAAGATTTTACTCCAAATTAACAGATCTAGAACACGGCGCCTCCTGATGAATAATTCAGTGCAGATATATCAGCATGTCCTTACCGTGATCCTTCAACTGCTAAATACTGCGGCTAACGCTTCAGTCGTAATTTGTTTCGCAATAACAAGTGCTTCATAGTATAAATGAACATTCAATATTTCGTTTACAACTTAACATAATATTTTGCCAAATAGCAAATGTTTGACGGCCGCAGGTTACTATAATTTAAGCAGATTTCCAAAGCCGCACATTTTTGTGCCTACGGCCGCATGTGGCCATAACGCCGCAGGTTGCGCACCCCTGCTCTTTACAATCTGTAGAAACAGGGCATTCCACCTAACTTAATCTTTGTTATCATCATGGCTTAAAAACGGGGGGCGGGGGGGGCGGGGAGGGGAAATTCACTCCTGGAGTCACTGTTTATGTTTCAGTATTTGGTAAAGTGTACGTTAGTCCAGTAGCGTCGCTAGGGGGATGCGGAGGGGGCGGGCCGCCCCGGGTGACACCATCAAGGGGGTGAGACCAGACCATAAAATTCTATATATTCCCGTTATTTGGCACTGGAAAACAAGGAAGAGTTCTATGGATTAAATCATGAGGGGGTGACACCATGAGCTACCACCCCGGGTGACACCAACCCTAGTGACGCCTCTGCGTTAGTCTGTGAAACAAATGAACAGTTTGAAGGGTTTTAATTTTATTTTTCATTACGGAACAACTAGACAAAGACATGTGAAAAAAGTTTCTGATATTTTACCATTTGTTCAAATTTTAACGTATGACATCATATTACAACTTTTATAAACCTCTTTATAATCAATGAAATGGTTTGTTTTGAAATTATGTTATGTTATTAAGGAAAGTAAAATAATTTTAAATTTTAAAAGTTCCAAATTAGGCCTAAGTTAATATAAAGATGCACCTTCCAATTACATTTTAGCATCGCAATAATTCCCAGGTATACACTTCTACCTGTAATTTTTAAAAATTCGTAAAATGAATTCTGCAAGCAATTGATCCTCAATGCACTGAATACCGAGCTTAGCTGGCGAATTTCAAAGGACTAACGTATTGACTGAATGTAAATAGACAATAACTTTCAATAAGTTTGAGCTATAGTTTTGTTATAAGCTCGTGCATTATTCATAATACACTTCATTATCAAGTTTAATTACTCCGCCATTTCCACTGGATAATGTTAACATCCGGGGAGCATACAAATAATAGTTCTATTTCTTTGTGAATTAGAAACTTCAAAACGTATCAGTTTTAGAATAACCAATTAAAATTATGTGTAACTATTGCCCTGACTGAAAAAGAAACGCTTAATCCCATTTAAATTTAAAAAAATAATAATAATTTAGTGTTAAAATATAGATATATGTGCTTCCTAAGCAAGTTTAAAATGAATATCTACTTTGGTTTTGTAAATATAATTTTATTAGGGATTTTAACGATGAATTAAAATTTAATCGTTAACTTTTGAAAAAATCATGATGAATTTCATGAATTAATAGCTAATTTCGATTAAAGCCAAACATCTCAAGGGAAGTAACAAAAACAGGTAATGGCATATTTTATGTTTTATTTAGTTTTTTCGATCGTCTCATTTTAATGGAAAAATAATATTTTGAACTTTTTTAACTGCTATGGACTGTTGTACTATGTTCCTCAGCGATACAGATAATGTGATCTCTGATATTTTTATTGTTTATTAATTATTTTTTTTACTAAAGTGAAAATACAAATTAATATTTTCATAAATTTTAATCGAATTTTTATCAGTTATTACTATTCTATTCGATATTTAATCTATAAAAAATATGATTAATCGAGAATTTAGTCGATAATTTCCTCAGAGCTAAATTTTAGAATCTAGGAATTTTCGTATCTCGGTAAAAGTTTCACTTGTAAAGTACTTAGTCATTTTGAAGCTATACAGAAAGAACACGACAAAAATGAAAAAAAAAAACAATTAACAGCTAAAGAAAAAAAAATAGTAGGATTTTTCAATCTACAATTCTACACATTAGTAATCTAATAAATTATAAGAAAACAATAGGAAAAAAAACAAGTGATAAATAGCAACTAACATGTTTAAAATTATTTACTTCTGGAGTAATGTGATGTGATAATGAAATATCATTATTATAATCGAGCACGCAACTCTCGTAACAGAAATATCAAACACACTACGTCTCAGTATTTTTGTATTTGCTATTCTAGCTATTGCCAATAGAATTATATTTCTCAATATATATATTTTTTAAATTTATATTTATATCCACCATAACTGCTAGAAAAGTAAAGAATGTGTGCTTCTTCATCCATTTACCTTAATATGAATTGCAATCCACTCCAAAAATTCAGATACCCTAATGTGTGCAGATGGGAAAAAATTATAGGTGCAATTAAATCTTGTAGGCACTGCATGAGTCACACCTACAAGAACAAATCGTCCATCTGCCTTGCAAGCCAGAGGACCACCAGAATCCCCCAGGCAGATTCCGCTTCCGGCGTCATTCAAATCCACGCACAAGATCCGCCTATCGAAAACACTTTCCCGTAATAACCAGCCGTATAGACAGAGGCTTTGTGGCATGATGTTTACTTTGGTTTGCTGAAGAACAGAGCTAATCTGTTGGAAGTAATCCCGTCGACCCCAACCAGTCGTATAGCACTCTCCAGTCTGTTCGCCGTCAAACTCCTGCCCCGGTTTAGGAAGACAAATGGGGCGTACGTAGTCAGTGAACTCCACCGGTGTGTCCAGCTTGATCAGAGCGATGTCGGACAAGTCGTTGAACTCGTAACTCTTGTGGACGATGACTACCACCCCTGTTCGAATTTGGACGCTGGAGTCATTTCGTTTAGCGTCCTCTTCCGCATGGGTCCAATCTATCAGACCGAGAAATACCCTTACCTTGACGTCAATTACGCAGTGTGCGGCAGTCAGTACCCACGACTCTGATATGAGGGAACCGCCGCACACTTCTCTGTGCTTGGTGCGGTCTGAGGTTATTAGGAACACTTGCCATGGCCAAGCCTTTTGTGGCGCGTCATGGCCGTTTCTTATGGCTGCGCTGATATCTATGACAGGAATCCCGCAAAGGCTGATGTTGTCGAATATGTCTTCAGTGGAATTATAAAATGGTAAGTCTGGTTCATTGTAGTCCAATCCAATCTTTTTTGAATACAACCTCTTGTATGTTGATGGATGTGATTCGCTTACTAACGACTGCAGGGTACATTCTTCTGGCACTCCAGAGTGAAGGAAAACGATAATAAAGATCTGAAAATATAAATTGTAAAGAGACATGATTGAGATGAGGAAAGAAATTTAACGTGAACATGTCCTACGATGAATGATCGTGTTTTAAGGAATTAGTAAACTTGTCTTACGATTTGGCGGTCGTGTTTTAAGGAATAAGTAAACACGCCTTAAGATTGGACAGTCAAGTATTAAGGAATTAATTAACAAGCCATGTAATATGGCGGTCGTGCTTTAAGGAATTGGTAAACATGTCTTACGGTTTTGTGGTCTCATTTTAAGGAATTAGTAAACATGTCTTTTGATTTGGCGGTCTTGTTTTAAGGAATAAGTAAACATGTCTTATGATTTGGCGGTCGTGTTTTAAAGCATAAGTAAACATGCCTTAAGATTGGACAGTCAAGTTTTAAAGAAATTAATTAACATGTCATGTAATATGGCGGTCGTGTTTTAAGGAATTTGAATTAGTAAACATGTCTTGGGATTGGGTGGTCGTGTTCTAAGACATTATTTAGCACGTCTTTACGATTGCTGTGTAAGGAAATATTGCTCTATTTAAAAATGACGGCAACAAACTAGGATTAAGGAAAACAAAATGACCGTACTTTAGGGTGAATATGAGATGGATAGGCCTAAAACAGAGGTTTCCAAACTTTTCTCCCTCGTTCTGTTTAGCTGCACTCTATTAAATACTTTGCTTGGTATGGATAGCAGAGTTATTCATCTATAGTTGAAGATCTCCTTTTTTTTCGGGAGTTTAATGAGATTTCCTTCTTTCCACTGTGTCGGAATCTGTTCTTCCTTCCACATTTGAAGGCTAATCGCAATATCTGCTAGTACTATGTCTGGACAAGCCGCTTTGTCTTTCTTACTTTCTCTAGTTGACTAATTGCTCTGCTTATCTCTTGTTTTGTGGGTGTGCTGCAATCTATTTCTTTATCTTGCACAGCTTACTCTATGTTAAGTGTGTATTGTGAGGTTGGTCGGTTAAGGAGTTCTTCAAAACGCTCTATCCATCTTTTTTTCTGACACTCTTCATCAGGTATTGATTTCCCATCAAAAGTTTGAACTTTCCGAATATTTTTTTTATTGTACCGAATAGTCATTCGAACAAGCCTCAAGCATTTATAAAAACAACTCTGCGAACAAATTCCCGAATCCGCTGGCCCTATTTCATCACCAATGAGGAAATCTGGCAACGAACACAATATCTAATGGAAGAGCTAATACGCCAGTGTATATTGAGATAAACTTGCCACACACCCAGAAAGCCTAAATCAAGAATTGTAAGACAAGTCTTGACTTGGAACCCCCAGGTCAAGAGGAAAAGACCAAAATGACCTGGAGAAGGGAACAGGAGGCAGATTTCAAAAGAGTGGGCACAGCTGGGGACAGTTAGAGAGATTAGCACAGGACCGGGATTCTTGGAGGAGAACCTTTATTCGTGGCCTATGCCCCAAATGGAAGGACAGGCTATGATGTGTATCTTATATTTTAAATAAATTAATTTCGTTCCGGATGACATGTTGTACCTAGGGCCACGATGTTTTGACTACAATGTATTACTTTTCTGTAGGTGATTAAGCATACTATTATATATAATGTGTTTTAATAATTTATAAGCACTGCTAGTAAGTAAAACATGTCCAAAATTAATTTATCTTGTATACCTATTTCATAGAGGGGCAATATAAGCCTGTTTCCAATCCTGGGGCAGTTAACTCTGACTTGTAGACGCTTGGAAGGTTCAGTCTTTAGAGTGTGTTATCTAGCTATTAATTCATACGGTCCAAAGAATTCGTTTAAAGTTCGTCTCGATTTTATTTTTGTCTCTGCAGTTTTATTAATTTTATCTTCTAATTCATTTCAGTTTTTTTAGATGTCTTTGTCATTATATGTTTCATTTTTATGACATAATAAAGAACATACATTTGTATTGTTGTCATTAGAAATTATATTTTCGACTTGTAATTAAGTTGTACGTTTTATTAATATTTTGCATTAACTGTTAAATTTTTAAATATCTTTTGTGTATATTTTTATTGGTTGCAATGTACTTTTTAAAACTTCATTTGTACAAAGCTTCTTTAATTTTTATTATAACATGTTGTGTTTTTTTAATTGTATACAAGCTTTGTAGCGACACATTCACTCATTATTTAATGATTGATTTTAGATTAGAGTTTTGTCGTATTTCAAAAATAAAATACTGGACTACACTGTTGCTATTTCATGAACATATTTCCCGTGCCCCGTGTTAAGTGTAAATTTATTGATTTCACGAATTAAGGCGTGTATAATTTTCAAAAATGTAAGCAATACTTCGACAGAAAGTCCATGACAAACATTTCCAACATTATTATGCTTTTGTAGCATGAAAACGTACTTAAATTCAGTAAATCAAACTTGGATAGACAAGTTCAATATTACAATAAAAGACTAATCACATATCGACTTAAAACAAAACCACACAGTTAACAAACTGAAATTCAGCAGTGACAGGGCGCCTTTTGATGGGATGTGTCCTGTAACTCATGCTCATTCCTTGAACAAATTAAGAATGCGCATTGTCCAAAAGAAAATAAAGAACCTTAACTACTGTAAATTAGGTCAGGTCAAAACATGACGGCCTAACATATATACTCCAGGGCCTTGATTACCTTTACTAATGCAATTAATACAGTCGTCATCATTGTGGCAGTATAAAATTGTGTACATTGAAATAGAAAGGTAGGATCTGTGATAAACATAGAAAAATATGATAGGTTCACTATTACAGAAACTTTATTGCATAAATGAATAATATTCGTATAATTTGTTTCCAACTTCCGTATAGCTCTTAAGTTAACGATCATCTCATTTTATTACGAAGTGTGCAAAGTCAGTGTGCATGTACATATTTTATGAAGTCTATTTTTATTTGCATCATTGGTTAATAGTACAATATTTGATCACAAGAAACATTTAACTCTGGGGTAGATTTATATTCTGAAAATAATGAACTCAAAAATATTTGTTGTTGTAATTTGAATGAGATAAGAACGCATCGCCAAACCTGTTTAAAGTGTAATTGTCATTTAAAGAAAAATGAAGTACTTTCTTGGGGGCCAAAGGGAAGTTAATATTAGGTTGGGACTCAACAGCTATTGTTGGTAGGATTGTATCGGCATCCTTCCGTCTCGCGAGACGATGGTGCATCACCGTTGGGTTGTGTTGCATTTTCTCGAGTTACTGTGCAGTCCTATCCTTGAGTGACAGTTTTTACCACAGTTTTTACACACGAGTTCTGTGCTTCCAAATGTTTTGGCCATTCTCCTAGCTCTTCTGTCTGCAGCCTCCTCCATTCCTCCCTCCTCTTCTACTATGACGCCCTCTTTGACAACTGTGCGCCACGTAGATCGGTCTTCTGCCTTACACTCCCAGTCACTTGTATGTATTTTGGCTGTTTTCATGTCCTTTTGACAGACATCTTTGAATCGCAAGCGTGAACGACCTGTTTTCCTCTTTCCTGAAGCAAGCTCACCATATAGGAGGTCCTTCGGGATGCGGCCGGGGCTCATTCTTTTAACATGTCCTAGCCACCTCAGTCGTCAACAATAATTAAGGAATTGGATCCTACCTATTTGTTGGGATTATTGGATTATTGGAGAATATATGTTTAGGTTAGATCTTTCAGGGCTAGATAAATAAGGATTATATCATTAATGGTTTGTTTATTGAGAGTTTAGAACATTGAGGGATTAGAACATTAATATGTTAATAAATTTAGTGTACGAATCATTTGGGGGTTGGATCTTACAGTGGGTAGATATTTGAAGGACTACATTATAGGATTTTTATCTTTGGAATTTACAACTATCTGATGCTAAGCTGGATAAAACGGAAGAGTTAAGAGTTCAAATTTTTAAAAGATTCACAGTTTCTAAAGAGCTTTTAACAGAAGTTTAGAAAAACAAATAATATAATTTTAAATATTTTCGATTGGGACTGAAAAGCCACTTCTTGACATCGAGCAGCAGGTTGGCGATCCCTTTGTTAGGATGTTATCAGACAACCCTGTCAAGACTAAAAATGTATAAACAAAGTCAAGATCTTTTAAAGCCGTGTTGTTTTTTTTTGTTTGGGGGGTGGGGGGTACTGCAGTGTTAAACTCAGACACCCCTCCTCCCACCTCTTACTAAATAGTAATGCAATGGAACATACTTCCTCATTTTTATATTCGCTAGATATATTAAACAATAAATAATTTTTTTTTAAATACTATTACAATACTCAAACTTTAAACATGAGAAGAGTTTCTAAATCTTTAAATGGACAATATGCTGTAACAAGCTATTATCTCTAACACTACGACCTCACGTGACAAAGATACCTTTAAATATGTTCACAAACATTTTAACCAAACTTTTTTTTTCTTGTTTATCTGTAATAATTGTTTTTATATACTTTTAAGATACTATACTTGCATTAAACTTATTTACCTTAGCGTGGTACTTTTTAAAGTCATCTTTTAATGATAAATTTGATTTTTCCGGAAAATTTTAATTGTAGGAAAACCCAGTAAAGGTTAAAGGATCTTGTGGGTAAACCCTATCTTTAAACAAGTTACGGTTGGTCTGATTTCTACCTCGACGAACTGTAGAAACAGGTCACCCAACCTCACACGTATTCTTTTTTTATCATCATGACCAGTGGCTTAGCCATGAAGGTGTGGGGGTGGGGGGGGGCTAAACGCCCACATCTGTTACAAAATTGTTTATGTTAGAGAATCTCTTACCGATTTAGCGAAAGAGATGCAAAGTTTAATTTACTTTTTTTTATATTTCATTACTGCTAACAACTTTAGCAAACACAATTTTTAATTAACTAAATTATAAGACGAGCTGTTGTTTTTCTTGGCCCATGTAAATTAAATTATTTCTTCGTGTCAAAAAAGGTTGTCAAGATATAAGTGAAAAACGGTTACATTCAATTGCTTAATTCTTCCATATGAAAATATGTACAGTTTTAATTCTAATGCATGCTGTTAATTGTCTATCATGTATTGGTTAATTCAACGGAGTGTGCCTTCTCTTTTTAAACCCAAGAAACGTCATATCTCTTGACGTAATGTAATTATTTTAGACAAGGCGTTTGATTTTACTAAGATTTTAAGCAAAAGTATAGAAGTTACCCTTATAACTCATAGAGAAATTTATAATGTCTCACCAACTTAAAAAACCAGTGTAGCCACAGCTTAATACTTCCTCCTTGAAATGTAAAACAAGTTTCAACACACGTTTTGTGATAAAGTTTAAATAATTTAACAGATTATATAGAGCCTGGTGAGTTTCATTTTAAATTTCTTTTCATTCTACAATTAGTAACATTATTTTTCGCATTCTTGTTTGCCAGGGGCATAGTAAGGTGGCGGAACATTGTCCCAGGGTGCCGAGGTATAAGGGCGCTTAAAAGAGGCATACAACATTACAGTGTAAAAAAAAGGCGAGTGTAAAATATATGGGCACCAATTTTATAGTTTATCCGCAAATGCTAAAAACAAAAGCGAACTCACTCCTGCTTTACTTTAAACTTATTGTGACATTTTAATTTAAGTCATAATCTATATCAACAAAATTGGAACTTGGCAATTTACTTTATAAACAGTTTTTAAAGTTTTCTTTTTTCTAGTTTCTTAAAATCTTTTTCAAGAAAATTAAACAAGGTTTAAAAATAAATCTTGCTTCACTTTTGAGAAACGGCCCTTTGTTGTTCAAATGGATGAGACCAGACGCGTGAATCTTCTACATCGAATCACTGTGCTTGGCTTGCTGTGTGACGAGTTTTGTCTAACCTGATAGGTTGTGTTACCATTCGCATACATACATATATATGTAAGTATGTATATATATATATTGTGGTAGTTAACGTTTTATTTAAATATAATATTTAATTTTTGAAACATTAACGATTAATTAATCGTTAACCTCCACTAATGCCAAAAATTAAAATTTACGATGTCATAAGAAAAGAAACCAACCAAGAATATGTGTCAAATTTTATAAGGAGAAGACGATGGAATTACATCGGTCATGTTCTTCGAATGGACGAGAGAAGACTCCCAAGTTAGGCTCTCATGTGGAAACCAACAGGCAAAAGAAAACAAGGAAGGCCAAAAGAAACCCTGCGTAGAACAAACAGAAGAGAAAGCTCAACCATTGCTCTGAGAAGTAACCAGGACTTAATACAATTAGCAACGGATCGTCGCAAATGGAAATCCATGACCTCTGTCCTATGTGCCGTCTTCGGCCCGAGAGGAAAAAACTAACTAACTAACACAAGTAAAACTTATTTAACGTTTTTGTTGAAAATCTAAATAACACTGGAATGTCTCCGTTAAATTGCATCTTTTATCTAACTACGCAAAAATTCAAGTTTTGACAATATTTGGTTCAAATGATGAGCGTTCTAATTGATAATATAACAAGCCGAGCTGAGCAATCATTCACATTGAACTGAGGTAACTGGTATACACAAAATGATCTTGATAATGAATGAAATTATCTGAAATATGTGTTCATTAAGTTTCCACCATTGTAGAGGGTTAATGTATTCAGGAATTTTCATCTCCATTTTTTAACGCAGCATTTAATCAGAAGAGTCGTCATTCTCTGTTCTGCGTCAGACTCCATGGCTGCCAGTAGCTTAGTACGCTTTTTCATTTGATTTGTTAAAAAGGCAAAGTGTTAGAACCATGGTAGAAAAAACTTTATCGACAATTTGTTAATTACGTCAGTCAATAGTTTAAAACCATAATATCTGTAAATTTGTCAGTAAATTTATTGTTTATCCACCGTTATTTTTAATTATATTTTTATTTCCAATAATTTGTAAGTGATGGATCGTTACAATATAATTTAATCGTTAAAATGTGTTAACTTCCGCAGCCCAAATGTATATATATATATANTTTATATAAATTATAAATATGTGTGTGGGGGTGTATTATGTATGTTTGAATTTCTACTTTTTTTTTAAATAACTACAAAAAATCTCTATTTTTAATGAATTACAAACGAATAGCTTAAACTTATAAGTCAACTATAAATTATAATAAAAACGTTTCGTAACATAAATAATGTATTTAGTAATTTATTTAAAAGAAATAACAATAAACTTTTATCTTTAACCAAGGCTGTACTAATGGATCATGCCTAAAAATCTATTTGTATTTTTCGGATACTTTTGAGACTTGCCGAACTTTTTTTCAAAAGCCTTACTATAAAATATTTCCAGTTTAAACGAAGTCCTAATAATTAACAACCCATAAAAGCAAAGTCTTACTTAAAATCCCTTACATATGAGACAGAACTGAAAATTCCACATGTGGAAGAAAATCAGCAGTCCCGAGCCTGCGCTCTTCATGGTGCTTCCCGGAAAACCCCCTCAGCCCTCTGGCCCCCTAAGGGACGTAAAGACTGAGAAGCCCCCCCCCCGGAACTGTCGCTGCTACAAGCAGCCGCCTGGGCGTTCAGGACACTAGGTCGCAAACGCCTTCCACTAAAGTGTGCCTCCCGATAGGGGTGGAATCCCCTACTATGACTCGCTATCAACATAGTATCACTTTGGCGCCACCCGGCAAAGGTTACGAGTCTCTATGGTTAGGATCGCCGCAAAGCGGGGGATCATCACTGACCTGCCTAGGGTTTAACCCCCACTGGAAGTTTTCCTCAGAGCTGTCGTCCAAAAGCTTTTCCTAGCGGTAGCTTTTGCTATTCCGTACTGGCGCTCCTGGCCCTTAACCGGCCCCGCTCAGCAGCGTTGCTAGTTAATTGAGGGGGACGAAACGGTCGCTTCTGAGTAACCCGACCCTCAACGGGTACTTTGGTTTTCATCATCGGCATTGCACCTAAATGCTTTGCCTAAGATCCGTACAGCGACTGTAATCATATATGACTAGCACCTAGCAACTAACAACGGCCTTCGGCTGTCCAAACCAGGGGTTTGTCGGTTTCAGGTCGTGGTCTGCTCCACGACACTACTCGTCTGTCGAACCACGTAGAGGTCACCCCTTATCGACAGAGACAGAACTGAAAGTGTTGATTTTATTCTAAATAATAAACACCGCTCGCTAACATTTACAGACTGAACGTGACTGAACTCCCCTAGCTTTAAAACGGAAGTGGGTGTGGTAGGGAGTGGTCACCGATGGCTGGTCTCCAGCAAACACGTGGAGGTGAACTCAATTGCAGACGTTGACGTTGAGTTTTACATAGATAAACTAAAAGCAGTGGCGTAGCTAGAGGGGGCAGGTGGGGGCGGCCCGCCCTGGGGCACACATTTTGAGGGCGGCATTTGTGGGCAGTTAAATCGTACACCCATTTCCAAAACAACCCTTTAATTTTTTTAAGTTGTAAAACCAATGGGAAATAACAATATTCATAATTCCGAGTCTTAATTAACGGGTAGCACATTTGTTTTATTATAAATTGGTTGTTATAACTAACACAAACTCATTAAAAAAAATAAGGTTGCTCAAAAAAGTATCGATTTGTTTGGAAATCAATAGGTATACCTAACAGATGACAATTTTATATGAAAACTACACATCTAAACACATCATCATTAGGCCGAAAAATATGTGCTATAAATGTCTTCAGGGCAGTTTTTGCGTGGAATTTCCACATGCGCAGAATGATTTGTGAACAAGTACCTGCATGCCATGGTGGTTCAAATATTGTGGGTAACTTTCAAGTAGTAATTAATGTTACTTATTAGTTAGCTTAAGGGTATTTAGTTGGTCGGTTGTCGAGAAGGGGTGGCCTATATTTCCAGTTTGGGTACTAATTGAGTTGAACTGTTTGGTTGAATAAATGTTACTTTCTAGCATATTTTAATTTAACAAGGATTTTACTTTTTAATCGTGCTGAAAATTTCATATTTTTTCCACATGGCATTTAAATCTGATGCCCACTTTTTTTTAAAAGCCAAAATCAATAATGTCATTTTAGAAACATAATTGAAGAAATGGCTAGAATACAAAATAAATATAATTGTGAGGTAAATTAGTATCTCGCGTTAATGTTACGATTCATGTTAGATGAATTATAACGGTTTCAAATTTAAGTAACAAAACTCAAAAGGATTTTTTTTAATTATGACAAAAGTCGTTATTTTTAAGTGAAGATTATCCAATTAAAAAAACAACAAAAAACTAAGTGGCTACGAAAAAGTCTTGACTATCACATTAGATATATATATATATACTAGATTGTGCCAGGCGCCGTGGCGCCTGCGGCGCCCCGTTTTTTTGGGCGCCTACGGCGCCAACCTTTTTTTTAAAGACCAACTAACTTGTCCTTTTTTGATAGATTGTGCCGCGCGCCGTGGCGCCTGCGGCGCCCCCTTTTTTTGGGCGCCTACGGCGCCAACCTTTTTTTAAAAGACCAACAAATTTGTCCTTTTTTGATAAATACGAATTATTAAACTTTATGAAATGTACGCAAAGTATTTATTTAATAATAATAATAGGGGTTGTATTTTGCGCACCGATGCACACCAAACAATGACGTCATCCTATTAAATATTTTTACAGCGCTCATCAAAACACGATTTTTCAACTAAACTAACTGCTGTAGACTGTCGTACATCTCTTGCGTTATGCGTTACGTTACAAACCCACACCACTGGGCTATTATATATATTTATATATATATATATATATAAT
>MUZC01003154.1:1562741-1574867 GCA_002072015.1 Radix auricularia
CGGTAGATTAGTAGATAGATAGATAGATAGATAGATAGATTGATAGATAGATAGATAGATAGATAGATAGGATAGATAGGATAGATAGATAGATAGATAGATAGATAGATAGATAGATAGATAGATAGATAGATAGATAGATAGATAGATAGATATTGTAGTGGATCTTCTACCGAGGCGTAACATAAATTAACATCCCAGGCATGATATTTCCTTTCTTTGTCCCCCTCTCCCAAAAATAGTAATACGAATCTTACCTAATGTTTATGTTTACATTTTGTTTTGCAGATTGCACAATGGCACATTATAAATGGAATTTCAACTTCATGTTAATAGAGAAAACAGGATCCGGGAAAAGTTCAACTGGAAACACGTTGTTGGGTGAAAAGTTTTTTAAAAGTTCAATTTCCTTTAATTCCAGTTTTAAAATTCCAGTAAAGGAATCTTAAGAGTTTAGTCAGTACATACTTCATGTTGTAGACACACCTGTCGTATTTGACACTCAAATGACCACAAAGAAGTATTAACACATTTTTCTGAAGGAATGAGACCCATCCCTGAAGGGCTCAACTTCTTGTTATTTGTAATGAAAATGGGCGATAGAATGACCGAAGATTTAAATAAAACAATTGATTGTAATTAAGCTTCATTTGGTAACTCAGATTTCCAGAAGGTCTGCATTGTAGCCTTTACAAGCGACGAAGATGCAGAAATGCATAATGTAAATAACGAAAACATTGAAGAATGGTTAAAAAATTGAGATAATGTAGAGCCTGGTTCCGGTCTGCAAACATTGTTGCAATATTGTGAATACAGAGTTTTCTTATTCTACAATCAAACTTCGGATATGCGGAAGGATAGTGTGAGAAACATTTTGCAATACCTTCACCCACAGGCACCTCGTTACACAAACAAACATTTCAAAGAGAATTCTGGAGCAAAAGACGCAATCATCATCAGTTTGGGTTTACCAGGATCAGCTGAAACGCAAAAATTGCTCGGCCTTCTTAGGTCGGCTATTGTGGAAGCTAAAAAAGACAAAGTTTGTAATGATGACAATATTTTATCAAAATTTGTTGATGTTTTGGAAAATTTTAAAGCTGAATCCAAACGCTCATGTGAAATGAAAAAGCTGAAAACTCGTGTCGAGACGATGCAACATGGAGTGAGAAATCTCCCTTCAGATGACAAGAGAAAAGTGGCAGCAATGGATAAAATAAATATTACTGCCACGAATGTGGAATCGAGGGGAAATGTTTCAGTTGTAGGAGCTGTATATTGTGAAAACTACGCTGCTGAAGGAGCCAATGCCACGATAGCCGGCGTTGTTGTGAGGATAGCACTAGTAGGGGTAGTAGTAGTAGGAGCTACAATGTATGCTTTTCGGGCGCTAAGACTTAATTGTCCCTACATAGCACCCGGGCTCCTACATGCCTTTAAAAGGTTCCGTGACAAATTTAAATAAATTTTTGATACTTCTAAAAATTTTCATGAGTTTCAAGCAAACATACAAATGCAAAATTAATATTTTAAAATATTGATCCATTTCTATTGATATGGAAATTGAAATAAATAGAAATAAATAATACACTATCAGAGTTCTTTTTCAATTAAGTAAAAACCATTTTAGGTGCTATCAGTCAGGAATGAAATGTTATTTCACACAGAAAAGGACGTAGAAGTAAGGTAATTTCCACAAATATAACAAATCAAAATGCGTGTTCTATCGAAAGGTCAAGTCAAGTTATGAAATGCTTAATTCCGTATATACTCAATTATAAGTCGATATCGAGTATAAGACGACCCCCCAACACCCCCACCCCCACAAAAAATGTTTTAAAAATTAACAAATTGAGACTTGAAAACTTGAATTTTAAGATTTCATTTATGTTATTTATCGTATTATTTAAATTTGAAATTATTAATTACGCGAGTAAAAGTGGACCATTTGAATTTGGTCTCTACATTTTGAGAGAAAAATCTCGACTTACACTCGAGTATGTACGGTAGATTAGAAAAATACATTTTTAGAAAAAACAAAAAACGATGAGGTTTACAAGTTTGGGTAATTTTCGATGTGTTATTTTTATTTAAAAGTTATCTTATCATCCAGTATTCTTTTTTCCAAAGGGCTTAATTGCAGTAATGCATTTAAAAAGTTAATAACTATTTATAGCGGTTCGTTACAACAGATAATGGAATCAGTTAGCCGAAAAAAATACCAACAATTATACAGTGCTTGTGAATATTTGAAGTATGGATAAATGCTATGGTGGATTAAGGGGGTGCTGAACGGGGTAAAGCCAGGGGCCTCCGACGGTTTGGGGGCCCCAAACTTTTTATATTTTATAATAAAAGTGTACTAATGTTTGCACGAACTCGTGAAAATAAAAAAAAATTAAATAAATGTATAAATATTATCTATACAACTGATCGCGATTCAGACATGATAGTCTTAATTCTTAATAATCGAAAAGTATTAGTTGGCTCATTCGCATAAAATGAAATATAGTTTATATATTTAAAATTTGTCATGGCAGTGTGGAGAGAGTATAGACTAGTGATGCAAACAGTGTCAGGTTCGATTACCAGCAGCGGAAAATAAAAGTTTTCTTTTCACACTCAATCGTAACACTTTGAACAGTTATTTCTCCATGTTCTTTTTTTTTATTATTAATATTTAGTTACAGTCGTATATTAGCTGTTAACAATCATTTTATTTAATTTTTTACCGATTAATCGAGAAATTAATCGATAATTTCCGCAGCCCATATATATANTATTATTATTATAACTTAAATTAGAATGTTCAATAAGTCAATAAAAATTGAAAATTATAAGCTCAGAAAAAAAAAAAAAAGGCCTTTAAAAAATATAATCTCTTATGATTCTTTCATAAACAAATTGTTACTTTTTATCGCAAAAACCTAATTTTTTGCTGCTGGTCGATAATAAATGCATAATGTGGAAAGGGTGATATTATCCTGGTTGAATTCAGGTTTCAAAGATTTATGACGCCTTTAATGTTAACGTTTTTAAATGGTCCTGAAACTTGGGTGAAACTTGTAGAACAGATTATATGACGAGATCTTTTAACCTGAGGCAAAAGCAATCATCTGGTTGGTGGGCAATAAATTTATACAGCCGCTTCGTGCTTCTCTTGCTTATCAACTAACTATATGGTACATTTTAAGATAAATGTGTAGCACTTTAAATTAGTTAAATCGAGTTCTTGTTTTGTTATTTCTCAAATGAATGGATTTTTAAATAGATCCTCATTGTGTACTATTGAATATCAATTTTCTTAAATCTATTTTTGAGCGATTTTACTCGTTATTTCACTAAAATGTGCATATAATTCCTCTGTTATTCTGTAAAATATTGCTTCATTGCCTTATATTGTTTGGAATCACGTTGTGGGAAATTGTAATTGTAATCTTCCGATGTTTTGCGATGTCAATTTGAACCCACTACCACTACCTCTCCAAGACTCATAAATAATTAAAATTACTAATTTCCATCTGTAATTTGCACAATTGAAAGAGATACTCTTTGTATTCATCATCATCAGTCCTACGACTGTGGCCGTCTTTGGAGTGGGGGCTGCATGAACACATCAGCAGACAACTATCTCCACATTAGCCTATTTTGAGCGACGGCTAGTTATTCATTCAACCTCTGCCCTGTCTAATCGACCTCTTGAAGGATAATTTTTGAAAGGCTATAGAGTCGCAGCATATGATCGAACAATGTCATCTTGCGTCTCTTATTATATATGGTAATATAAATTCTAAATTAAAAATTTTATATATATCTATATATAAAATTCTCATCATAGTCCAACCATGCCAGACACCAAGCAAGTAACAAGCTGCCTGACCCCACCGACCACACAGATTGCAAGAAAAGTTAGTTCACAGCGTGAGGGATCTTTGAGACCAACAGTTCTTTGAATTAAGGTCAATTACTATGTTGTTTCAGAACAACAAAATAACATGTATTTCGTACTGTAGTGGTTATCACATTTGCTTAACACACGGAGGTCGCAGGTTTAATCCTCCGCTAACACATCATTTTTTTTTTAATTTTAAAAAATATTTGCATATGTGTTCGCTTATTTCCAACTTTCTTTTCGACCATTAATTCGCAACACCTTAACAAGCATAATACGAGTTGAAATAAGCTAGAATAAAGATCCCTACCGATTAGCATATGCTTGGCAAACTATAGGGTTGTGCAGGGTGGGGTTGGCAAGTGGCCAACCACAGTGCACATGTTTCCAGATCAACAATGCGTCACAGTTATCCCCGCATCTGAAATTCATTCGCGTTGTTCTGATTTCATCGTGATGAAGTTTGTGTCTATTCACCCCCACCCCCGCATTTTTGGCACTATCTGTGAGCAAATGTGTGGCGTATGCTATGCCACTGGCATATGTCATATAGTTAAATTTAAAAATCGTTCGATTATCTCTATATATCTCTATGTAGCATTCTCTTAGTGTTAGAACTAGACAAGGACTTGATAAATTTAAATAGTTAAGGCCTCTTAATATTTAATTTTTTTTAATAAACATTATTGGGAGAAATTTCAGCTTTTGTTTTTGTGAAATATGACCTACAGTGGTACCTCGGCAAACGTCCTAAATTCAGTCCAAACCCTTGGATGCTTCCTAAATTGAACGTACAAAAAAATCTGTTGTATATTGAAAAAGGAAAAAAAAAATCGTTTTCATTTTAAAAAATGATTTTGCTATTAACATATTTATTGACGTGGTACAAAAATATAAATAAAACATTGCTTGATACGAAAATACATAAAAAGAATTTTTACGAACTTTGTTCTGTTTTTTTTTTTTCAGCTAAAAAGCAATGTTTCAAAATGCTGTAATGTCCCTCATCTTTGTTTTGTAAACGTTTTTACTACTTGTGCAACATTTCTCTATTTAATTCATATTTCTACAAGTTACACATGACGATAGGTCATTTTGACTCATAGGATGATGTAACGTACCAGAGGGGAAAGAAGGTCATACATTTGTGGTGATGTGTGACGAGGGATGGGGGATGTTTAAGTACTATAAGGTCAAATCAAAAACCGTGTGCCTTTAATTAATGCTACACTTAAATATTTGATTGCTTACAACTTATTTAATGACATTGTAAATTGCTTTACAAGTGTTATGAAATAAGAGTTCAGCGTCACATTTAATACCAATACAAACTTAAAGGACGATAAATTGATTTGAAACAATGATTTTCAAATATGAAATATGTCTTTTATTTGGGGGTGGGGGGCTTTTTTAATGACATGTTCAAGGGGAAAAAACTTTTAGTGACATGTGACGAGGGGGAAAAGGATAGAAATCGCCATAATTGTGTAAATAAGCCCGTAAACCGTATTCCAATGGTTGTATACAAAACAGGACGTTTACCAGTTGGACTTATTCCAAAGCATACGTATACCATGGTACCACGGCATCTGTTGGCGTTTTAAAAATAATTATGTTATATTATTACCTTGGCATTATATATAAATAATTTAAAAACAAGTGCACTCTTGGTAAGGTTCCTAAAAATGCAGCAAGTTTAACTAGAGTGGCATTCTGAATCGACTGACTTTTATTTTTACACAAAGGTAGCTTCCTTTTGTCTGAACGTAGCATCAGATCAAAAAGGTATTTTATTGTCAGGGACATCTTTAACTCACAGTAAGCCCTTTGGACAACTGTTAACTGTGATCTCACATATATTGGTTTCAAAGATGCTATTACAAGTCTGTTAGAGCCCTATTCTTTCACTGACATAACAACTGCCCACGAATTGTGTGAATCACCCTATCTTCTTTTTTAATCAATTTCACTAACAAGAAGTGGATCAAAGGCCCTAAACGGTTCAAAAGTAAATATGTTCTCAGAAATTTTATTTCATGTTCGGGCCTGAATTTCAAGGTTTAATTTTAATTCTAAATAGCTTCGGTAACGCTTTCAATCTTGAAGCACAGGCCGCACAAAATATTTCTTATCCTCTTAGAAAAAATCCAACATATGACATGAACAAGACGGCGACAGATTCGACAATCATGAGAAACACTGCACCAAACCTTTCAGCCGAAACGACCCGTCTTTATTTATTTCTGTCTCGGATCCTTCCATTCGACAATCATGAGAACCACTGCACCAAACCTTTCAGCCGAAACGACCCGTCTTTATTTATTTCTGCCTCAGATCCTTCTATTATCACCTGAGCTGTTACGCGCAACATTTCCAGAAAATTTAAATTTAAGGAAAACACAACACTAGTTATATTAAAGTGTTTAAGCTTGCCTTTGTAACACGTAAGAACTACCATGTGATAGAAATAGATTTTAAAAATAAGCTGGAAAAAAAGTAAAGTACAAATTCTGAGCCGAAACTCTTATGGACCCCCCCCCCCCGGTGTCACTCTATGAAGCAACCACATTGTCCTCCCTTCTTTCGAAAACGACATTTCTCAGAAGCATTTTAAAAATAATGCAAACTGTTTATTTAAATACGTATTTAGCCCGTACTGTTTTCATTGTATGCGGAGTTTTACGTTAAGGAAAAACGTTTTGGTTCGGGACCGGTGTCTTAAAAATAGGTACTCCCCCAAACATATTAATAGTAAATTTTCTAAAAGGGATAACTTTGTTCATTTCAGTTTTTTTAAAGACTCCTACCTTTAAAAAGTACCCCCCCCCCCAACCCGACCAAAAGAAAAAAAACAATCCACATTCCCTATCAAGTTTTCCTTAAATTTAAAGATAATCACTCTAAAACACACAAAAAGCAATATTTTTATATTATTTAGAACAACCCACGTTACTTTCATACTGTTGTTAACAGTTGCTAAGCATTTGAGTCAGAGTTGGAGTGGGAAGATAACATTTAAATACAAATCTCAGGGCATGTAAAAATTTCAAAACTTACATGTTTACTGAAGTTTAACTTAGAGCTTCATATGTACATACGCCTCAAATAAAAAGCAAAATTGAGTTACAAGGCTTATCGTTTGTTAGTAAAGGCAATTTGTTTGTGTTTGTGTGTTTGAAAACAAATATTGTTTATAAAAGCAACCTTTTTGTGGAATAATTGCGGGGTAGTGTGTATGAAGGCATGGGACGGTGTTTTTCATAGATACAGTAATACCATGGCACACAAACTACAAGCGTTCGACACTAAGAAAGTTGCTTACTCTCAATTAAATTGCCGATGGCTAACCACTTTCTTTCTGAAACTCAGAAAACGACAGGCCATTCCACATTGTGAAAAAGCTAGATGTAAACAAGTAAAAGAGATGTAAGCCAGCCAACTAATCAAACTATGCCTCTTCACTCCATGAACTACTTTTTCGAGACTCTGTAATTCCAGTTATAAATTATTAATAACCACTCAACTAGACTTGATCCCCCCCCCCCCTTTTCGACACACTAATAACAGACATAAGTTATTTGGCACATCTATAAAAGACATAAATTATTTGGCACAGCTATAAAAGATATAAATTATTTGGCACCGCTATAAAAGACATAAATTATTTGGCACCGCTATAAAAGACATAAATTATTTGGCACGGCTATAAAAGACATAAATTATATGGCACGGCTATAAAAGACATAAATTATTTGGCAGAGCTATAAATGACATAAATGATTTGGCATAGCTATAAAAGACATAAATTCTTTGGCACGGCTATAAAAGACATAAATTATTTGGCACAGCTATAAAAGACATAAATTCAGCAAAATGCAATCGTCAGAACCATTTTACCACGTTTTTCTTAGTTTGCTTTCTTGTCTGTTTGTCTTTCCGGGGCAAAAATTGAATTCCTTTTTTGAACCACTTCTGATCATCTAATTTTGATGAAATTTTGCATTCATACTTGATTCACATGACAATTTAATATTTCATTAATTATAGTACTCAATTCTACTTAATTATAGTAATTATACTAAAAATAAAGATGTATGACGTCATTAACATGAAAATTTCAAGGGAAGTAACATAACCAGGGAATTTTCATTTTTTTAGTTATTTCCCATGTCTTAAAGACATTAAATTTGAACTAAAAAGTATAAAGTAAAAATATTTTTAAAAAAGTTTTTAAGATACCACGTTTTGTGAACTAAAAAGAAGAAAATAAATTTTTTCTTGGGCTATGTTGGAACTTCCCTTCCCCTGGGCTGAGCCAGAACTGTTTTGTTGGATGCACATTGTGGACATTTTGAACATACACACTCTTACACACCAAAATATTTTCGAACTAAAAACGTGGGGCGCATTCGGCTGAATTGCCCTGTGAAATTAAATGAAGTATCATATATAGACTGTGGAGGAATTTGAAACTGAAAAGTTTCATGTAATAGCATTAATAGACCATTAAATGAAGTATCATATATAGACTGTGGAGGAATTTGAAACTGAAAAGTTTAATGTAGTAGCATTAATAGACCAAATTTCAGCCGAATGCGCCCAACGTTTTTAGTTCGAAAATATTTTGGTGTGTAAGAGTGAGTATGTACAAAATGTCCACAATGTGCATCCAACAAAACAGTTCTGGCTCAGCCCAGGGGAAGGGAAGTTCCAACATAGCCCAAGAAAAAATTTATTTTCTTCTTTTTAGTTCACAAAACGTGGTATCTTAAAAACTTTTTTTAAAATATTTTTATTTTATTTCAGTTGAAAGAAGGCGCTCCAACATGATGTTTGCTCCAACATAAGTCAATCAGACTTGAGATAGGACTTCTAATTTTGTCTTATGAAATCGGTTATAAGTTGGGATGACCTTACAGAAAATTTAAATCACAGAAGATTCTAGAATAACTAGGAGCTTACCAGAATCAAGTAAATAATAAATAATACGGTTAATAACAAAATGTGTTCAAAACTCATCTAATTTAAATAGGTTCATCGTAACTAAGATCACAGAATTATAACTTTCAGAATTTTTATAATATTCTATAGAAGTCCCCCAAAAATAGATTTATAAGATTCTTTTTGTCAGCCAATAATAAGCCATAAGTTCAATATTTTAACTTGTAAAATCAGTTTTAAAATAACAATATTCTTGCAAAAACAAATTATAATTTCAGAGAGTTTCCCAGAATATCCCAAAAATAAAGTTGATGAAAAGATAACTTTTTAAAATTACGTTCAGTTAGAGCTGCTAATTAACTTTGATTTACACGACTTGCCTGGTGTTGTCGTTAAAATCTTTCTGTAATGTATTTAACAAAGTTAACGAAAAATGGGTCGCTGGCCTAAAAGGGGATTTTAATTAGAGTTTTCTTCTTAATGGTATTTTAATATCTATGTACCAAGTTTAGTTAACATCATACACGGCCACCGGGCCAAAGCGCTCCAAGATATTAAGTCCAGAATATCTGCGGATTTTAATCTGAATCATGATGAATATATGAATTTATATTTTTCATTATGGAGTGTAATTATAGTGGGAATATATGCTTTAACGTTTACCAAAAGAAAAAGATTTTAGTTCTCCGGCAATGTTCCCTTTACGCTACGTGATAGCGCGGCCGCGCTGACATCTTACTGACGCCGCGCAGCCATTTCAAATTACCACGCAGCAAATTTTGTATAGTATAGCACAAAAAAGTGAATGCTGTGCAACTTTGTAAAGCAATGTCTTCTCTTTGCAGACAAACCTTAGAGGGAATATTGTCAGAAATAGACTTTAAGAGTTTAATGCTTTAAGATATATGCCTAACGGCCCTCATGTACGTATATACCAAGATTGATCTGAATCTAGTAAACAAAATGAGGGGTAGGACTGCAATCAGGCTTATACAAAATTCAATGGAAAAGACGTAAACAAGGTAAGGGTTAGCCTGACCGGACGTAAATAAGCAGCGAACGTTTCGGCAAAGAGCCTTTATAAACGAACATACAAGACACAAACAAAACGAAAATAAAAGATTTTCTTTGGATACTTTGGATTTCACCGCAGCTAAGTTCCTCTATTTTTCATTTTTTATTTTTATTTTCGTTTTGTTTGTGTATTGTATGTTCGTTGATAAAGGCTCTTTGCCGAAACGTTCGCTGTTTATTTACGTCCAGTTAGGCTAACCCTTACCTTGTTTACGTCTTTTCCATTGAATTTTGATCTGAATCTATTCACTTCCTTAATGGAAAAATGTTTTAAAATATTTGTGTAAATGTCAATATATGGAAAAAAATATATTTTCTGCCTCTGGCCCCGATAAGTAGGTTTTGTGAGTTCTAGATTCATCAGTGCTTGTTGTGCACATACAGACATTTAAAACAGCTTTAATCTTTCTCAGTATAAAGTTCACGGCACCAACGTGTATGACATTTAATAATATTTCTCGTTCCATTTTAAGGAGATATTGAAATTTATTGATTTGAAATTTAACTATATATTGGAAATCACACATACATATATAAATCGATAATTAACTGGAGAGAAAAAAGAGTTAGATATGTTATCAATGACATTAAAAATGTATATTTAGTATAAGAGCTTCACAGTGCCACGTCTCAAGACAAGATTCTACGTACGACAGAACACTGGTTCTGACTCTTAACTGGAATGTTAGGTCAGTGTCAGGTCTCGGGTTCTTGCCTTACCCTCCTTTCGTCAACTCGTTTAAATGAAATGACACAAGTCCTTGTCTTACAATATAATATTTATTGCCGCGGATGAAAATTGTGGGTCATTCTATGACCGTACATATACAGGTGTAGGCAGGTACAGGTGGCTTCTTCTCGTAATCTAGGTATATCTATTTCACTCTCTATGAACTCACTACAATCCACTACAAGACCCGGTTACAACTGCCCGGTTTCTGTGTACCTCATGTCTCTCTCTCTCCGCTACTCTGCCTCGCTGTTGTCACACCAACCCTCCAATTATATATGCGACTTGTCTGGACTGACCTTTGCATGGACTCTGTCCTCTGATCAACGCCCCGTGATCAGAGTTCATAAACAATCATTCACGTGCGCTCAGTGTTCACGAACTCACGACACATTCACCCGTAGTAACTCTCATACCACTGACAGCCAGTGCGTTGAACATAATTTCAATATTTTTAAAAAAGCAAAGGCAATATATATTTTTAGAAAGTTTATTCCGCTTGTCGATTATATTTTCAATTAGACCCACTCATCACTTGAGCCAAATAATATCAACACACTTGTCTTTTCGCGTAGTTAAAGGATTACATATAAAGAAGACCTTCCAGTTTTATTTAGATTTTTAACAAGAATGTTTAATAAGTGTTACTTATGAGTTTATGACAAAATAAATTTTAATGTTTGGCTTTAATCGAAATAAACGATTAATTAATCGATCATTTTTCAAATGTTAACATTTAAATTTAAATTAATCGTTAACAGTCTTTATACTATTTTTTTTTCTTTTGTCATATACTTAGCCACAAGAGGAGAAAAGGTGGGGGCGGTATCTATATGTAAATAAAATGTATTGCATATAGTTGTTAATACCAAAGTAAATAATTAACAACTAATAGCTTAAATTTCATTCGTTACTGATCAGCTATGCCAATGAAACCCGGCACAGAAATAAACGATTAATACAATAGTTTTCATAAAGGAATAATGTATAATTTGTAATTAACAAACAAATACTTAGACTAGTAATGTCTTATTACATAAAAAAAAAAATTTTTTGTTTGAATTTATGTTAAGTTCCCCTTAGAAAAAAACTCGCTTTAAAAAATGACTTTAAAATAACATTTTTAGGTAAATAAACTCATGTATTAAGTCTTAAGCATGATCTTTTTATTTAACCCAAACCATCATTATCATGGCATAAAATTAAAGCATAAATAAACGTGATTAATTCAAGGACAAATACATATTTAATTTTAAAAAGTATAGGATATTTAGTGAACAACCTACAATCGATAACAGATATAATTCCGTGGGAAAGTAAAAATAGATGGATAGATAGATAGATAGAAAGACAGACAGACAGACAGACAGACAGACAGACAGGACAGACAGGACAGACAGGACAGACAGGACAGACAGGACAGACAGGACAGACAGGACAGACAGGACAGACAGGACAGACAGGACAGACAGGACAGACAGGACAGACC
>MUZC01003154.1:1596572-1632787 GCA_002072015.1 Radix auricularia
CCCCCCCCCCCCCCCAAAAAAAAAAAAAACAAACTTATTTCAAATTTACACCCAAAATCATTAACCATTATTTTGGATTTATAAATATATGATTTCTTTTATAAACAAATAAATTGTATACATTAGTATGTAAACATAATTATACATTTACTTACCTAACTTTCACAATAGAAATCGTGTATTATGTTGGAGAAGAATTAAATTATTTTTAATGTCTTGTTATATCTTTAGACAATATTGCAAGATTTTGTAGTCTTTAATCACTCATTGTGAAACGAAATTATTATTATTTTTTTATCAACTGCAGTTTTGAGAACCACCTTTCACAACTAGATACACTAATAGCAATTGTTGAAAACATTCTTAGCAAAATTATAATGTTGGGTAAAGAATTTTCCAGTCTATATTATTTAATATATTTTAATAAATCAAGGGGGTATCCCCCCTGTTTTTCTAACATAATGCCTCTCTTTGTAGTGTATTTAAAGCAAGGGCTGGTTTTAAGCCACTGCCACCTATGCGGCCGCAATGGGTTCACGCTTTCTTAGGCCCCACCTATTTTAATTTTCACTTATTACCCTCATCCCTACCCAAACTGGGCCCCGCGCATACATGTTCGCATACTAAGCTGCATAAGGCCCCGCAATTCCAAAGACTGGTCCTGTGTACAGCCATAAAAATCTGGAACCTTTTTCGTTTAATTTGAACTGTTCTTTATCAATGGTAATAAAGAAATCTATTTGATGGTAAAGATTTTCAATTCGTAGATTACTTGGTATTATGCACGAATATTTTCTTGCAAGGACATGCAACTCTTCAGTGGGTTCTATTACTTCCTTTTATAATTACATCTAAGGATAAAAACATGTCTTGTTGTACGACTTCCTCTAAAGATAGAACCCCGTCTCCTGAATTTTCTCCACTCATACTTATTCTGCTTCCATCACGGCGTTTAGTTGATATCCACAACTTTCTAGAATCTATAACAGCGCTCTGTATTAGTATATAACTTTGTTCCATGAAATGGGTTGGCATTATTTATTTTAAAGAAAACGGGTTCCCATAAATTAAGATACTATAGAAAAGAAAAATATTGCAATGAACTTAGTAAAGTTCCAGCATCTAATCTCATTTTACTAGTTACTAATTCAGGTGTCAATTTTTTCCATGACGTTTGAAATTTTTAAATAGATCTAGATTTTATATCCTTTCGAAATTATTTATGTCATAGCGATGTTTATTAACAGATAGATTTTAATATTTTCAAGTTATTGTGCTAAATCTTAATAATTTTCTATAAAATAACTTTAAAAAAAAACATTATTTACGCATTTCTTTAATTGGAAAGACGTAGCATTTTTAATGAATAAAATATTTTAATAAAACCCCAAATTATTCGTGCTACTTTAATGCAATAAAAACAAAATACATTTAATTTTTAGTAAGTTACCTTAAAATAGTTTTCTAAAACTGAAACAGTAATGTAAATTACTACTTGAAAGTTAAACATGATATTTGAAGCACCATGTCATGTAGGTACTTGTTAGCGCATCATTCTGCGCATGTCAAAATTCCACGCAAAAACTTTCGTTGTGATATTAGTAGTACACATTATTTGGCGTAGTGGTGTTGTGTTTGTTTTTTTTTTTAGCAGTTTTCTTATAATAGCACCAGTTGTAACGCATAACGCTTAATTTTCCAAACAAATCAATTCCTTTTTTTTTTTAGCGATTTTTAATTTTTGAATGGGGTTGCGTTAGTTATAACAACCACGACGTAATCCGTTAAATAAGATTCAAAATTAAGAGTATTTTTTGTTTCACCTTGGTTTTCCCCCTTCAAAAGAAAAAGGGCGGTTGTCGGAAATGGCTCCATTTTTCAAATAAATCCCCCTAAATGCCGCCCTTTAGATGACTGCCGCCTGGGGCGGACCGCTCCCTCCGCCCCCCTAGCTACGCCACTGCCCCCCCTCCCCGAGGGTCCATGCTCAATTATTTTGTTTTCCACACAAACCATTCCGGAAGCATACTTAACAATTTCCTAAAGTTTCGTCTTTATCTGGTGAATTGATTAGTTAACTGTAAAGGACACACACACACACACACAGACACAAATATATACATAGTTTGATTTTTATACATAATATCGATGTTGGACAACTCAGATATATGTCGCCCTATGTAAGTAAATAATCTTCATTGCAAACTCAAGTCTCATAACCATTGCATAGGTCTTTTCATTTCTAAAACCAGAAAACGTCATAACTCAATGAGATATGTTTTTTTTAAAATATGAATTACATTTTAGAGGAACAATATTTTGAAGCAAAAATATAGTCGAATCACTATGTTCTCAAAATTGTTAGGATAGTAAAATTACGAAACTGTGTTTCCTTTTTTAAGTCCACTAAGCAGTCTTAAATTAACACACACAAAAACAACCTTCTTCTCAATTATCCTACATTTGTGTGTTGACTCGATTCTTTTGAAATTTTTTAATTAAATTTGTCCTTTAAAAAGATATATTTAGCCCCAATATTTATATTAATAGATTTCAATCATATTATAACAAGGCCTGTTGTTATAGATTTTCATAAGTGATCGTTTGTTTCCTTCATTTCAAATTCCAGAATTAAAATGGCTATGTCGTTATGCAAATGATTACTTCTCATTTCTCCCTAAGTAGATTATTTTATAGGCCTGTTAATCAAACGAAACACAGTAAATTAATTTTTAAATTCATGCATACATTATTTACTGTTTAAGGAACTTCACTAGTAACACAGCATCAATATGATTTAATGGACATCTTAAAATAGTGTTGATTTTGGGTAGCAACAATTATAATTATTATACATTTAAACTAAACTTTAATTTGCAATATATCTCTGCTTGGAATATTCGGATGTAGCTTGACCTATATAAAAAAGCAATTAATAGTAATTCTATTCCAACATATACGGGTTAAAATGAAGCTAGCACGAACAGTATTTCGTTGAAAAGATCATGGTGTCAACACCTCAAAACTTAACCAATAGACATCATCCCAATCTTCAAATTCCTTAAAACGGGAGCACATAGAATTTTAAATATTGACCTCGTCTCACTCCTTCAAACGGAGTCAACCGACGTGCTCCACACGCCCCTGGTGACAACTCTGTTCACAATAGATTTCCCAATTCAGAACTCAACACAATTTCAAGTGAAATGCTTTTCAATTACAGAGTGCCATGTAAAAATATTTGATATTTTATCTCATGAGTTGTCTGTTATGTTTATGTGTTCTTTTATAAAACCACCATTGGTTCGGTAAATAAACAAAATTGTTTAAAATTCAATCCAAATATACAACTATCTCTCTTGTGGGTTGAGTTATTTAGACTATATTGACCCAGCTCATAATTATGACAGGAAGCCTCATCAATAAGGCTTCTCATTTCTAAAGGGAACTCTATTATTAGAAATATCGATGTTTTTAGGTAGACAAATTTCAAAAAATTTAATCGAAGATACGAGTCCATATGTAAATGTATGTAAATTGAGAATGAAGTATATCATCGGATTTTTGTTAACTTTCGTCCAAAACGCTGGACATAAAAGAAGCGGTGTGTTATGTTTTTAAAATACAAAGCAAACTGAGCTTTGAAGTATTGAAATCTTTGACGAATCCAAGCCCTTCCCTCCACCACAGAGGAGTGGCGGCGTAATAGGACTTTTCTAGTTTGTTTTTTTTTTTTAAGTGGGGGGAGGGGTTGGTTTCTTTGTTGTTATTTTAAGGGGAAAATATGAATTTAATATCTTTGAGTTAATATTTTATTTTTTTAAAATATTTTTTAAAGGCGTTCAAGCATAGATATGCATGTTTGGAAGTCTAATTCAAAGGTCCCATCCCCATCGATGTTTCCTTTAAATTTAGAGCTACAGCGTCTTTGTCAGAAAAGTTTGTAGCGACTTTATTTCTTATTCTACCTAAAACTCAGTCACAGCCAGTGGCGTAGCTAGGGCGGGCGGAGGGGGCGGTCCGCCCCGGGCGGCACTCATTTAAAGGGCGGCATTTGTGGGCATTTGAAAAATAAACCTAACCAATTTCGAAAACAACCCCTTTTCTTTCGAAGGGGGACAACCATAGTGAAACAAAACGAATCTCAATGTTGAGTTTAAATTAACGGATTCGTGCAACATTTGTTTGATTACATAGTTGTTGTTGTAACTAACGCAGAGCAGTTAAAAAATTTAAAATCGCTCAAAAAGGTAACCATTTGTTTGCAAAATTAAGCAGTATTCGTCACATATGGCGCTTTTATTAAAAAAATGCACACACAAAAAACAACACATCACCGCTGGTGCCAATATATGTAGTATTAATATCGAACGACAGTTTTAGCGTGGAATTTCGAAATTCGCAGAACAATGCGCTAACAAGTACCTACGTGACATAGTGGTTCACAAATTGTGTTTAAATTGCAAGTAGTAAATTACATTACTGTTTCAGGTTTTATAAAATTATTGTAAGTGAACTTATTAAAAGTTAAATTTACTTTTTTTTAAAATGGCAATAAAGTAACACATATAGCTGGTATTTTTCAATTATATACAATTATGCATTTAAATGAACGATTATTCAATTCTCCGTTATTAAACATCGCAATAACATAAATAATTGAGAAAAAGACATACTTAAACATTTCAAGCATCTTGGAAAATTGACGTCTGAAGTAACTAGTAAAACGAGATCAGATGCTGCAATTTTACTCAGTTCATGGAAATCTTTTACTTTTCTGTGATATCTCAATTTATGGGAACCTATCTTTTTTTAAATTAATGCAAACTATGCAAACCAATTTGATGAAACAAAGATATGTGCTAATACAGAACGTTGTTACAGTGAGTAGGAAATATCGACTAGATACAAAGTTAAAAGGAGAAAAATATAAGTGGGGAAAATTCAGAAGACGTGGTTCTATCTTTAGAGCAAGAAGTACAACGAGAAATGTTTTTATCCATAGACTTAATTATACAAGAAAAGAAAAGAGCGCGTTGATGATTTTCATGTCCTTGCAAGAAAATATTCGTGTATAATACCTACCATCTAGCCTACTAAATGAAGAATTTGAACATCAAATAAATCTCTTTATTTACATTGATAAAGAAATGTTCGAGTTTGAAAGATAAAGGATCCAGATTTTTATGTCAGTACACGGGGCCGGTCTTAGATATTGCGGGCCCCTATGCAGCTTAGTTTGCGAAATTGATTGCGTGGGCCCCAGTTTGGGTAGGGTTAAGGTATTAATAAGGATAATAAGTGAAAATTAAGATCGGTTGGGCCTATGAAAGAGCTGGACCCACTGCGACCACATAGGATGCAGGAGCCTAAGACCAGCCCTGGCTGTACCTACACTACAAGAAGAGGCATTATGTTAAAAAAAGAGGGAAAATACCCGCTTGATCAATAAAAAGATATTTAACAGTAAATATTGGAATCATAACAATTTGGCTAAGAATTTTTTTCAACGATAATTGCTATCAGTGTATGTAGTTGTGAAGGGAGTTTCTCCAAACTGAAGTTGAAAAACAATATTTTCGCTCCACATTAAGTGATTTAAGACAACAAAATCTTGCAAAATTGTCCATAGAACATGTTATTACAAATAAAATACATTTTGATAACATAATAAACGATTTTCGACTATGAAAGTTAGGTAAGTACATTTATAAATATTAAAAAATATATATTTACATACTGATATATACAATTTTTTTATTAAAGAAAATTTATATATTTTAAAAATAAGAAATAAAAGCATATTAATTGTTAATGTTTTTTGGGTTTAAATTTGGAATATCTTTTGTCTCATTTGGGGTGGGGGGAGACCTGTGACCCCATAACTTTCTTGTGGCCTTCAAAACAATTATCTTGTACTTTTATAATGTGTATTTATAGGTTTATCATCTTATGCGGCCTCTTTTATTACTGGTTACATAAGTAGGGCATGCAATGGTAAAATTGTTCCCCACCTTTTACAATGTACTTCGTTTCAATTACAATTATTTATTCATGCTTATTAATTTATAAAAAAAAAACAACATCATATGGTTAACTTAACGAAGAGGCCGTCCATAAATGACGTCACGTGCAGTGGCGTAGCTAGGGTCACGTGCGCCCAGGGGCATGACACAAATTCTGCGCCCCTTGACGGACCAAAAAATTCTGGGGGCTCACTGAGCCCCCAAGAAAATTTTGAAATTTTACGGTTTATATAGTTCATTTTTTGAAGCAAATGATTTTTTAATGAAATACAATACAGACTAATAATTCTCTTTACGATTATAAACAATTTATTTGAAAAAAAAACTCTACTAATTATACATGACTCGAATAGACATAATATAAAATATATTGATCTTCCTTGATTTGAATGTCGTCAATCTCGCTATTAAAATGGATATTCTCAAGTGTTCTCTTTCGATGCTAAGGAGTGCAAGATCATCCAGACGATCTTGATCCATTGAAGCACGTAATAAAGACGCTTCTGCATCTCTTGTGGTGTCAGGCGTCATATTTGTATGTTCTGATAATTTTTGCCAACAGTCCTGCTATGTCATATAGTCCTTCATAAATTGCTATAACAGCTTCTGATCGTACAACCCAACGTGTTTCAGACTCCCTCTTCATTGTGATTGGCACAACTCTTTTTTAAATTTTTTCCCAACGAGATGTTGAAAGGGAGAAAACATAAATTTATACTTTCAACTGTTCCAAAAAACGTGATAACAACTGGATCATGTTTAGTTGAGTGTACTCTTGCTAAGTTTAAGCTGTGGTTGCCACAGTTGATGAACAATGCTCTGTAATTTCTAGCACATTTTCGCTGTTGAATACTGGATACATTCCCGGTCATTACAGAAGCATTGTCATAACATCGCGACCGACAGTCGGATAGTGGTATGCTATTAGATTACAGTTTCTCTATGATAACTATTTCAAGGCTTTTTGCGTCTTTGGAATGTATCTGTGCAAAATCTGAAAATGATTCTTTGATAGTTACTTTTTAGTTTGTAAATCCACATCCACAAATCTGATCACTTGAGAAAGCTTTTCCGGTGTCCTATATCGATTGGAGTCAAGTAAGATACCGTAGTACTTGTGTTTTCTGATTTCACTTAACAGCTGATTCCTTACAGTCGATGTAAATAGCTGGATGAATTCATTTTGGATTTCCGGTGATAAATAATATACTGAACCTAGATTTTCTCGGGCATTTTGTTGGTGTTTTTTTTTCTAAATGTTGATCCTATTGAGAAGCAAGTTTTATCACAGATGGACAGGAAAGAAAGGCGGTGCCTGATGTTTTATATGAAAGGAATCCAACTTGCTTTGACAAACCGATACAATCCTGTGAGAGGAGAGACCTTCCCTCCCCTCTCCCACTTAACTCCCTCCACATGAGAATTGGGGAAGTACGATTTATCTTTTTAAAGATTCACAGCATGTAGCAAGGGACGCGTATTAACCCTTCTGTTAGCCAGTGGTTTTCAACCTTTTGAGATTCCAGGACCACTTGAAAAATATGTGTCTTAGCTACGGGCCACTACTAAAAATTATTTCTGCATTTTCTGGTTTTTCGTTGATTTCGTACAATTTATCAAACATCTCAAAGTTACCTTGAAATAATCTTTTTTTTCAAAGATCAAGCTTTTTCGTAAAAGCAGACATTTTGTCACTGAGAGTTATATAATGTATCTGCTTTACCTTGCGGAGTGGAATTAAGTTTATTGAGCTTTTCAAAAACTTCAGCCAAGTAAGCCAGAACAGCAACCCATTAGCCATGGTTCAAATTAACAAGCTTTGAGTTATTTCTACATGAAAATCTCTTACGTCATCGCGTAATTAAAACAGTCAGATAACCAGCGAACTTCAGTATACCTTAGTAACTGTTAATGTTCAAGATTCATATTCGAGCATAAGAAATCAAAGAGACGATAATTTAATTGGCGAGCTTGATAAAATTAAAAACCATTATGGCCAGATCAGAAATATATTTAAGTATGCGCTATTTCTTTTACTTGCTAGTCTTTCTCGATCAATCCTACAGTGCGTAAATGTCATGCTTTTTTCTCGGACCACCTGGCCAATCTTCGCGGACCACTAGTGGTCCGTGGACCACAGGGTGAGAACCACTGCTTTAAGCCACTCCTTTTTCTTGTCTTGGTAAGTTTGGTTGCTTTTAGTGTCGTCTATGGTAGCTCTATTAAAAGAATCGTATTGGTCTCCTACTGCTCACTACCATCAAATCACAGTTTTTTAAATTTAAAAAAAAAACACATCAGCAATCCTACATTAGGATGTGTCATTTATTTATGAGTAGAATGTCGCCCCTTAACGCTCAATGGGGGCGCCTAAATCACGTTTAACAACTGTTTTGTAATAAAGATATGTTCGAAGCTCCAATATTCAATCTTGCAAACGTATTTAGAATACATTAGTTTACATACAAATTAAATTAAATAATGAGTTTTAATACTCATTTTGGCGCCCCCTAACGTGGCGCCCGGGGGCATTTGCCCCCCCTCTGCCCCCCCCTCGCTACGCCACTGGTCACGTGTGTTCGGCTGATTTTCACCCCTGCCCCCTCGTCACACGGCACCATGGAACGAAAATTACACGCCATTCCACACTATGACGTGACAAAGTCCCCACACACACACACACAAGCGGTATTTTGTATTTAAAAATGAGATTGTTTAAAATTAGTTTTTTTGTTTGGTTATTTTAAATAAGTTTTTAGTTTAAGGTTGCACTCTAACATCGTAACACGCGTGAAACCACGTAAATCATCATTGAATAAAGTTTGGGTACTCATATGTTTCAGTGTAGCTTTTATTTAAAGTTGCACGTTTTGAATGACATCAAATGTGTGCCCCCCCCCCGCCCCCCAGTGCGTGACGTCATTTATGGGCGGCCCCTAAAAGGGCGGCATATTGGAGACCGCCCCGGGCGGCAAATGCTCTAGCTACGCCACTGGTCACAGCCTTTGATAAAATTCAATTAAGAAAAAAAGTATAAATTACCAGAATGTAGCACCCATCTCTGACACACAACAAACAGACGTAAGCAACTAGAGGTGTGCCGGATCCGTTTTTTTCAACCGGATCCGGTTCCGGATTATCTTATGCGAAATCCGCCGGATCCGGATTATTCCGGATTCCGGATTTTGGCTGTTTCTATTTATATTAATTAAAGTTGTGTCTCGTAAAGACAAAGAAAGCTATAAAAGCATATGACCCCGTGACCTATCGGCATTTTCTGATCACCGGTTTATAGTCTGTTTCAGGCATTCAAAAAACTTATCGGCGCATGCCGCTTAGTGAAGTGCATGTACCTATATTACGATAGGCATTTGAAAGACGTAGCAACGATACCGGGTGATTAATCGGTCCACAAATTTGAGTTCGGTCTTTTAGTGACACTCTTCCTGCTAGTAAAAGGCATTTGATTACCACATTAATAGTACGGCGAGTGTGGCTCAAACCTTATTTGAACAGAAAAAACGGGGAGGGGAAACGTGCGCGCCTCAAAATTCAATTATTCTGGCGAGTTGGCGATAGAAAATTAATGGTTTTTTTTTTAAAAATCCATTTTATCATTATTTTTTACTCCGTAGCTTTATAGTTTTATTATTAATTTTAAAGCGCGATTTGACTGAGCTAAACATGACGACACAACGGACGGGGCGATGCGTTGGTTTTTGAAACTAATGAAAAATGCCTCGATAACTTTAACGAGCGAATGAACCGGTTCTCATATTTAGACCGGTGAACTACGAGTCCTCAAAATAAAATATTAAAAAGACAATTAACCATCACTTTTAGCCGGTCCTAAAAAACGAGCGGTCCTAACAACCTTAGTATAAACTCCACTTCAATTTCAAGCATTCAATGTGGCGAAATATTTTGTAACAGCTGAGCGCCGCGGGTCACGCCAAAGAGCGTTAGGTAACCAAGTGGTAACCGACCAGCCAATCAGAGATGACGCAATGTCCCTAAAAGTATTCATATATAGGCTAGGTCAGCACAGGCCTGCTGGCTTGACGCAATTTGATGGTCGTTTGCCGTGCTTGGTAAGGTGACGGGCTGGCGGCCAGGCGCTTGGGCAGTTTAGTTGTATTATTTCTGTTACTACGTCATTGGTGATTGCGGTTAAGATGACGTCACGAATAATAATTACTCATCCCCGCACTATCATGTATGGGATAGGGCTGATTGGTCACTATTAGCGGTGCTGACTCTACCCTCTGGTATATTCGGAATATTAAACATAAACAAGCTCAACGCTCGAAACAATCGATTAATGTATCGTTATCGTGTGGAATTTGGGAAAGAGAATTACTTTTATTTCAGATTATGATCCGGTGAGTCACAAAATCTGGCAAATTCCGAAATCCGGAATCCGGTTGTTCCGGATACATGTAAATCCGGCGGAACCGAATTTCACCGGGTAGTGCAAAATCCGGCGGAACTGGATTCCGGACAGGATTCCGGCACACCCCTATAAGCAACATCATTCAATTCATTCGTCTAACGATAATACAAGAAAATATATTAAAGACTCCATTTCAAATAATTAAAATAGTTGACATTGGCTACTAGCCTTTGAGCAGAACAAAGATTTTGATATCACTCACAGACAACTGAAAAGAAAATCTTTGATGTCACGAACAAGACGATGTTATATTTTAATCAAAACAATTGAGTCATGTTGGGGATGACACTGTGGTGAAAGGAGTTTTTTGAAATAACAACTCAGTTTGTCCTGGACCCCCAGAGCAGGATCTATTTTTTTTACGACACTGAAGTGAGATGGCTTTCACGTCCCTTTGCTTTACAAGCATTGTTGAGAAATGACATATAAGACCTGCCATCCTGTTGGATATTTGTGCTACATTTCTTGCATCGAGCGCTGATTGCGAACGGGGATTTAGCCTAATGAATTTTAGAAAAGTATAATCTAGAATTGTTTTGTAAGAGTTACATTAAGACTTGCTTATGAGGATTAAATCTTGTCAGAATGACGGACATCAAATCAACCATGACAAAGTCTATAAATATGGAACGTGTTGACAGACAGACAGACACCAGAGTGCACCAGAATAGATTATCTTATCTTATATACACAGACGCTCCTTCTATGCAGAAGATAATTGCGTCCACAGACCATGAGAGATGATCTGTTGGCAAGTGATGCAGCGGTCACAGGCCACGGCTATAGGGGTTCCACGCATTACCCCAGCCGCCTAACTATTGTCTAGTTAGGTACCCATTCGGAGCTGGGTGACTCGGGGACTCCTCAGGCCCCGAGAACAAATCCTCACGTTCGTGTGGATTCGAACTCGTGACCATCAGTGTGACAGTCGAGAGCGCTACCTCTCGACCACCACGTCATATGGGTATGTTGGCATTTGGTTACTTGATGAACATATAAATGTATATTTCTGTTCAGCGGAACAGAAGTAAACATTTATAATTCTTGTTTATTTAATTATAATCTGGGTAAAATGCTAGACTCTATATATTTTTGGGGTTACATTTTTTTTTTTTAGTTTAAAGTTTATCGAATTGATGAATGTATTTTAGTGAGGTGCCACAAATTTTGCACACTAAAAATGTAAAACTGTTAAACTTTGCACACGAGTTTTTTTTTATTTATCACAACAACCGGCAAACCTTAGGCAAAACATTGATCCCCACTTAGCTGTTTAGTGCTCACAAACGCGGACCCATAAAGGATAATATTATGCAGTTATTCCGTATTAAAATAAAAATTTCATGGGGTAAAGAATTGTTTTCTATATTTGAATTTGAAATACTTTGTATGCAGTGGCGTAGCTAGGGGGCGGAGGGGGCGGTCCGCCCCTGGCGGTACTCATTCAAAGGGCGGCATTTGTGGGCATTTGAAAAATAAACCCGGCCATTTCTGAAAACCACCCCTTTTCTTTTGGAGGGTGAAAACCATAGTGAAACAAAAATAATCTCAATTTTGAGTTTAAATTAACGGATTCGTGCAACATTTGTTTGATTACATAGTGGTTGTTATAACTAACGTGGAACAGTTTAAAAATTTAAAATCGCTAAAAAAGATGACTATTTGTTTTCAAAATTAAGCGGTATACGTCACAGATGGAGCTTTTATAAGAAAACTGCACACAAAAAAACAACACATCACCGCTGGTCCAAATATATGTAGTATTAATATCGCTTGACAGTTTTAGCATGGAATTTTTACCTTCACAGAATGATGCGCTAACGAGTACCTACATGACATAGAGGTTCAATAATGTGTTTAAATTGCAAGTAGTAAATTATATTACTGTTTCAGGTTTTATAATGTTATTGTAAGGTAACTTATTAAATAATAACTTGTTATTGTAACTATTGTAATTATTGTATTATTATTATTGCAACTTATCAAACATTTAATTTAATTTGTTTTTATTGCATTAAAGTAGCACATATAGCTTGTATTTTACATTAATATACGATTATTCATTAAAAATGAACGATTATTTATTTCTCCGTTAGAAAACACAACAATAACATAAATAATTCCGAAAAAGACATTCTTAAAAATTTCAAGCGTCTTGGAAAATTGACATGTGAAGTAAATAGTAAAACGAGATCAGATGCTGGAAGTTTACTAAGTTCATGGCCATGTTTTACTTTTCTTTGGTGTCTAAATTTATGGGAATCCGTATTTTTTTAATTAATGCAAACTATGCAAACCGATTTGACGAAACAAAGATATGTGCTAATACAGAACGCTGTTACAGAGAGTTGGAAATATTGAATAGATACCAAATTAAAAGGAGAAAAATATGAGTGGGGAAAATTCAGAAAACGTGGTTCTATCTTTAGAGCAAGAAGTACAATGATAAATGTTTTTATCCATAGATGTAATTATAAAAGAAAATAAAAGAATGAGGTGATAAGTTACATGTCCTTGCGAGAAAATATTCGTGTATAATACCATACCATCTAGTATTCTAAATGAAGAAATTGAACATCAATTAAATTTCTTTAATTACATTGATAAAGAAATGTTCGAGATTGAAAGAGAAAGGATCCAGGATTTTATGGCAGTACACGGGGCCGGTCCTAGCTATTGCGGGCCCCTATGCAGCTTAGTATGCGAAACTGATTGCGTGGGCCCAAGTTTTGGGTAGGGATAAGGTATTAATAAAGATTAAGTGAAAATTGAGATAGGTTGGGCCTATGAAAGCGCTGGGCCAACTGCGACCGCATAAGTTGCAGGAGCCTAAGACCAGCTCTTGCTGTACCAACACTACAAGAAGAGGCATTATGATAACAAAAAAAAAAGAGGGGGAAATACCCCCCTTGATCTATTAAAGTATATTTAACAGTAAATATTGGACAATTATTTATCCAACATTACAATTTTGCAAAGAATTTTTTTCGACAATTGCTATCAGTGTATGATAATAGTTGTAAAAGGAGCTGCTCCAAACTGAAGTTGAAAAAAAAATATTTTCGCTCCACAATAAGTGACTACAAAATCTTGCAATATTGTCAATAGAACACGATATTACAAATAATATAAATTTTGATAACATAATAACCTATTTTTCGACTATGAAAGTTAGGTGAGTAAGTAAATTTATAAATTTTTAAAAAATATGTTTACATACTGATGTATACAATTTATTTTTTTATTTAAAAAAATCACATATTTATTTTTAAAAAAATAAAATCATATTAATTGTTAATGTTTTGGGTAAAATTTGGAATATCTTTTGTCTCATTTGGGGTTGTGCGACCTGTGACCCAATAACTTTCTTTAGGCCTTCAAAACAATTAACTTGTATTTTTATCATCTTATGTGGTCTCTTTCATTACTGCTTACATAAAGATGGCATGCAATGGTAAAATTATTCCCCACCTTTTACAATGTACTTCGTTTCAATTACAAATTTTCATTCGTGCTCATTAATTTAGAAAAATATAATATGATTAACTTAATTAAGAGGCCGTCCATAAATGACATCACGTGATTTCAGCTGATTTTCGACCCCTGCCCCCTCGTAACACAGGTGTCACGAAACGATAACTTAGACCCATTGCTCAATGTGAAGTGACAAAGTCCCCCCCCCCATACAAGTGGTAATTTGTTTTTGAATATGAGCATGTTTAAATTCATTTTTTTGTTGTTGTTGTTTGATCATTTAAATATGTTTTTAGTTTAAGGTTTCACTCTAAAATCGTAACCTGCGTGAAACCATTTAAAACGAAATTGAATAAAGTTTGTATAATCATATATTTCAGTGCAGTTTATTTAAAGGTGCGCGTTTTGAATGACATCAAATGTGTGACCCCCCCCCCCTGCGTGACGTCATTTATGGGCGGCACCTAAAAGGGCGGCATATTTGAGACCGCCCCGGGCGGCAAAAGCTCTAGCTACGCCACTGTTTGTATGTCACGAACTGATTTTATGTTTCGGGTGCGTGGCGGAAAGGAACGCTTTGTTTTCATTGTAGGGCGAGGAAGATGCTTGGGAGTTAGTCTGAATATTTATGCTACATTGGTTATTTACACATCTCTTTCTGTATCTACTGTTTTATCTTTTTGAAAAAAATCATGTGGTAATGAATTGCTTTCTTTTTTTTAAATTTACCTAGGGGAGAGAGGGGTACTGACCTCACCGGGTGACCAAAAAAAATTATATTGCCTTTATTAGGCATTGGAAGACTGGGAGAAGTTATATGGATTAGGAGCCGCGCATAAATGAAAATGACGTCGCGTGCCTAGGACGTGGGAGAGGTTGTCACGCACCTACGACGAGAGTAAGGGGTGTGTTTAAAAAATGTGAAATCACCTCATAACGCGCAACTATAAATAAATAAATAAATTGCCACAGGATAATTTTCAGGGGTATTGTGTGTGTGGGGGGGTGATCAAAGCCAAGGAGGTTTCATTAACAGGAGATGGTGTCTGCTAACAAACAGTCGTCCTCGACTGAAGCCAGTGGGCGGAGCCTATCGCCATATTGCTGAACTCAAAACATTCCACCAGCTTTCATTAGGATACCAGTTTTCTCATTCTGATAACGACGCCAATAAGCGTCGTATTTTGTCATCACGTTTTTTCTCTTAAGTCTCCTAAGGCCCTAGTTCATTTCTGGTGCTCTAGATATTCTAACGGGTCAATTATAGAGCGCTGTAATGTATGTAAAGTTATTTATGCGATCAGCTGATCGAGGCCTACTAAGGCTATATTATATATTCCTTAGTCTTAGCCTATATTATATATATTATGCAAGATAAATAAATAGATTTGCAGATCACTGCCTTATTAATACTACTATTAGTTAACTACTATAAATAATTTAAAAGAACGTATAGTATTATTATTTACACTCATGTCATTATTCTTATGTTACTTAGTAATATTATCTAATTTTAATTGAAATTTATTTCTTTTGATTTTTATGTAATATGTAAAAATATGAAGTGTTTGTCAAATGTATATATTATATATCCCCATCTTTGTAAACAAAAGACTAAGGCATGACTATTTATTACAAAAAATGAACAACAAATATTATATAAAAGGATCATAACACTATTAGTATTATTTATCATTATTAATTCCAAGGTAAAGTACCAGTTTGGACTTTGACTTAGTATCAGTAAAAACTTCTAATTAAATTATGCTCTAATAATTTTAATAGCATACCACAGTTTTAAAATAATATAAATAAGTTAAGAAATTAAAATAACATATACTATTATAACTAGAAAACTAATACTAATAGTATTAGGGTCTAAGGTTAATTGGACTTGTATTGTTGTATTTCTCTGTATAGTGTATACTGACTTTAATATTGCTAATAATTAATAGTATTAGTTAGTGATAGTAACTATTTGTATAGTATAATTTATATAGTATAATTTATATACAGTGGAACCCACTTATCTCGAGCTCGCTTAGGTCGACCACCCCATTAAGTCGACGGTTTTTTTTTGGAACCGCCAAATTCTCTCTTTGTCTTAGTATTTTCTCGTCGTTTAATTCGATTTTTTTAAGTCGCCGAAAACTCATAACACGAGCACAAAAAAGGGTCAAATTTGCCACTTAACATCGGTTATCTCGATGGCCATGGCCAATCGCCAATTCTGAAAATGTTAGCTATGATTTCTGTCTCAACATGGTCTGCTGGTGACGTCACAGCCCACTTGTGTTTTGCTCTCAGCGCTGTATTTCTTCGAGTACTATGGCAATGGCCCTCAAGGCCACGAAAAATATCAGCTGGCGACGTGTGCTGGTGACGTCACAGCCCTCTTGCGTTTTGCTCCCAGCGCTGTGTTGCTTCTAGTAATCTAGTACTATGGTAATTGGCCATCAAAGCCACGAAAAATATCAAATTGCGACGTGTGCTGGTGACGTCACAGCCCTCTTGCATTGAGACCTGTGTCGTTAACTTAAATCGCCAGCTTTTGAAAATGTTACTTATCGTTGCCACTCACCATATCACTTCCGTATTTTCGCGCGTCTTATAAAAAGTTTTACGATTGGTTAAGTTTATGCTAGCTAACCAATAAAATTGATCGTTCAATAACAGTTCACAAAGTAACTGCATATATACGATACGTTTCAGAGATGTGTTGGAGAATAATAAAAGTTTTTATCGATAATCGACGTTGGTTTTTATTTTAAATTTGTAAATTTCTGCTGTCAGTTGGTGCACATATACCTTTTGTTGTTAGCAAACATGTATGTAGAATTTTATAGCATGCCGATAGCTTCATCAAACAAATAACGGCAATGCTGTTGTGTTTAAAAAAAAACTCTTAAAACATGTGCATGAACATTATCATTTATTAACGCTAGTGATGTGACAATACCAAAATCATAGGCTCCCCAGATTTTTAAATATATAATATAACAGACTAAAGACAGTTTACCCACCCCCACTCTCAATCTCCCACACCATTAATGTTGGTTAGTCCTATTAGCATCAAGTTACCGAAGGAATTTTAAGCTGATTGGATCGTATGGAATAATAAAATGTACCGTGAGCAAACTTGTTGTCATTGGCAACCATTCATCCTTCAACCTCATTTTGACTATTACATGCACTGTACTACTGCTTTGTTCACATAGTTTCATTCATAACAAGTGGCCGTGTGCAAAAGCCATTTAACTATTGGTTAGAATTAATTAAAATATGTCAAAGTTGAAGGTTCAAATGGAGTACCTAATTTATTTGTGTACGTTTATATAGAGAATAGTTCGTTTTGTCATGAGTCATATATAGGTCACGATACACCATTATTTGTGTAGCTTGTAAGGAAAATCAAGCAAGTGGCTTCGAAGGCACGGTATGGCTCAATCTGGGAATCGCCGCAAAACGGCGATATATTTAAACTTAAACGGTCTTTTAAAACGAACGGTCTTAACAACCGTAAGAAAGAGTGAAGAAATAGGGTCCCGATATTCCTATACGATTCTGATTAATCGTCCCAACGCACAACACGTACATAAAGAAATTTCAAGCGCATGTNAAATACTACGGATGTGTAATGTTCAATTTTTTAATGTCATTTTCATTTTCCTTATAAAAACAGCTTTATTTTAAAGTTTACACTTACATGTCTTTTTCAAAGGAGAAATTTGTAGGTAAATAAACCAAACTATTGTTAATAATTAATTATTTATTAACAAATCGTAAAAATTGTTTAAAATATTTTCTTTTTTTTTATCACTATTTTATCAACATGGAGGGAGATAAATTATTTGCCACTAAAAATTACTAGTTTTGTATGAATCTGTCTGCTCACAGCACCTTTTTTCACATGATTTCTGATGGTGTATTGTTTTCCAGCATAGTGATAGCGTACTTGGAGATATTTCTCTGCAACTGCTTTGATTAGTAAAATTGCATGATTTTCAGTAGGCTCGTATTCAAGCATGTGTTCTGATAAATCAGTAAAAATTGGCTTGTGCAAATAAGATGACAACACAGCCTGAATGAACTACTGACACGATACTCTAGACAAAGATAAAGATGTAATGGTAACATTCCGTCTAAAAAACTTCTCACTGGTCACACAAATATCAATAACATCCTTTGACGGAAAGATAAGCCCACCCTTGTTTTTCAGTTTAATCAATGAACACATTTTATTACTGCTGTTAATGTCAGAAAGAACAGAATAGAGTTATTCAATTTAAAAACAACAAAACCAGCTATGTATGCTACAATCTGTTCAGTGCATGTTGACAAGTATGCTGGATTTGGGATGTATGAATAATCGTGATCATCAAGAGCATTAAAATCAGGCTCTATAATACGACTCCTGGAAGCCGAAGCATTTAAAGCGACAACAGATGGTGGATCACTGTTCAATTGTTTAATGTATTCACTCGATGCCGTTCAAATAGGCACACACTCCAGCGGTAAGCAATTACCTCTCAGCACTTCTTGAAGGTCATTCTGTGTGAGCAGCTTGCGATATGCTGACATAAATTGACGGGCAGATGGATTATTGTTGCAGCCACCCAAGCGTCGAATTTTACCAAAAAATAATTCCAGGTGATCCTGGCTTACTTTAAAGGCACACAAAAAATTCATTCCAAAACGTTTTGAAGCAATCAGTAAATCAAACAATAGCAACAAACTATTGATGCACATATAAAAGCCAATGACGCCAGTTTTTCGACAAGAATCAAACATTAACCTGCCATTTGGCGATTCATGTAAACCAGCTTTGTATGTCTTCGCCTTGCTCAAAAATGACCGCACCGTATCAATATTTGAGACACTCAATGGACTATGAAAACCTTTACCTTTCAGGTTTCTTGAGGTCAATATGTCAAACAAGGAATTGAAAATACGGATAAACTTGATGGTTGGCTCACAACGTTCAAATCCTGGCACTTTTTCATTGAAACAAAATTCAAGTGAAGATGCAACAGACTCACTGAGCAGTTGTGCTGCTAATCTCACATTCATTTTGCTTTTCTGCCACATGATGTGCTTTGACCGTTATTTGTTATTAAAATGCAATCCTTCATTTTCCTGAATAAAATGCAATTTCTCAATGTATTCCCATTTGATAAAATTACCATCACCATCAATGAGCGATTTTTTGTCCCCTAAAGTATTACGTACAAGCTTCAGCATGTGGTATGGATCTAAAAATACAACAATATTTATATCAGTACTTGGGTGCTTAAAATAGCTTTTAAATTCATTATCTGTAGCATCAAGATTGCATCCAAGATTTTTTACCATGGCTAAATTGGATGCCGAACCATCAAAAGTCAAAGAAGCCACTGTAACACCAATATCATGAAGTCTTGTAATGCACTCTCGCACAAGATTAGCTCTCTCTAAGGCACCTAATCCATCGATTAAAAAGTAGCCAACAGGCAACTTAAATGAACCATTGATGGCAACAACCATAAACGTTAGGCTCTCTTTTGCCAACGGCATTGTGTCATTATCTAACGATGTACCGAGATCAATGTAACCTTGGTACTTTTCACCATCCCACTCTATTTGCTGCCTAATTGCGATCTCATCCATCATAAGAGCACAGACCATCTCACGTCCATCATTTAACATCATGCTGGCTTTACACTGCAAAGCATTAAAAGCATCCTTGGTAAAGCCTGGATTACCGTCAACACTCTGAAACCATTTTTTAATGGTACGTGGATGGGGCAAACATGTGTCAAACATCTTACGTACATAATTATATGCATGTGGTGAATACAGATGTAGAGTCAATGCAAAGCTTCTAAGTTCAGGTGAGTATTTAATGGGAAGTGCCTCACCAGATTTTTTGGCAATTTGCCGTTGCAATAAATCAGGAACACATGAAGCACAGCTATCCAATACCTGCAAACTATCAGTTGACAGTAAATTATGCTTATGAAGGTAAGTAATTACTGCTGACAAAGTAGCATTTCGGCGGAGTAGTCGGCGTTTAGACTGCTGAAGGAGTTTAATTTTCTTTTTAATTCGGCTTCCCTCTGAGTCCATGCCATTGGTTCGGGCTCAGCAATGTTATGTATAGATCTGTCTGCGGCTGATGTTGACGAAGTGGCATTTGCAGCAGAGGCCGAAGATTCCGCTGAGACTGGAAATGAATCAGTAATGTGACGCAATTTTGGTGGCTTTCGAGAATTCTGTTTCTTCTGAAGATATCCTGGGAATGCATCAAACACAGACGGCACAGCATCATCCCGAATTCGTACGCAGGACAAGCTTGTCCGGTCAATGTCTTCTTATTTAAAGTGCTTTGAACACAAAACAGCTGACAAAGACGGAACGAAGTTTTTGCGGTGAACTGCGTAGATCCATTTCTGTCGCCGGATTGGATGCTTTGGAAATCTGTGCAAAAAATACATAAGATTATCTGATTGTAACCTAAAACCTGTTTGAGGAGGCATGATGCTTATTTTTAGGGTGTTTATTGCATAATAATAATATTATTATATATATATACTTAATATACATATATATACATGCATATATATATTATAATGAATATACACGGCTTTTTTTTTTGGCCGGCACCTTTTTCAATGTGGTGAAATCTTTTTACTCTTCTTGTAATTTACTTTAACGTTTATTATTAATTTTAAATTTTAATTAATTTATTATATTATTAATTTGTTCAAATTGAATTATTTTACTCACTGAGTACCCGCACCTATTTTTTAAAATAAAAAAGCACTGTATATGCCATGCCTTTATTCGCAACAACAACAGTGTGCAGATAAGTTTTTTAAAAAATTACGACAAGACTAAGACTAAGACGACGAAAGAAATGCCCAACAACAAAATGATATTACTTACCGATGCAACGTTATCCCGTTTTCTTGTCGTCGCTGTGTACAACCGTAAGCCGAACAAGAGGGCATTTATAACTTTTTTAAAATTACGCAGTGTTTTATAACTTTCAAAATATTACAATAATATAACATACACACTACACAGCTTCCAATGTTTTGAGTTAGCAAAGATGGCTGCCGTGTATTACATCCGGCTTCAGCCTATTGACGTCACGCCACCTGCTGTGTATGAAACCTCCTTGGTCAAAGCTTTGTGACGTAATATCGGAAAAAAGGGTTGGGGGTCTAAGTTTTTGTGATAAAGTATGACGGAAGGTGTAGTAAAAATCGGCAACGTCACGTGACGTCATTTATGGACGCCGCCTTAAGTCGTGAGAGGGTGACACCATGAGTTACCGCCCCGGGTGACACCAACCTTAGTGACGCCTCTGAATTTAATCTTTATTTATGAACTAATATAAAAAATAGTAAACGTTTCGGCTCATGCCTTCATCAGTACAATAACATAAATAATTACTTAAATATATCTTAAAACTTATTAGAGTCTATGTGATAAAAAATGAAAAGAAAAGAAAAACAAACAAGGACACAGAATATAGGCAAGGAGGAAGTTGAAGTATCTAAAGTAACAGTGAAAACTACAACGGGAAAACGATTTTGCAGTCAAGTAAAATTGTGGATTTGATTAATTCCATGTGGAGCCAATGTACCAAATCGCTTTATAAGTCTAGGAAAACCACAAATATAAACTTTTAAAACTCTAATACAAATGCAAGACGAGACACAAATGTACGCATAGCACGCAATAATACTATGTATAGAATGAGAATCTGCAATAGATAAGACAAACCCAAAATTATTATTAATTTTTATTTGGAAGAACTGTTTTAATTTATTTTAAAACTGTAAATACTTTACTTGTATTCAATGGAATACATTAAAGGTTTTTTTTAGTCATCTGTTCATCATAAAATTGATTTTGTAAGAAAATGATGTAAACGGAGGAAAACCCGATGAAGGTTACAAATGCGTGTGGGTAAATCCTATTTCTCATCACGTGCTCATTGGTGTGAATCCTACCTTGATGGACTGTAGAAACAGGCCACGCCACCTCGCGTGTGTTCGTTTTGGCCAGGGGCTATGACGGTGGGGATGCGAAACGTACACACCTTGAGTAACATTGTGTGTGTGTGTGCGTGCGTGCGTGCGTGTGTGTATGTGTGTGTGTATGCGTGTATTTTAAATTATTTATATTTTATTGTATTGGGGAAACAGATACAGATTTATCGAAATATCGAAAGAGAATCACTGTTTATTTATCTCTTTTATCTTATCTGTTACAGACGCTACTTTTTTACAGAAGATTATTGCGTCCTACGCTTTTCTATTTTTATTATCATTTATTTCATCACTGCTCACAACTACGGCACGGAATAATGTTAGATTGTTGAATTATATGAAGAAGTGTTTCCTCTTTAACTTGGCCCAGTCGATTTGAAATAATTCATCTTGGAGAAAAAGACTTAAGTAAGAGACCACCTGTAACACAAGAGACACAAAATAAAAGTTTAAATATATATATACATATAGTGAACTATTTATTTTGCAAAAGTAAAATTAGTGTAAACATAGAAATATTTTACATATACTACTAATAGTGTTAATATTAAGCCAAAAAGATAAAGTAATTAAAATAATCATATACACCAACGAGCAGTCTACGAGATTAGTGCTTTAAGAACCAATTATTTTAAGTCAATAGAACTCAAGAAATGCATATAATTGTTGCTTTTCTGCTACTCAAATAAATAGAAATCATCAGGGGCAATTATTTAAAAACATCACAAGTCACAAGCATTTGGCTCAACAAGCCAATCTGGCAGATAGACTGTTTTCGCGAGTGAAATTTTTCCTGCTCACATGCGAGTTTGACTTGGTGACGCGCGGTTCTAACTACTAGACGATTTCTGGGTGAGTCCTCTAACTTTTACTTTTAAAATGAGTGCACATACCAGTATTTTTTAAAATAATTATCTTATAAGTGTTAATATGTTTAACAAATATACAAATCTTAATTAAATATAAGTGTATTAAAAACATTAACTCCATTACTTCAAAGATAAATTTTTGACGAATTGAGTCTATCCAAGATAGCTTAATGCAGAAAATAATGACTTAAAAACTTTTCATATATTATATAAGAAATATATAGACCTAATTGTATTTTAAGTTTTTAGACTCAAGTGTAGTGAGAAAATGCATTTTTATTAGAGCTCACAGAATTAATGAAATGTTTCTTTAAAATAAATATTTAAACTAGGTGTTTGGTGTGTGTGTGTGCTTGTGTTTCTTTTTTATGTGTTTTTTTTTAATATATTTTCTTAGAAATTGTATTTTCTATGAAAAAAATGTAATTTGAGGAAAATCCGTTCGTACGTTGGGCCTGGAAAATCCCATTTCTTAAAATAATTTGCATACCTTGGTCAGCGTGCCAGCGTTCAAAGTGTGCAGCAGCTCTCCTTACAAAATATGACATACTAGATATGACCCGCGGTGTAGCATACGCCGTATACTTGCTTATAATTAGAACAAAGCATTGGGAGTGAACGGAAACAAACGAAGAAATGGAAACAACGCGAGTGAACGACGGGGTTGGGGGAGGGGGAGCAGGGCCAGCTTTAGGGACTTGGAGGCCCTAGGCGAAGTGATTTTGGTGGCCTTAAATGTAATAGAAAAATAAATAATAAATACGGAAAGAATAAAATTTGAAAATTAATTTTAAAATACCTGTATTTATATCTAAATCAACAAATAACTGAAATTTATACAAATATATTCGAGCAGATGTCATAAACCTTTTTAAAAATTCACATTTTTGTTCTTTCATTGCAGCAAAGTCAGCAGAAAATTGTGAATAATCAAAAGATAGCTCATTCGATAGATATCAATACCAAGTAAGTCAGTGCATGAAGTGACTTCGAGCTGGTGCTCTTATACCAGACTGTTCAGGCCTTCTTGCGTTATAGTCACTCTCAAATAGTTTTTTAAAATATAATTTTAACTTGGAAAAACTTCTTTCCCTCGATGCAACAGACAATTGAATTGTCAATACTATACGAAGGGCTATAGCGACATTTTGAACAGCAGTATTCAAATAATGATCATAAATAAAACGTAAAGTATCAAGGGAAGACGAACCGTATCTGAAACAATGTTGGAAATCATTTGATATTCTCAGCATAAATCTGTCGGATCAGTTTTCTGAACAAGGTGCATCGGTGCGCGCAATATTCAAATCCATGCAACATTTCGTCAAATCATTTTGGTCGTATTCTGCAATCTTTTGATTTTGTGCAGAAATAAAAAAAAAGACTAAAGTGACGTTCCATTTGTGTAACTTATTTGTTGTTGGGGTCGCTTTCACATTTGTTGGCGATAATTACTGGCACACTCCGGTACACAGTAAGACAAAGAAGTCCTTTGTAACACAATTAACTTTAATCCAATACTTGAACTTATGTAAACTCTTCTTACATATAATATATACACATCAATGGAATAAATGAAGTCTTTCCTCCGTCTTTACACACACATTCAACTCCCGCGCATGGCATTCTGGTTTTTGCCTACATCACGTGATCTCTCTCAACCAATCACATATCAAATAACATCATGTGACAATTTGCTCAAAACGTGCAGTCAATGAAATAGCTGCTTGGTATAACTAAACATTATAAAATTCCACTCGATATTTTTTTTAATAAGTCTTTTATTTGTCTACGCTTTCATAGTTGAACTGTCTGTGTACTTTTCGTCGTCTCAAGCTGTGGCAGCTGGAAATATGATTTCATCTGGTTCCGTCTGTGACTCCGAGCCTATTCTCTGAACGAAATTTGAGCGTAACAAATTCATTTTATTTATATGTTTTCATGAACTTGGTTGCTCTATTTATACATTCCTGTGCAATGTATAATTACATGTCTTTCGGTTCCATCAAATTGCTGATTATATTCATTTGAAACAATAAATCGTACCAGGTGACTAAAGTTACCAAAACTTGAAATTATTTTAGTCGTTTAGCCAATACAGTTGCTTCGGTCCTTGATTTAGGATCGATGGCATTTTAGACACTTTCACTAATGCATCGTACACAGCTGCATTTTGATTTCAAAGACCTTTAGTAGTATCGATCCTGTATTCCCAGCGTTTATAAGAAATAGGCTTCACTGTCAGATTTTTTACATGAGTTTTCAATATCTTCCATCGCTGTGTTGATGCATGCAAAACTCCAAAGGGTGTCGTTAAAATCACTGAAGAGTTCTCCATGTCTCCAAGAATTAGATTGAGACTGTGACTTCAATATAGCATATAAAATGATTTTGGATTGAGTTCAAGTAGACATTTTGTACATCACTAGTGCATTCTTTCATATTCGCTCCATTATCATATTCTTGGTCTCTGCAATCCTGGAAACATCATTTCAGATCTTTAAGCTTTTTTAAGCATGATTCATTCAGCAAGACGTAAACCAGTGGTGTAGTAGACAGTCTTGATCCCACGAAAAAATCATTAATTTCTTCTGATTTACTCACAATGTTGCATATTCGCAAAATCATATTCACTAACTCTGGGTGACCAGCATTAGGAATAATATTTAATTAACTCATTTTGAACTATTTTGCCCAAGTAATAATCAAGAATTTCTTCGTTTTTTAAAAGTCGTTAATGATCTTCTAGGTATGAATCGTACTGTCCTAACAATTAAAGCAATCCCTAAAAATGCCAATTGGTTGAAACAATCGATCCACAGTGCCACGTATTGGTGAATTCCGCTTTGCTAGAAATTGTAAAATTGAAATGATTCTTTGTTAAACATTGATCCAGTGCTTAGTCTATTTTGCTTACCATTTTGTTTCCTTCTCAATTGTCTTTCTTTCCTTAAACCGATTTTCGAGTTCAATCCAAGCACCTGTAACACAATGTACGGAACTTCATTGTTGACGATTCATGATCAGCTAGAAGCCTGTACATATTTTCCTGTCTCTATTTCCTTTTTATCGACTTATTTCATAAATGTTCAGTATTAAAGAGATAATAAAATCTGAACATATAAAATTGAAAAAAAAAATGATTTACAAAATAGCCATGTCCGACTACTAAAAAAATATTTTATTTTATTTTTATTTTTTTTTTTGTTACATTTCGTCTAAGCTAAGCTTTGAAAGGGGAAAAAATTGTATAAATTGAGATATCAGTGAAGTTTCAGCTTAATTTCGTCAAATAATTTTATTTCACACAAAATTTCAACATCTCAAGCCAAGCTTAGAATCGTTTTTATCTTTTTACTACATACAACATCATTTAAATTTTAAATGTTAAACGTTAACTACTTTAAAAATTTGATATTCAAAAATTTTATCTTTAGCTAAAAACCTAACCCTAAAGTTTGTCATTCTTATGAAAATATGTCTGGACGGTCGATCTTACATTTTCAGAGTTTACATTTTTAAACATGAACTATTTAAAAATAATCAGCGGGCATTGCACTTCTCGAATGGTTCTGGTTGTTTTTACCTAGGTCGTAGTTTGGTCTTTAAATAACTATACTTTTTTCTCTATAATACCTGTGCAAGGCCCCTACTAATCGGAGACCCTAGGCGGCTGCCTAGTTTGCCTAGGGCCTCCGATTCGCTAAAGCCGGCCCTGATCATAGCCTCTATATCTTCCCATGGAAATGTCAAATGTTACTCAATTTTTATTATTGGCATAGGTTCTAGCTGAATAATTTCTTCTGCACCGAACATCTCACCATAGCAATGATTGCTATGAGCTCTCTCTGTCTTTTGGCTGCCACTCGCATTGGACAAATTCTTTGCTTTTGGGGTGCATGTAGTATTTGACTGGGCCCAATCATGCTGTGGTGGTGCTGTTGAACGTGTGGCTGCTTTTTAGGAAGGACATCTACACTTTTAATAGACTTGTCTGCCCAGAAGCTCATTAAAGTCGCCTTATTTTTATGTGCTAAGACGGCATAACTATTCAATAACGAATCCACTTTTCTTGACAAATCGTCCTCTTTTTTCAATTTATTCAAAATTTCAGTTACCTCTCTTCGAAAGTCATACTTTCGCTTGTTAGGAAATGCCTTTAATTATCCTTCATACAGCAACTTGTGAAAGTTTGGTTTCTCCATTGTAATACTTTTTTTTTAAAAATGTATATGTTAAATTTTGTAATTCAATTGTTAATAAATTTGTTATTTAAAACAAAAACAAAAAATAATTAGGCCTAAGAATATTTAACACTATTTCATAATTCTCAACATTCTAGACACGTTCTGTATTTTTTAGAATTCAAAGAAGGGCCGGTATAAGCCTGCAGTTTTGGCACGTATAACATTATAAAGGCTGGTATAAGCCTGGAGTTTTGGCACGTATATCATTATAAAGGCTGGTATAAGCCTGGAGTTTTGGCACGTATATCATTATAAAGGCTGGTATAAGCCTGGAGTTGTGGCACGTATATCATTATAAAGGCTGGTATAAGCCTGCAGTTTTGGCACGTATATTTGTGTGTATGATATATATATGTGTGTGTGTATATATATGTATATATATGTATATATATGTATATATTTATATATATATATGTATATACCGTATATACTCGAGTATAAGCCGACTTTTTCAGCACATTTTTTGTGCTGAAACAGCACCCCCTCGGCTTATACTCGAGTGAAGAAAAAAAAATGACCCCAGAAAATGTATGTAATAAGGGAAATAACTCTTGATAGTCATTGTGAGAATTAATTAATAGAGTGAGGTTCTTGAATAAGACCGGAAGAAGAATAGAGATTAGCTAGTTCGTGGGGTGCATCGCATACAGTTTTTACTGTATATTGACCTCTTTTAAGAACTATAACTAGGGCGTACAGTATATTTTGAGAATTAAATCGCTATGGTATGGCATTCCTTTTCAGAGTCCATATGTGTTTTAATGTAATTATATTGGTATCTATTACTTTTTGAAATTTACCAGTAGCTGCTGCATTTGGCATTTCCCACCCTCGGCTTATACTCGAGTCAATACTTTTTCCCAGTTTTTTGTGGTAAAATTAGGGGTCTCGGCTTATACTCGGGACGGCTTATACTCGAGTATATACGGTATATATTTATATAGTCTTTAGTTTTGTTAGACTTAGACCTAATCCAATTTCAGAGTAAAGGCCAATTATTTCTAATAGAGTAGATAGAGTCTAGTAAAGCCAATAGTGCATATTATGATTTATATAGACATTTAAATAATATAATATAGACTGTATACTAACATTTACATAAATCTTTATTGCACAGCAGACCAACAACAACAACTTTGAAAAAATAAGTGTTACCAGTAAACATCTCGTGTGTCGTGTGTCCAGGGCTTCTTCACTTTAAAGCACAGCACGGTTTTTAAACATTAGGAGGAAGGGGCTGTCCATAAATGATGTCACGCAATTTTGGCCGATTTTTACCCCCCCCCCCTCACGCGTCGCCGCAAAATCGTAGACTCCCCCTCCAATAATACGTCACAAAACTTTGACCTCCCCTTTTANAAAAAACAAAACAAAAAAACTTATTTTCTTTTTGAAATAAATTATGTTTCAAATAACTTTTGTCATTTAAGTATTTATTTAGTGTAGGTATACATTGTATTATCGTAACACGAGTGAAGCTATGTAAATCGACTTTAAACAAATTGTAAGCCAGTGCTTCTCAAAGTTTCTCGTATTAGACGACAGGAAAGAATTTTTTCCTTTTCACCAGGTACCGGTGCATGCTTTTCCCGCTTTGACGTAATTTTCTCTGTACTGAATTGTTGAAAATGAACCCCTACATGGCTTAAAGCCATAAGATTAAGTATGAATTTGTCTTGTTTTATATATTACATTTTTTTAAAAAAAAGTTTAGTTTCCAAGGCATAGCAAGACAGCTAACGAACAATGCAGCGGTAATGTCAAAGACATTTGATGTGATTAACCTTTGCGATTAAGCTCATGAATGTGACTATTGATGTTACAAGGATCATTGCATTGTTGACAAACCTAGAATATATAGATACAAGACAATGCCTAATCGATTTCGATCTCATAATGACAGTTTTCATGCCAAGTATATGAACATCAAAGGCATTGTGGCGAGAAAGATGTATATATTGTTTGGCAAGTCGTCTAGGGGTGCAATATTTTAAGTGATCGCCTCTCGCCTACACGCATATACTTTAGTGATCTCTCGTAAACGACAATCAACAAACTAAAGGGTGAAATGTAACAATAATTTATTATACATTATTTACAGTAACGGAAACTAGTTCCGGTTTGGCCTAAATTCATCATAATTAGGCTTAAGCCAATTATAATATGGATCATAGGGTTAATACTCAAATTCAAAGGTCGTCGTGCCCCGCTCCGTGGGGCGCCTGATTCTGCACGCTCCTTGTTCAGTGTGTGGCTTCACGTCGTCGCGCCCCGCTCCGTAAGGCGGTTGGTTCTGCACGTTTCCTGTCCAGTGGGTGGCTTCACCTATGGCCCAGGTGACTTCGGTGATCACTGAAGCGTTAATGACCGGCTTCTATACGTGTATGGTGTGTATAGGCATCAACCGGTGTGATGGCGTCAGCGTTACTTTAGTTGTCCTCAGGTCCTGTCGATCGATGCAGGTGTGAGGTAGGGGTTGGATCCTAGTTGCGTGGATAGCGGTGAGTCCAGGTCTTGGTCCAAATACGTCGACACGTCGTTGGGCAGGGTTGCTGTCGGGAGTTCTTGTTATCTCCCAGTACAGGCGGTTGCCCAGAAACCAGACTAAGATAGAAAGAATACACATATGGGTAGTTTCTCCACTTGTCTGTCTAATCCACCTTTTCGGCTGCCGAGCCTTCGGAGCAAGGTGCCAAAAGGGGATCAAAATACATTATCATAAACAAATGGTTATTTAATACAATTTATAACATGAGACTGAAATAATATTTCGTTACCACCACCACAGGGCAGATCTATCTCGCTGACACCTTGTAAGTTGATGGTGGTATAAAAACAGTAATGTTATTGGTTACACACTAATATAACTCGATCCATCTACCTGATGGATCGCGTGTTATCACATTTAGTTATGACATAGAAGTAAAATGTCGCACGTGGCCCCGCATGGTATCATGGAGTCAACATGTTCCAATAATTACAATCCGACATTGCACAAAGGCTAATATTTAAATAATGGTATGAAATATATTTACAAATACGAGGGAAACAAGCTAGAGTTCAAACTTACATGGATTCTGGTCAACTAGAATAATGCCGGCTCTCCCACTACAAGGATGGGTATGAATGTAGTTCGGTGAATTGAATTCACATAAGACACCACACTTTGCAGTCACCTGAGCGGATGAAAGGAGAATGTGTCGTTTCGGTGCGTCAACCTTTATACATGATGGGTAATTTTATGCACCTCTTCCTGATTGGCCATTGATTGTCGGCCTCACTATCGGGCATCCTTGACCAGTCATGTGCTACGGTGCATACCTAATTAGTAACCCTGACCCGTCATGTGATCTGACAATAGTGAGTTCCCTTTCGTTTATGTTGTTCTTTTCGTCCAAGTGAAGGGGCTCCATAAATTTCGTCACAGTCATTTGATCTAAAATTACCACATTGATATCACATCTCATGTTTTCTAAAAAATGATTAGGTATGCGCTGGAAAAGGAATATGGCGAGTACTGTGCGTACCCCACATTGTGCAGGAAATTAGGGTGTCATCTTGTACGTCGCAAAATACAGCAATTCCTGCAAGTTGAAGACTGACAAATACTATGACATTAATAAAATATCCAATATTATCATAACTTTTTACTCCGAAGCTCAAAGTTTTTTTATTATTTTTAAAAATATTTTTGCTAATGTTTTTTTTTTCAGAATTTTACGTACGTTACACAAGAGTTGTAAACAATAATGTCACGAGGCGTGTTTAAATTGTTGCATTCTTTTGTGGAATTTATAAACTAACGAAAAATAGATCTATATGACTACGGCTATCGGACTGTCTAACCAAGGGGTGGGTAAACAGCGATAAATTATCTCATTCGGGGTAAAAGGGAAATCTTGGGGTAATGCTGAATCATTGTGGGCATATAAAATTTGCTAGAATCTGCTCATTTTGGGTTAACCATAATGTTAACATAAACTTTCATCATTTTAATTTTAGGTATCCTTTTGAACTGGTCTGTTTTTTAAAAACGTTTAACTGGCCTTCAAAAATCAAACTGTGATAATTATATAATTTATTTTAATACATACAAATTAAAAATTGACTATTAATCATCACTGTTAACTTCTTTGTTTAGAAAAAAATATTTTAAAATAATATGTTTAAAATGTACTTGTATTAAAATCCCTCAATTGACTGACGAGCATCACGTAAGAAAGAGGTCAGCGAACAGGGGTAAACTACCTCATCTGCTGTCAAAAGGGAATTCTTGGGGATAATGCATACTCATTTGGGACATGTAAGTATAACATCTACTACAATCCACTAGATATATATTCAAATACGTCATAAGTACGTGTACACTTTGAACATATGCCCACTATAGAACCGGTTCCTTCAAGAAAATGAATTTGTTAAATTTGTCAACAATGTAGATTTCTTACCTACGTACTATACGAAGACACCTAAATCCACCCTATTTTCATTTATATTGACACGAGTGACAATAATCCTAATCTGACTGTATCAAGTATCATTTCTGTCATATCTAAAATGTATGCCTTAAAAACTGAGATTCAGAAGAAAGTTGTTTGGTGCTCCTGCCGAATTGCGATGTCAAGAATTCGATGCATTCAATAAAGTTAATGAATACTTTGACTTATTTTAAATGGGCACATTTATCATTATATTTAGAATGGACAGAGGCTTTTGACCAAAAACCATTCGAAAAATATATCAAACTTAAAAATTTTATCATTGTATCAAATAGATTCCCTTCCCCCACCCCACCCCACACCCAAATGGATATTCCGTGTCGTTTTGACTTAAAATATCTACATATAATCCTATTCTGATCTTTTTAGACACTGTTTGTAAAACTCACCATATGCAGTTTCGGGTCGGGGGGGGGGGGGGGGGGGGGGGGNGGGGGTTGGGGGGATAACCGACAAAAAAAAAGTTCACAGACGCCTGCCGCGAATGAACCAAACGAAGCTGAGGTTACATCACAAACGCTTTGATGACAACATGAAACGACGCAGGGTAATAATTTCGTATGTTCCCTTGTGGGTTCTCAAACTTAAGAATTATAATTATATTTAACTTTCCTGTCTAGATAACTTAAGCCCACCGGCGTTTGATGGCCTAGCGACAAGCACTTTGAGAAGTACTGAATTTAAAAAAACATTAAATAAATTGTAAGTGACCAAATATTTCAGTGGAAGTTTTATTTAAAGTTACCCTTTCGTTGTGACGTCACATTTTTGTACCCCCTCCCTCCCCCATGTCACGCATCGTCACAAAAGTGAGACCCTCTCCCCCCCTAGGTGCGCGAGGTCCTTTATGGACAGCCCCTAGATCTACTTGTTATTTATTTTAAAATTGCTATTTGTTACTAGGTCTACAGGCTTAATTTAAATTTAATCGTCAACTGTTGAAAAATTACCGATTAATTAATGGGTACATTTTATTAAAGCTAAAAGAAGCTAATAAAAAATAAGTTAAATGACGAATTAAAGTTAAAGTTTTGGCACTTGGATGAAAGTTTCTAATTACTTTTAAAAATATAAAAGTGTTACAGCTGTATAGAAATTGTTTGATGATTATCAAAAACATAAATATCATCTTTTTGTCCCAAGAGGTTCAAAATTTATGAATTTTTTTCTAAGACCTCATAATAATAATACCTTTTTCCACTACGTTGTTTTCCTTGACATTTTGTGCCCTTTTCGGACATTTTTTTAAAAATGCCCATAACTTTAGTATTTAATACAACAAAATATAATATTGTTAGGAGATATATTTAAACATAAGTAGTTCAATATAATGTCTCTGAATTTAAATTTTGCTATTGTCAATTTAGTAAAAACAATATATTTTTATTTATCATTTTCCTTTTAAAAACATATTTTTTTTAGAGTTTACACTGTTATATTTCCTTTTCTAATGGAGAAGTTTGTATGAGAAAAACGACTATAATTAATAATTCATTATTTATTTTTAAATCGGAAAAAAATATTTAAAAATCTTTATTTTAATCTCTATTTTATAGATTAAAATAATTCTGATCGATAAAAAATTTACCGATTAGTCGAGAATTTTAATCGTTAGTTTCCGCATCCCTAATATCTATATATATACTAGCAGACTTGGTCGTGCGTTGCAACGAGCTTAGTAAAAATGGCTATTTAAGAATCCAATGAGTGATATGTTTTAAAAACAACTATGTCAGAAACCTACACGGAAGTGTGCAAAAAGGTCAAAGTTTCATAGCAAATTGATATATAAAATAATAATTTAAAAACTGAAAAAAAGAAGAAAAAACGACATAAAGGGCCGGGCTCTAAATTGAGTGATAATATGTACTCAAGCTATGTTTCTCAATATTGTGTAAAATTGATTGAGGACTTAAATTATTAACGTGCATTACAAAAACATTTGGGGACGCCTGCCCGAGTGAATGAACATAAAGAGTTCAGTTCCCTATAGCAATTATTTATAGACTCTTGAGTTTTTATGTGCTAAGATTGGCAAGATCCGTTATTTTCTCAGTAACTTAAGCTGGCACTAATTTTTATAAAGGTAATGTAAGGAGAAAATGACAATTAAGAAACCCTGTGCCCATTCTGTGCAAGATGTCAAGTTCAAATAAGCTGTCATTTTAATTCAGTTTCATCTTAATTGTTAAAAGTACAATTGGGAAAATATCTTAAGCATATACCAAAAACAGACATTCGGGACCCCCAGCCCACAAGGATTTGACATTAGGGGTTCAGTGCCATATAGCATTTTAATATGGGCTAGCAAGATTTTGTTCAAAATGTTTGGTTAAGATCAATGAAGGGGCCCATTCTGCGCAAGATGAAAAGTTGAAAACACCTGTTCATTTCAATTTGCAAGATAATATATGTATTTGTCATTATTTGTCAAGATCATTCAAAATTGAATGGGCAAAATATCTTAAACATTTACTGAAAAGTTTGGTTAAGATCCATCAATTTACCAAGTAGCTAGCGCTTAAACTATTTTTATATCGCTGATATAAGCAAAAAACAACATTAAGGGCCCCGGCGCCAATTCAGGGCAAGATATAAAATGTAAAACATCTTTTCATTTAAATATGGATATTAATGGATGCCTTTATCATTATTTGTCAAGACCTTTATAATTAAATTGGGGAATACAATCTTAAACATTTACAAAAACAGGTATCAATTTACCAAGTAGCTAGCACTTAAAATATTTTTTATTAGCTCATATAAGCAAAAAACTACATAAAGGGCCCAGGGCCCATTAAGGGCTATACATAAATTCAAAACATCTGTTCATTTGAATAAGGATAATAATGGATACCTTTACTTATTATTTGTCAAGAACTTTAATAATTAAATTGGGGAATAAAATCTTAAACATTTTACAAAAAAAAGGAATTTTGGGCCCTCAGCCCCGAAGGAGTTGCCATTAGGAGTTAAGTACCTATAGAATTTCAATATGGCTATCAAGAATATAACTACATAACTTGGTTAAGATACATCAATATAGCAAGTAGTTAGCGTTTAAATTATTTTTATGTAGCTCATATAAGCAAAACCAGTCCGTGTTTTTGTGAGATTTTTTGCCAAAGGCTTGTATTGCAGATGTATAGATTGTGTCTCTCAGATGCGTCCATTTGGAGTCAATGGTGACACATGGGGACATCATTGAGAGACTTTCCTTCACCTTGTCTTTGAACAGCTGCACTATCGCAGGGTCTTTCATGCAGGAGGTAATGATGCGTGTATTTCCCTTTTTCTTTGTGTGGTACGAGTTTTTCCTCATAAAATCTCACAAAAACACGGACTGGTTTGATGAACATTGGGACGAGATGAAACCCGTCACTGAAGCAAAAAGGAAAGCTCTTATGGCTTACAAGGAAAAGCCTACACCCGACAATTTGCGTGCCTTAAAAACAGCTAAGTCACTTGCCCAAAAGGTTGCACGTAAATGTGTCAATACCTACTGGCTTAAGCTCTGTTCCAGTATACAATCAGCTGCAGACATGGGCAATGCAAAAGTCATGTACGAAAACATCAAAAAGGCAACGGGCCCCTTGACGTCAAAAGCTGCTCCCCTAAAGTCCAAAAGTGGAGAAATTATTCAAGACCAGGCAGCACAGCTAAAACGATGGGTTGAGCATTATCTGGAATTGTATTCAACAGTTACCACAGTCTCCAGCACCGCTCTAGATGACATCCCAGATATGCCACTCATGGAAGAACTTGATGTCGTGCCCACTCAGGAAGAGCTGAGCAAAGCAATTGACAGTCTAGCTTGTGGAAAAGCGCCTGGGAATGATGGAATACCACCAGAGGTTCTAAAGAGTGGCAAGACAGCTTTACTCCAACCATTGCACGAGATTCTGTCCCTCTGCTGGGAACAGGGCTACATCCCCCAAGACCTAAAGGATGCAAATATAGTGACACTATATAAAAACAAAGGTGATAGGAGTGATTGCAATAATTATCGCGGCATTTCACTCCTTAGTATTGTAGGAAAGACCTTTGCCCGCGTTATACTAACACGTTTACAAAGCCTAGCATCCCGCGTCTATCCAGAATCTCAGTGTGGTTTCCGGTCCGGTCGGTCTACCATAGACATGGTGTTCTCCATACGACAGCTACAGGAAAAATGCAGAGAGCAGCAGATGCCACTATACATTGCATTTGTGGACCTTACAAAAGCCTTCGACTTAGTCAGTCGCAACGGGCTATTCCAAATACTGGCAAAAATTGGCTGTCCCCCTCACCTACTTGCCATCATCAGACAGTTCCATGAAAATATGCTTGGCACAGTGCAATTCGATGGAGCTAAGTCAGAGGCCTTCCCTGTCAGCAGCGGAGTTAAACAAGGATGTGTACTCGCACCAACACTCTTCGCAATATTCTTCTCTGTACTTCTTCGATACGCATTCAAGGATAGCAGTGAGGGAATCTGGTTACATACCAGAGCTGATGGAGGACTTTTCAACACTGCCCGCCTCCGAGCCAAGACCAAAACGACGGATGTCCTAATTCGAGAGCTACTATTTGCGGATGATGCGGCACTAACAGCACATACAGAATCTG
>MUZC01003154.1:1635431-1648425 GCA_002072015.1 Radix auricularia
GGGGGGGAAGCTGTGCGGGCACTCGTCCAAAAGCCGCATAATTTACGTGGTCTTGACGGCTATGAATGCAAACTAGCTACCATCCATTCACCTCCTTTCGCACAGTAGCTAACAGCATACTTCCGAAAACAGAAAATTATATGCTCTACAAACTTTTATTCCTACTGTAAATTTTTTTGTCATAATCAAAAACTAAAACTACAGGAAACTGGAAACAAAATTGTCAACAACAATGACTCAGTCAGGTCTCAGGGCCAAGCAACTTGAATGTTAATGTTCGGTAGGTGGCTGTCAATGTTCCCTATAAGGTTCGTTGGTTCGTGTGCAAAGTAACAAAAAATTCTTCGACACGATTGCAGAGAATCCATTTTTTGTGTGCAATACTTAACAATTTGCTGCGCGGTTATGCTAAATCACTGCGCAGCGTCGGCAAGAGAACTGCGTGGCCGTGCAACCACGCAGCTTAAAGGGAACATTGGCGGCGGTAGTATCTTTTTAAATGATACAATTTACATACTGAGAACGTTGTACATCTTATTTAAATCATTTTTAAACTAGGCCTACACAAGAAAGTGCGCGAGTTTTTTTTTTAAAAATTTCAGGAAGGCGCATCAACACCAGTGGTAGGATAGTTTTAATAAATTTTCCCAGCCCAGACGCTAATGATAATAATGAACAGATATACAAGAAAAATGAATTAGACTTTGAGTAAATGTTATTGTTTTTTAAACGTTTCATTTATAATCATTGAAACACAATAGATGCCACGATGCCTAGTTCACAGACAATTATTAACACTTGATTCAAAAAAAATATGTAGAATAGTAATAGTCGGAAGGAAAATTGATTACAGGAAAAATTATATTTCATCTATATAATTCTTTCAGAATAATTTATTAGTTTGTGTTGGAAGATAAAGGGAGGGGGGCAGGTAGTTCTCACAACGATCAAAAACAGGATGTTGTTTTTATTCATATTGTGGTATTTTCGGAGATTTTTCCCATTAGAATTAGAAAATTAGAAAATTGTCAACTTAAAATCAAGTGTATTTCTAACCTAACACCCCCCCCACACACACACACACACACACACACACACACACACACACCAGCAACACCTTTCTTCCCTCAAAAAAAATTAATTCTTTTCGGGAAATTTTTTATGGGAATAAAATGTTTTTGTTATGACATCTAATTACGAGGACACAGAATCATTTTAAATCGAAATTATAAAATATAGGTACAGCTGTAGCATAACAATAGTTTTAAAAAATCTCGGCAGTTGACCTCTATAGTATTAGAAATTCGTATTCATTTTTTTTCTTTCCAGAATCGACACGAAATCGAAAGTGATTGATGCAAGAGGATTATTTGTTGGTCATTGAACAGGCCGGTTAATTTGAGAAAGTAGGTACAACTTTACACCGGCACTCGGAACACAGCTTTTCACTCATGACTATCTCTCTCACTAAAAAAACAATCAGACCAATAATCTATGTATCTACGTATTTACATCAACAGTTAACAAATTTTATGACTTTACATACAGTTTTTTAACAAAAGTAATGCATTGTTTTTAAATGCAAAATCATTTTAACAATCTTTTTTTTTTAATGAAAACATCGAATTTTTTTTTATACATTAGCAATTTACATTATTAAATAAAAACTTTTTTTTTACTGCATAGAATGTCTGAAGGATCTTTGAGCTACAACTTCATGCTGTTTGGTAAAACAGGCGCTGGAAAAAGTGAAGCGGGAAACACATTGCTGGGTCGAAAAGTCTTTCAAACTAGCAATTCCTTGAAATCTTGTACAAAACACGTCGCTCTTGAGTCCGGTGAATTTGAAAGCTATACGTTGAATGTTGTTGACACTCCAGGGATACATGACACAAATAATAACCGATCAGAAACATTAGACACTATTTATCAAGGGGTTTGCATCTTTAAGGAAGGAGTGGACGCTTTCTTATTTGTACTGAAATTGGGCGATAAATATACAGAGGAGCTGATTACTATGTTTGAAGCATTTGTGAATTCTTTTGGGGAGTCCAACGTACGGGAATACGGCATTATCATTTTAAGTTTTGGTGATTCATTTGATGATCCGACCAGCGACAACGTGGTAGAGTGGTGTAAAGAAAACTTCCCAGCAGACTCTGTTCTTGCCAAGCTGTTAAAGGATTGCGATTATAGAGTAGTGCTGTTTAGCAACAGAGATCCAAGTAAACGCGAGGAGAGTATCAAGAAACTCTTGAGTTTTATCAAGCCACATTCCAATCGTTATACAAACGAAAATTTCCAAAAATGCGTCAAAGCCCGAAAAGAATATGTCAAAAAAATTGGTTGTCTAGAACAGAGGCCTAAATTTCAGAAACGATTAAGTCAAATCCAAGAGGAGTTGGACAATATTAAAAATGAAAGGTCTAATAAAAGAAGTCGAAAACACATAGCGAGAAAAGGGGGGGAGTTATTAAGGGATATAGAGAAAGCATCAGCTGGCAGGACGGAAATGGATGATTTTAAGAGTAGCCTCAATGCAATTATTAAAGAACTGAATGATTTAGATGAAAACGACGCAAATTTTCTCAAAGAGATTGGAAAATTGCAAAGTAGGGTTTCCTTTTTGAAATACTCTCGTGTTATTTCATCCGTGTTTTCAGTCTCATCAATAGGTGGCGGTGCTGCACTTGCGACTGCCACGGGGGTGGCTGCCTTACCTGCAGCTATACCTGTGGCTGCAGGAGCGGCTGTTGCAGCCACTTTATTCGTGATCGGGTTTGGTCTATATGGGTTCGCTGTCTATTCATTTGAACATTTTATTCCTGAGAAAATGAAGTTACAGCAGATTAAAGAAAAGTCACCTGGACCCTGTCCAGAAAGAGACGAAGACTTTGTTGAAAAGAAAACTAAGTAGAGAAGGGCAAACCTGATTTCACAATTATTTGCATTAAATTTAAGTAAATTCACTTAATTTGCAACGCTAGCCAACCTTTAAATGAAAATAAGACTTTTGGTATGTTTAGTCACAAATTAATTAAATATGCATAAGTTAAATAATCAGATTAGTACCTTCGGGTTAGGTGTTACGTCGTTGTCTGGGTTACTTGTTAAGACCAAACGGACAGATCAACTCAAGGTAGAACATCAACACTTCTGAACATCTCTAACTTTATTAACAACAAAAGGTTCCACCATTAACGAACACGTCCTACCTCTCGCTCACACCAACTGTCTCTCTACTTCTACTTCACTACGTCACGCTCACACTCTTACGTCATACCCTTTCATGCCGTGCGCACCGCACCGCACCAAACACAAGTAATACATTGACATGTCAGGGAAAACCCAATAACTCCATAATGTTTCCCTGACATATCCCCCCTCTTCACTTTAGATTTAACTTACGGAGTTAAATCTACACATGATATAAGTATAAGTATAAGATACACGATCTTTCCAACATTAAAAAAACAATCAGGGCATACAATCATTGTTTGCAAACGCAAACAAAACGAAAACCAAGAAAAAAAAACATCTTTATCATCTTTGCAGTCCCCATGGTGGGACTCTCCATGTATCTTTATAGCCCCCACAGTGGGACTCTCCATGTATCTTTATAGTCCCCACAGTGGGACTTTCCATGTATCTTTATAGTCCCCACAGTGGGACTCTCTATGTATATTTAAAGTCCCCATAGTGCATGGGACGCCTGTGTTATGGAGATCTCCTATCCATCCATACCCACATATATAATTATCTTAAACATAAGCATCATAATAATAATTATCAATGTATCATCAAATCAAAACAATTCTCAAAACACCTTTATATTCATGAATAGCGAAATCATGTGAACAGTGCAAAATCATAATCATAATTCTCATAAACTATATATTTCATCGTAATCAATCTCATGGAAAACTCATCATAAGAATCTATCATTATTACATCTACTTTACAAAAATGTCCTGAGGTCTCCAGGAACGAAATATCTTACATCATCGAAAAAAATGTTCATGACATAATCACATCTTTCAATGTCTAACATAACTACTTACGTAACTAAGAACCATAAACACTGCCAATGCCCATAACAAAAACCCAGAACGAAAGTGTCCAACCAAAAGCCAAGGAGCTAAGCAACACAGTTCAATTGCTCCATGAATGTACAATGGTCACAGAACTGCCCAACGTTGTGATGACTCATGGCGACAGCACACGGAATGTGTACTTCACTGTCCACGTTGTGATTACTCATGGCGACAGCACACGGAATGTGTACTTCACTGTCCACGTTGTGATTACTCATGGCGACAGCACACGGAATGTGTACTTCACTGTCCACGTTGCGATGACTCACGGCGACAGCACACGGAATGTGTACTCAACTGTTCACGTTGCGATGACTCATGGCGACAGCACACGGAATGTGTACTTCATTGTCCACGTTGTGATGACTCACGGCGACAGCACATGCACGGAATGTGTACTTCACTGTCCACGTTGTGATGACTCACGGCGACAGCACATGGAATGTGTACTTCATTGTCCACGTTGTGATGACTCACGGCGACAGCACACGGAATGTGTACTCAACTGTTCACGTCGTGATGACTCACGGCGACAGCACACGGAATGTGTACTCAACTGTTCACGTTGTGATGACTCACGGCGACAGCACATGGGATGTGTACTCAACTGTTCACGTTGTGATGACTCACGGCGACAGCGTCGTGATGACTCACGGCGACAGCATACGGAATGTGTACTTCATTGTCCACGTTGTGATGACTCACGGCGACAGCACACGGAATGTGTACTTCATTGTCCACGTTGTGATGACTCACGGCGACAGCACACGGAATGTGTACTTCTTTGTCCACGTTGTGATGACTCACGGCGACAGCACATGCACGGAATGTGTACTCAACTGTTCACGTCGTGATGACTCACGGCGACAGCACACGGAATGTGTACTTCATTGTCCACGTTGTGATGACTCACGGCGACAGCACACGGAATGTGTACTCAACTGTTCACGTCGTGATGACTCACGGCGACAGCACACGGAATGTGTACTCAACTGTTCACGTTGTGATGACTCACGGCGACAGCACACGGGATGTGTATTTAACTGTTACACGTTGTGATGACTCACTTCAACCGCCACCAAAGGCACGCTCGTCACTGACCACGGTGGAGCGATACACTACTAACCTTGTTGGAAGTAGAAGGACGTCTGGTGCAAACCGGATACCTGAGTTTTTTTCTGCCTTGGTCCACAATAATCCCAGACGGTAGCCCCCAATGTTACGTCGGTGTCTGGGTTACTTGTTAAGACCAAACGGACAGATCAACTCAAGGTAGAACATCAACACTTCTGAACATCTCTAACTTTATTAACAACAAAAGGTTCCACCATTAACGAACACGTCCTATCTCTCGCTCACACCAACTGTCTCTCTACTTCTACTTCACTACGTCACGCTCACACTCTTACGTCATACCCTTTCATGCCGTGCGCACCGCACCGCACCAAACACAAGTAATACATCGACATGTCAGGGAAAACCCAATAACTCCATAATGTTTCCCTGACATTAGGCTCCAATAGCCTAGGCATTCACATGAACTCAGCAGCACCATGCAGATGATTGGTTTAGTAGAGAAATTATTTTTTCATTTGTTTCACAAGTAACTGCTTTTTTTACGATATATATGCTATATTGCACTGAATTACACCCGTTCAATTTTGCCTCTAATATTTGCACAAACTTTTTTATTAATGCTTTTATTATTATACAATAACTACCCAAATTAAATGTAAAGAAATGAATTAACTGTACTAAACAATGATCATAGTAATGCTTGATCTAAGTTTTCATTTTTTAGTGTTATAAGTTTTACGCCAGAGTTTTTAACAGGGTTTGTTTGTTGTTTGGGTTTTTTTTTTTGTTTTTTGTTGGTTTTTTTTTGTAAAAAATTTATGTTGTCACCTTCAACAGTAGCTTTGCGTCATAAACTTGACTTATACAATTTTATAATCAGACAACTTGTTTTAGTAAAGGATTATGATGGATACAAATGAATGATATCACAGAATATACCAAGGGGTATAACTGACTCTGTCTAGTAAGCAGATTAGTAGTTGAAATACTATTTACTATTTAGACATTGTATCGGTTTTTAGCACTGTGTGAAAAGTTTTTAACTCATTTCTCAAGTAGTAATGTTGTTTCATTTACGTTAAATGGCCCCTTGTTCTTGTATCACATTTTTTTGTAAATAATTGCACTTTAAATAAACAGAGATATGATTTCTATAATGATGTGTCGACTTTTGAAACTAATAGTTTCTATTTGATTTACCTCCCTTAAATGTTATCGCTCTGTAACACCCTCATCATTTCTAAGTTTATATTTGCATTTCATTTGTTACCTTTTCTGAATAGTTATTGAAATGTTCATATTGATTAACTGATTTCTCTGCTCTATGATAACCTTAAAATAATAACAAGCGCTTCTGCCATGTCGTATTTTAATATCTTCTATATATAATATATTACATACTTCAAACTGCCTTAATTGTGATATATTTCGTTTAGGTATGAAAATAGTTCAAGACATAAAAGACTTTTTAGCGAAACACCAAAATGGCTGGTTTGAAAGAAATTTGTTATGATAATAATGCGCTTATTTGAACAATATTTTTTGTTTATGGCAATGATCCATTATTAGATGTAAAATGCATATATTTGCATTGTTTTCTATATTTTAAGGTTTTTGTTTCGATGTTGATTTTGTTTAGTTAATGCAATAATAGATTTAAATTGAATATCCTAACAAAAGATTTATCGTATCGGTAAAATTATCGTTGTACGGATCAGGGTAAAATAAGGTCTTTTCCCGCCGCCATCCTTGGTTGCTATGCAAGTCACTAAGATGGCGGGCGGATCGAAAGTCCCAACTGAGGGGAAAATGCTGAAAATGGTGGCAAATCAGAAAAAGAGCGAGTCTTCAAATTCGCGCGCTTATTGACTATTGCATCACTCACTATGTCCGCAGTTTCGTATTCGATGATTCGTATCTAATAATTATAAGGGCAGGCGTTCCCCCTCCCCTTAGACCCCTCCTCCGTTTCTTTTTTTTTATTTTGGGGAGGGAGTACCCTCCCCAAACGTCACCCCGTTGTTATTTTATTATTTATTTTAAGGGGAGGCGTTCCCCCTCCCCTTAGACCCCTCACCCTATGAGGGAGACAACCGAGGAAATAAAACAACAAAGGGAGGTAACTAAAACATAGCAACCGCACATTCCTTGATGAACTTGATGCTACCAACTTTCCGGCCGCCATCTAGGATCCGTACAACGATAATTAGCCAAAGTGACCATCGTATCTTTAATACTGTGTGATTTATCAGGATAACAATTAGAAAAAAATGTTACAGTGTTGAATAATGTACAGAGATAAATAGGTTAAGCCGTTTTTAATTCCTAATAAATATTTATATAAAGTAAAGGAACATATTAAAGTCAATTTATGGACTTCACATTTACAAGTTCTTTCAATTTAGTCCTTAATCATTTTTTTAAACTTATTTCTGTAGATAAAAAGTTATTAAGTTTTGAAATAAATAAATTCACTACTTAAACGCTGTTTGTCGATTTTCTGTGTCATTAAAGTGTTACAAGATTCCAAGTGCAAGTATTGACATGGCCATTTGCATACCACCAAACACAGGAACCACCTTTAGACTTAAGAATTATGTCATCAAAACTTGGAGTAGAAAAGTTCTGATAGAAAGCAGATGTTTCTACTAAAAAATTCACAATGTGTCTCCACAACATAAAATTGTTGCTTAAGATCAGTGGCGTACCTAGGGGGGGTGGAGGGGGCGGTCCGCCCCGGGCGGCACTCATTCAAAGGGCGGCATTTAAACGGCAAATAAACCCAGATGTTTCCGAAAACTGCCCCTTTTCTTTTTAAGGGAGAAAACCATAGTGAAACAAAAATAATCTAAATTTTGAGTTTAAATTAACGGATTCGTGCAACATTTGTTTGATTACATAGTGATTGTTATAACTAACGCAGAACAGTTTTTAAAATTTTTAAATCGCTCAAAAAAGGTAACTATTTGTTTGCCAAATTAAACGGTATACGTCAAAGATGGCGTTTTTATAAGAAAACTGCACAAAAAACAACAACACATCACTGCTGGTCCGAATATATGTAGTATTAATATCGCACGACAATTTTAGGGTGGAATTTCGACATTTGCAGAATGATGCGCTAACAAGTACCTACATGACATAGTGGTTCAAATATTGTGTTTAAATAGCAAGTAGTAAATGATATTACTGTTTCAGGTTTTATAAAATTATTGTAAGGTAACTTATTAAAAATTAAATTTACTATGTTTTTATTGCATTAAAGTATCACATATAGCTTGTATTTTTCATTAATATTTGGTTATTCATTAAAAATGAACGATTATTCCATTAATAAACACAACAATAGCATAAATAATCCGAAAAAGGCATACTTACAAATTACGCCTTGGAAAATTAACATTTGAAGTAACTAGGAATACTAAATCAGATGCTGGAATTTTACTCAGTTCATGGCAATCTTTTACTTTTCTATGGTGTCTAAATTTATGGGAACCTGTCTTTTTTAAATTAATGCAAAGTATGCAAACTCATTTGACTCATTTGACGAAACAAAGATACGTGCTAATACAGAACGCTCTTACAGAGAGTTGGAAATATTGACTAGATACCAAGTTAAAGAGAGAAAAATATGAGTGGGGAAAATTCAGAAGACGTGGTTCTATCTTAAGAGCAAGAAGTACAACGAGAAATGTTTTTATCCATAGATGTAATTATAAAAGAAAATAAAAGAACGAGGTGATGAGTAACATGTCCTGGCAAGAAAATATTCGTGTATAATACTGTACCATCTAGGATTCCAAATGAAGAATTTGAACATCAATTAAATTTCTTTATTTACATTGATAAAGAAATGTTCGAGATTGAAAGAGAAAGGATCCCGGTTTTATGACAGTACACTGGTCCAGTCTTACCTATTGCGGGCCCCTATGCAGCTTAATATGCAAAACGTATTGCGTTGGCCCCAGTTTGGGTAGGGATAAGGTATTAATAAGGATAATGAGTGAAAATTAAGATAGGTTGGGCCTATGAAAGCGCTGGGCCCACTGCAACCGCATAGATTGCAGGAGCCTAAGACCAGTTCTGGCTGTACCTACACTACAAGAAGAGGCAATATGTTTAAAAAAAGAGGGGAAATGTCCCCTTGATCTATTAAATTATATTTAACAGTAAATATTGGAAAATTCTTTATCCAACATTACAATTTTGCTAATATTTTTTTCAACAATTGCTATCAGTGTATCTAGTTGTGAAAGGAGATTCTCCAAACTGAAATTGAAAAAAAAATTCCCTCCACAATAAGTGATTTAAGACAATACAATCTTGCAATATTGTCCATAGAACATGATATTACAAATAATATAAATTTTGATAACATAATAAACGATTTTTTGAGTATGAAAGCTAGGTGAGTAAGTAAATTTATAAATAATAAAAAATATGATTACGTACTGACAAACTGATGTATACAATTTCTTTTTTTTTTTATTTAAAAAAATAATATATTTATAAATAAAGAATAAAAGCATATTAAATTTTACTGTTTTTTGGTGTAAATTTTGAATATCTTTTGTCTTATTTGGGGTGGGGGGGCCTGTGACCCTATAACTTTCTTGTGGCCTTCAAAATAATTATCTTGTATTTTTATGATGTGTATTTATAGGTTTATCTTCTCATGCGGCCTCTTTTATTACTGCTAACATAAATAGGGCATGCAATGGTAAAATTGTTCCCCACCTTTTACAATGTACTTCGTTTCAATTACAATTATTTATTCATGTTTATTAATTTATTAAAAAACATCATATGATTAACTTAATTAAGAGGCCGTCCATAAATGACGTCACATGATTTCGACTGATTTTTCACCCCCTGCCCCCTCGTCACATGGCGTCACGAAACGAAAACTTAGACCCATTCCTCAATGTGACAAAGTCCCCCTCCCTCCATACAAGCGGAATTTTGTATTTGAAAATGAGCATGTTTAAAAATATTTCTTTGTTTGTTTGGTCATTTAAATATGTTTTTAGTTTAAGGTTGCACTCTAACATCGTAACACGTAAAATCACGTAAGTCGTCATTGAATAAAGTATGGGTAATCATATATTTCAGTGTAGCTTTTATTTAAAGTTGCTCGTTTTGAATGACATCAAATGTGTGTCCCCCGCCCTCGGTGCGTGACGTCATTTATGGGTGGCCCCTAAAAGGGCGGCATATTGGAGACCGCCCCGGGCGGCAAAAGCTCTAGCTACGCCACTGCTTAAGATGATTGTTATTGATGATGATTGTTGCTGATATTGATTGTTATGAGGCTGGTACTGTGACACGAGACCCATGATTTAGCTCATGTTTTAATCCGCCGCAGAAATTAGAAATCATCACCTCTTCCATGGCTGAGAAAAAATAATTTTTAAAAATTAGATCATTATATATTTTTAAAGAAGTTTTCTTAATCTCTTTGTAAAACTTTAAAGCTAAACAATTTTACTGATACATTAGGAAAATTTCTAAACTCGTATGGCCTTACCTTGCCATGTGGGAAGGTAAATGGAAAAGACGTAAACAGGATAAGGGTTAGTCTGACAGGACGTAACATAACAGCAAACGTTTCGGCAAAAAGCCTTTTTCAACGGACATACAATACACCAATAAAACGAATATCTGTGGGAAGGGCAGATCATTTTGAAGAGGGCAGACCCACCAGAGAATGTGGATATTTACAATACCCTTTGGAGAGGGCATACCCACTCGGGAATTTGGATATTTACAATCAGTGCTGCCAGCAAAAATTTCGGAAAAAACCTAGCCAACACGTTAAAAAAAACCTAGACATGTTTGAAATAAACAAAAATGACGTCACAAAACTCCCCAATCCAATTAAAATAATAATAAAGCCGTATTTTTTTTAATTTAAAATTAAGCATGGCCCAAATCATTTAGACATATTTTATTGTTAATCATGTGTGTATTTAGTGTGTGGCTGCACTTTAATATCGTAACGCGCTTGAAGCCATTTAACGTCATTAAATAGTTTGGAATCAAATATTTAAGTGGAGCTTTCATTTTAAGTTGAGCGTTTTTTATGACATCTCAATTCTTAAATAGTCCCCTCCAGTGGGGTAGCTAGAGCTTTTGCCGCCCGGGCGGTCTCCAATTTGCCGCCCTTTTAGAGGACGTCAATAAATGACGACACACATGGGGGAGAGGGGTGTCACACATTAGAAGTCATATCGAAAGAAATGAGCAATAAACTGTCCACAATCCTAGTAGTTCTTTTTCAAGCCTCTCTAAACCAGGGTAAAGTACCCCAGGATTGGAAATTAGCCAATGTAACGCCACTCTTTAAGAAAATTGATAAGTCCGACCCTGGTAATTACAGACCTGTATCACTTACTGGTATCACCTGTAAATTACTGGAACACATAATATATAGCAGAATAGTTAACCACTTTGACAAATATAATGCCCTATGCCCACACCAACATGGCTTTAGAAAGAACAGATCATGTGAAACACAATTAATAGGTCTCATAGCTGATCTATCAAAAGGCTTAGATAATAATGATCAAATAGATACAATATTACAAGACTTCTCAAAAGCATTTCATAAAGTTCACCACCTTAGTTTACTTAAAAAAACTTAAATACTTTGGAATCTCAGGTCCCTTACATCACTAGATCCAAGATTTCCTATTGGGTAGGGAGCAAAGTGTAATAATTAATGGATCTAAATCTACACCAATAAAGGTTAACTCAGGAGTTTCACAAGGAACTGTCCTAGGTCCCTTACTATTTTTAATTTATATAAATGACTTACACAACAATATCTCAACAGGAACTAAAGTTAGGTTATTTGCTGATTATTTTATAATCTATAGAACAATCAAGTCAGAACAAGATAGCAAAATTTTACAAAAAGACTTAGATGAATTAATAAAATGAGAAACTAACTGGAGTATGTCCTTCCACCCAGAAAAATGTCAACTGCTAAGAGTAACAAAGAAAAAGAAACAAATAAATTAAAAATATTTCATTCATGGAAAAGAACTAACCAAAATTAAAGATGCAAAAAACTTAGGAGTCATAATAGATGAGAAACTATATTGGAATCCCCATTTCAATCAAGTTATAAAAAAATCAAACAAAACCTTAGGCCTTATAAAAAGAAACTTTTACAAATGGAACAAAGATATAAAACTAAAAGGCTACCTCACCCTGGTGAGACCTATACTAGAATATGCATCTTCTGTATGGGATCCATCCACCAAAGAAAATATTGATAAGTTAGAACAAATCCAAAAAAAGAGCTGCCAGATTCATTACTGGAGAATATTCTAAACTGACAAGAGTAACACCATTAGTTAAATCATTAAACCTTGAAACACTAGAGGATAGAAGAACCAAGAGTAAATTAGTAATCTATATAATAATGCGCCTAAGCACATTTCCGTCCGTCAGTGTGTGTGTGTGTGTGTGTGTGTGAAGCCCCTATACCACGCAACTCTTGCTAACTTTTTTTAAAAATTGAAAATATAGACGCAAAATCATAATGATTTTGGGTTTGAGATTAATAGAGGGTGTGGTTTTGCGCGCCGTAAAAAAAAACAATTAAGTGGCGTCATGAAGCTTTTATTATATTTATTTATTTGATGTTACTTTTTATCTTGATTATAATCCGAGTGTGTGAATATGCATGTGTGCGAGTGTGTTTATGTGTATGTGCGTCTGTGCGTGCGTGTGACTGTGTGTTTGTATTAGTTGTGAAATAACGATTTATTTCATAGATTGCTAAAAGTGAAATTAAATATTGAAAAGACGTTACC
>MUZC01003154.1:1650011-1668855 GCA_002072015.1 Radix auricularia
AAAAAATTGGGTACATTTCTCGAACAATGCATGACATACGCTTCTGGTAAAAACTGTTCTTTAAGGGGTAAATATATTAAGTGTAAAGAAATATCAAGGGTATTACGACTTATAAATAGGATCTAGCATAAGGAAGTCCGTGTTATGTCGAAAAGCACCCTGACAACACTTTATTTTGTGCCAAGCTGTTTTGAGTTTATTAGATGAATAGTTTACAACGGGAAAAAAGATTGATATAAAGTGTATTTTTACGATTAGAAAAATGTGCGGGAATATATAATGATTGACATTAAATTTATAAGAAGATCAATTTCTCACCATTTTCTTAAAAAGCAGCATTGTTCTTATGTTTTTATTCACGTCAAAGGAACATGTGCCTTTAAAACAAGTAAACCATATTTTCTACTCTCCCCAAGCCACAATATTCACAAATAATAATAATAATAATAATAATATGATAATTTATATAGCGCTGTATCCCAGCAAGGAGCCAGGCTCACAGCGCTTTACATGGAAACAACAATACATTTATAAATAAAAAGAAACATTCATAGCATATTAACTATATAAATGACAATACGCTATACTCAATACATCAGCTACGTTAATTATTTAAATAAATGTGGTTTTATTATTTTTGAAAATAAATTTTAAAAAGATGTGTCTTAAATATTATCTAGCTAAAAATATCCTTATCGTCTGGAACTAATTTCATGCTTAGACTATAAATGAAATGGGTGTTTAGCGAGCTATTTCTAAGAACCAAAGAAATCCTGTGGAAAGATATTGTTTTAATGTTTTGACTCACGTGGAAAGAAAGTGAACTTTGCCCGTTATCTTTTGGTAACTGTAAACGACATTTGCTATTCTGGTAGAGAATATACCAAGCGTTATTAAAGGGGTTCGAGCATGGTGAAAGAATGCCATCAATCGATCTGAATGGAAGGATGTGGTTGAGCAAGCCAGGGCCCTACAAGAGGTGTAGAGCCACGGATGATAATGATGTTGCTATTCTAAAGCAGAAATACCAAAATTGATGGGTAATATTTAAACTAATAATATGTTTATATTTCTCGACACACTTATCTTTGTTTTTATTAAGAAGAGTTTGATTTATCACAACCCTAATTTCCAGATCCGTGTATATTAGTTTTTAAGGAGAATTTGGGAACCAAAACTAAATAAAGTTATTCCTATTGTGCCTACCCCGTAGCATAGCACGGGTATTTTGCTCGTTATACATAAGGCAATTAATTCTAATTTAGAAATACAACACAAATATAACTTAATACAACCCTCAAATAGACATAAAGATAAAAACACCTTTCTTATTCAATATGCAAGAACAAACACATACAAGTTGACTTTCTTTCCGTCCGGTATTCGGGCGTGGAATGGGTTGCCTGAAGAAACCAGCAAAGCCAACACTTTATCATCATTTAAAACTCAGGACTAAACACAAACCATAGAAATAAGTAGAACTCAATAATATTCTGTCCAGAAGGAGCGTCTGTAACATATAAGATAAGATAAGATAATATAAGATAAGATAAGATAAATGCGCAACTTTAAATAAAAGTTCCACTTAAATATATGAATACCGACACTTCATTGAATAAAGTTTTACGTGGTTTCATGCATGTTACGATATAAGAGTGCAGCCTTAAACTAAAAATATTTAAATGACAAAAAATAAAAGGATTGGAAACCTGGTCATTTTTAAATAGAAAATACGGCTTTTATGGGGGGGGGGGGACCTTTGTGATGTCACATTGAAGAAGAGGTCTACATTTTTGTGTCGACGTGTGACCAGGGAGCAGGGGGGGGGGGTGAAAAATCAGGCAAAATCGCGTGACGTCATTTAAATCAATCGTATGATCTTTTTTATAACTAAATAAACATTAATGAATAATTGTAATTGAAACGAAGCACATTGTAAAAGTAAAAAGTGGGGAACATGTTAACCATTCAACGCCATATTTATGTCAGATTATAAAAGAGGCCGCATAAGATGATATACATATTTGTAGACATTTTTAAAAATACAAGATTCATTTTTAAAGGCCACAAGACAGTTATTGAGACAAAACATATTCAAAATTTATAACCAAAAAACATTGCAAATTAATATGCTGTTAATTTTATTTATAAATATATGCTTTTTTATAAACAAAGAAATTGTATACATTAGTATGTAAATATATTTATAAATTTACTTACCTAACTTTCATAGTCGAAAAATCATGTATTATGTCATCAAAATTTAAATTATTTGTAATATCTTGTTCTATGGACAATATTGGAAGATTTATTTTGTAGTCTTAAATCACTCATTGTGGAACGAAGATAATATTTGTATCAGCTTCAGTTTCGAGGCACTCCATTCACAACTATATACACTTGTAGCAATTGTTGAAAACTTTCTTAGCAAAAGTTGGGTAAAGAATTTTCCAATCTATACTGTTGAATATATTTTAATAGATCAAGGAGGCACCCCCCCCCCCCACACACACACACACCGTTTTTCTAACATAATGCCTCTTCCTGTAGTGTAGGTAAAGCCAGGGCTGGTCTTAAGCCACTGCCACCAATGCGGCCGCATTGGGTTCGCGCTTTCATAGACCTCACCTATCTTAATTTTTACTTATTTGGGTAAGGATACAGTCTAAATAAGGATAATTGGGCCCAGCGCATTCCTTTTCGCATACTAAGCTGCATAAGGCCCTGCTATAGATAAGCCTGGTCCGGTATTGTTGTGGTTGAGCCTTCTCGTCCATGAGGGACATCCACTGATCATCGTCGGCGTCTGCACTTCCTCCTAGGACATAGACCACCTACAAGAGACCCCCAGGCATCTCTAACCTGGGCCAGTTTCTCCAGGAGCTTCCATTCATGGCCAATTCTCATGATGTCTGCCTCCAATTCTCGGTGCCAGGTGTTTCTTGGACGGCCTCTTTCCGTTTACCCTATAGATTCCATTTCACGCAAAAAATATAGTGGCGATATTAATAGTACACATTATTCGATCCAGCGGTGATATGTCGTTTTATGTGCAGTTTTCTAAAAGAAGCACCATTTATCTTTATCTTAGATATACAAACGCCCCTTCTGGGCAGAAGATAATTGCGTCCACAGACCGTGACAGATGATCTGTTGGCAAGTGATGCAGCGGTCACAGGCCACGGCTTTGTGGGTTCCACGCATAACCCAGCCGCCTAACCATTGTTAGATAGGTACCCATTCAGAGCTGGGTGACTCAGGGACTCCTTAGGCCACAGGAACAAATCCTTGCCTTCGCATGGTTTCGAACTCGTATCCATCGGTATGCCCGTCGAGCGCGCTTAGCACTCAACCACCGTGTCCCTGGTCATTTGTGACACATACCGCTTAATTTTCCTAACAAATCGATACCTTTTTTGAGCGACTTTTAATTTTTAACGGGTTTGCGTTAGTAAAGTTAGTTATACAAAACCACTATGTAATCAAACACATGTTGCGGGAATCAGTTAATTAAGACTCGAAATTAAGAATATCTTTGTTTCACCTTGGTTTTTTCCCTTGAAAAGAAAATTGGTGGCTGTCGAAAAGGTCTTTATTTTTCAAATGCCCACAAACGCCGCCCTTTAGATGAGTGCCGCCCGGGGTGGACCACCCCCACCGCCCCCCTAGCTACGCCACTGGTCCCCTCCCCCTTGTCATACATCTCACAAAAGTGTGGACCCCCCCCCCGATCCGTGTTGGCATTTATTATTATATTCTACGTAACTATTCGTAAAATATATTTACATCTGCATTTTTTCATCAGTTATGTTATCTGCCTTATATATCTTATTGGCAATTATAGCATTCTTGGAATCTGGTAGTAGTTGGGATCCAGGCTTTTAGTTTTCTGGGAGGAAATTTTTTAGTAGATGAGATACTGCACATATTTGTATTTGGTGTTGATGATGGTGGCTTTGGAGTTCATGTTTTAAAGTGAGCAGTTGACCGCGTTTTGGTTGTGGTAGTGGATTGTGTGGAAGTTGTGGCAGTTTGGGAAATATTAGCTTTTGAAATGTGTTTGCCGTTTTGTCTATAGGAAGTCATTTTGGGGGTCCGTCGTTAAAGGGTCGGTCCTATTTTTCCTCATTGTTATTGTAAAAAAAGTATTTAAAAATTTAGAGTATTATAACATTCTTTGTTTGCTTCGAGACAAGAAAACGATTAACGTCATATCAGGCCTCGATTGAAACTCTTTTCTCTTGAATATCCCGACCATTTGAAGCTATTGACTTGCAAAGGAACTGCAATTACCATGTAAACTTGTTAAGAACTTTGGCATATCAATAAAAAAATATATATAAAAAAAGAACTTATAAGGAGGATAACGATATAATATCACAGTCAATGCGTTTTGCTCTTTAACAGTTAAGATAAGAAATTAGAAAGTCTTTTGAGAAGAAATCATCTTATCTTAGATATACAGACGCTCCTTCAATGCAGAAGATATTGCGTCCACAGACCATGACAGATGATCAGTTGGCAAGTGGTGCAGCGGTCACAGGTCACGGCTATGAGGGTTCCACGCATTACCCAACCGCCTAACTATTGTTTGTTAGGTACCAATTCGGAGCTGGGTGACTTTGAACCTTAATAAACAAACGTGGGGGAATTCGAAAAAATTGTGTTTTGTAAAGGAATTCACATCAAAGGCGTTAATTTATGCATCCGTCTTTTAAATTACCTTACATGATTCAAATAACAACTAATATAAGAACAATAAACTATTATTTGATTCAACCATGGGTGTCTTTAACAATGTGTACTCTTATATGAAAAGTCCCTTTCAATGTCGTACAACGAAGAGTTTGGGTAAACCAACTTTTACTTATTTTTATATAGTATCTATGACTTTTTGTATTAGCTTGAAAGCTACCTTGTTAAATAACAGAGCTTATTTGTGTTTACTTTTCTTACATAACGGTCACTAAACATTTGTTGTAAGTTCTTAAATTCTTTATATTCGTATTTAAAGCCTTAGGTGGGCACGTGGTTCTGTAATGTATTCATTCTTTAAGTGTGTTTTGATTGTTGCTGTGACAGTAATTGAATTTCACTGTTGTGCATTCTGTGACGTGCCATGCGGATTCCTTTCCGTTCCAGCCCTGAATAGGTATAAAAAATTTTTAAGTCCAGCATGTCACAGCAGTTTCACAATTTCAGAGCCAGATGAAATTAAATGTTTCTATTTCTGCCTCCTGTTGCCCCTTTTTCTCACTGATCTATCGTTCCATATGCCAGTGGACCCTAACAAAGAAGCTCCTGGGAATTGTGGCTCCAAACAGGATTTCGTCGCAGTGCTGCGTTCCTTGCTGGGGCAGAATTTTTTTAATATATTTCGCATCAATCTTTTTGTACAAAAGGTATAGATTTTTATTTGGCAATACCATAACGTCATGTTCTCTTGATCCAATCCCCACTCCATTATTTGTTGAGTCATTAGATCTTTTACTCCCAACAATAACACATATAGTAAATGAGAGTCTAAAATCTGGTACTTTTCCAATGGTATGTAAATCTGCTGTAATAAAACCCTTGCTGAAAAAGCAAGGGTTCGATCAAAATAATTTAAACAACTATCGACCAGTATCAAATATTTCATTTTTGTAAAATAGGTCATTGAAAAAATTGTCTTAAAACAACTTTTTTCTTATCTTAACGACAACACTCTTCTAAGTCTAAATCAGTCGGCCTACAGACTTTCTCATAGCACAGAGACCACCCTGTTAAAGGTAACAAATGATCTCCTACTTGCACTAGACAGTGGACAAATCTCTATATTGGTCCTCTCAGATCTTAATGCTGCTTTTGACACCGTCGACCATCAAACATTACTAAAAACCATGCAAAATTATTTTGGGATTTCTGGCTCAGTTCTGGCTTGGTTTCAATCATACATATCTAACAGATCACAAGTGGTATCAGTAGATGACTGTATCTCTTACAGAGCTGACTTGGTTTATGGTGTGCCTCAAGGCTCCGTTTTGGGTCCGGTACTTTTCGTGCTGTATACAAGGTCACTACTTCTACTGCTCGAAAAGCATTCAGTTAAAAGCCAATCATTTGCAGATGATACTCAACTTTACACTCACACTGATCCCTCTGATATTGACTTCACTGTCCAATTGATGCAGGAGTGCATTGGTGAGGTAAAGTCTTGGATGACTCTAAGCAAGTTCAAACTGAATGATAATAAGACAGAAGCACTGCTATTCTGTAACAATAAATCCCGCAGTACTTTGATTCTTCCAAATTCTATTCAGGTGGCTAGTTCTGATATACTGTTCACAACATCGACTAGGAATCTTGGCTACATTATTTCTGACAACATGTCTATCAACAACTTCATCAATCACATTTGTCGCTCTGCCTATACTGCCATTCGTCAGATCAGTTCAATCCGTCATTACTTAACAGATAGTGCAACAAAAGCTCTAGTCTGTTCTCTTGTTCTAGCTCGTATGGATTACTGCAATTCTCTTCTGTCAGGTGCGCCAAAACAATGCATTGAAAAACTACAGAGAGTTCAAAATTCAGCTGCCAGATTAGTTCTAAGGGCAAAAAAACATGACCATGTTACTCCGCTACTTTACTCACTTCATTGGCTACCTATACAAGCTCGAATTGATTACAAACTGGCCGTTCTGTGTCACAACTTCTTATCTGACTCATGCCCTTCATATCTTACTGAACTTTTGTCAGTCTACTCACCAAGTCGTCAGCTACGCTCCTCTGCGGATACACGCATTCTCTGTGTTCCTAAGATAAGAACTAAAACATTTGGCGAAAGGTCATTCTCCTTTTGTGCAGCCAAACAATGGAATTCTCTTACATTACACATCCGTAGCATTTCAACTGCTAAGTCATTCAAGACTGCACTTAAGACACATCTTTTTAAAATTTATTTTCAAAAATAATAAATCCACATTTCTTTAAATGATTAACGTAGCTGATGTATTGAGTATACCGTATTGTCATTTATGTAGTTAATATGCTATGAATGTTTCTTTTTATTTATATATGTATTGTTGTTTCCATGTAAAGCGCTGTGAGCCTGGCTCCTTGCTGGGATACAGCGCTATATAAATTATCATATTATTATTATTATTATTATAACCCTACCAGGTTAGGTAATTATTTGAAAAAGCAACCTGAGATAAATGTTTAAGTTTATGCAATAAAATATCTCTATAGATTAGGTGGCGTGTATCATACTATAGACCAATTAGTCATCTCCGGCAAAGTAAATGTTCAGGCATTCGTCTGTACAGATGCGGTAGGCTTTTGTGCATCCATTGGTCAGAAACTGTTTGTGCAGCAAGGATAATGGGAGTGAGACTGCAATCAGCCTTATGAATTAGTAAATGGAAAATATTTAATCAGGGTATGAGTTAGCCTGATAGCATCTAACAAAACAGCGAACGTTTCGGCAAAGAGCCTCCTTCTATGAACAAACAATACACTAATTAGATACACAAACTTTGCACTACAAATTTTAAGAACCACTGTATTTTTGAGTGAATTTTTACCTTCACAGAGATCCGTCTACTGAAGAATATATTGTAAAGAACCTGGGTGTTCTTGTGTTTACAATCTCTAACTCTTTCACTCTAATGTTCGCACATTACACACTCTGGGTTACTTATTGTACAAACACCCACTCCAAGTCTGATGTACAACTAAATTCTGTTTAATTCCTTGCTTCGTTAATTATGGTTACTCTAACACTTGTCCCTATATCAGTGTGTCTCCCTATCTGACTGTATTCCTATCTTCCGTCCCTATTCCTATCTCCGTCTGTCTGTGTGACTCCGTGCGTCACCTCTAATGCCCGTTAGTCTCCGCCCGCAAATTCCCATTGTCCTACAGTCTTCTGTACCATCTGCATAGTCTTCTTGTACCACCCCTAGGTAAGACGGGGGTGGGTTTGATTTGACGTAACCCACTCTGGTCACTAATCCCAATTCCCTCGTCCACTGCTTCGACCCGTTCCCAATTGTCAACGTTCTTTCATCTATCAGTTACGGCAGTGAGGGAATCTGGTTACATACCAGAGCTGATGGAGGACTTTTCAACACTGCCCGCCTCCGAGCCAAGACCAAAATGACGGATGTCCTAATTCGTGAGCTACTATTTGCGGATGATGCGACACTAACAGCACATACAGAATCTGGTTTGCAACAACTCGTGTCAAGCTTCTCTAATGCCTGCAAAGAATTTGGTCTGCAAATCAGCTTGAAAAAGACAAACATCATGGCCCAAGACATTCGACCTCCTCCTACCATAAATATCGATAATGAAAACTTGGAGGTTGTGGACAGCTTCACCTACTTGGGATCCAACGTCTCCAACACATAACCATTGAAGAAGAAATAAACAGCAGAATTGGCAAGGCAGCTGCAACAATGGCTTTAACTAAATAAGCGGGTCTGGCAAAACACCAAGCTAACGGAGAAGACCAAACTGTGCATCTATCGAGCCTGTGTCGTCAGTACACTACCATATGGGAGCAGGACATGGACCACTTATACATCACAAGAGCGCAAGCTTAACAGTTTCCGTTTGAGATGCCTGCGTTGCATCCTTGGTATTAAATGGCACGACAAAGTGACTAATAGTGAGGTCCTAACGCGTGACATTACCCAAAGCATGTTCTCAATTCTTAGTGAAAGACGTCTGAGGTGGCTAGGACATGTCAAAAGAATGAGCCCCGCAACACCCCGAAGGACCTCCTATATGGTGAACTTGTTTCAGGAAAGAGGAAAAAAGGTCGCCCACGCTTGCGATTTAAAGATGTCTGTCAAAGGGACATGAAAGCAGCCAAAATACATACAAGTGACTGGGAGTGTAAGGCAGAAGACCGATATACGTGGCGCACAGTTGTCAAAGAGGGCGTCATAGTAGCCGAGGAGCGAAGAATGGAGGAGGCTGCAGACAGAAGAGCTAGGAGAAAGGCCAAAACATTTGGAAGCACAGAACGCTTGCTTAAAAACTGTGGTAAAGACTGTCACTCAAGGATAGGACTGCACAGCCACTCGAGAAAATGCAACCCAACCCAACGGTGATGTACCATCATCTCGCGAGATGGAAGGATGCCTATATAAGTCGTAAATGTAGTCTGTTGCTTGGTATTCTCCAAACTTTAAATCCTCAGTGTATCAAAGATTGTGAGCTTTGCTTGAAAAGTGTGATTCTGTAAATGGATCTTATGCTACTTGATTTTATGTTATTTTGTATGCAATAAGATGTATAGTTGATTTATTTCTCAACAGTATAAAACACCTTTGACAAACCCTATGTGGTTAGTATGTATGACAATTATACTGTGCCTTTAGTGCTGTGATAAAAGTCCATTGTGTAATTTTATTTTGAAAATTTCTAATATGAGTTTGCAGACTGCCAAAGTATATAATGGAGAGACAAAGAGAGATGAGATGAGCAGCAAGAGAGGCCGGGAGTAGAGTAGATGGAAAAAATGCCATCTCCAGTAATTATTAGGCTTATGTTTGTTTTATCACAATCACAGTCATTGTGTCTTTATTAAGAAAACATAAAATGCTGGGGTGAGGGGGGGACTATTTTTTTTTATAATTTTTTTGTTTGTTTGTTGAAATGAAATTAAAATAGGCACAATTTTTATCAAGATTATATTATTACTTATTAAGTTAATATTTTTGACATCTGATGCTTTACAAATTCTAAAATATTTGCGTGTTCACTTCCAGAGCTTAACATTATCATTAAACTACAAATTGCTGTGTTATTAGTTGAACATGAGTAATTTAAGACTTTTTAAATTCATTTTAAAGTGCAGTGCACTGTTTTTTTTTAAACAGAAATTTAAAAATTTCAATAAGAGAAGATGATATTACTTCAAACTAAAAATAAAAATGTTAATCCTGAAAACAATTACACAATCAAATAAATTGCTGATTTCATTACTAATATTACTTATTACTAAGTTATTACTAATAATAAATAAATAAAGTTCAATAACATTAATAACAAGCGAAAGTAGTTTCACATAAAGTTTTTAATTAAAGTTAAAGTCCATTTGTATTGGTTTTGACATGTCATTTGTCATGTAAATAAAAATACAATATCTTGAGTTTTGTTTTGTATACCTGTAAACATATAACAAAAGAACAATAACTTGTTTTTTGTACTTATATGACAAGAGGGGGATATGGTAAAATAAAAGTAAATAGAGTGAACAACCTTCAACTTGCCAAGGTATTAAACTCATAAGAAATCAATTCTTAAATACCAGATAATACACAAAATGTATGTATTTGTAACATAAAGCTCATAAATGCCCTATAATGGTAAAAACAAATAGGCCTTTAAAATTGTAATTAGTATTGCCAACACTTTTTTAAAAACTACTTTCCAAAGGAAATACTTTGATTATTGTGACAGAATGTTAGCTTCAAAACATAAAGGAAGTGTAGACCATTCGCGAACAGTTGTACGGGCCACATTTGTCTGAAACAGCAACTTGTCTTTGAGAGGATTTGGTAGATGGGAATTCCCAATACGGACCTCTCTTTCTGGACTTTCGCCCATCATAGTGGAAGCAGCTATAAAGGACAGATTAAACAATGGCCAGGGTTGAGATGCTGATCTTTCAATCAGTTCATCCATTTCTTTCTGTCCAGGAGTTCTGCTTGTGGTATATGTGCTTGGTTTGCTGCACATAGAGCTTGCTGGGTGCTTCAGCCTTATGTAGGACAAATCTTGATTTGAAATATAACAGTTGGCAAGAATATATCTTAATAAATTATAACTTCCCCTGCTGAGACATAATTCTACATAAGTATCTTGCACAACTGGAAAATAGCTTTTAAAACAAGCCATATTGACAATACCATTACAAACCAACAGCCTTAGAAATTCATTTTTCTCATCACATACTCGGAGGTCAGGTAGTTGTTGAATAAGAATGTTGCGGTATTTTACCTTAAGAACAGGATTCACCCCCAGTTTTAAAATTTCCAAAGCTTTCCACTTTACCCCATGAGCCATTAGTGCTTGAACCAAAATTGTTCTACCTAGGTAATCCTCAGCTTCGAGGTTAGCGCCATGATTTATTAGTTTTGAATGACCAGATAAAGCACTGTCCATGCAGGTGTACATGACAGCTGTGCGGCCAATATTGTCTTTTAAATTTACGTCAGCACCAGATTTCAGTAGATGGTCCAAAACAATCATTGAAAGCATATTGGCTGGCATTGTCATTTCTTTGGTAATGTTTTCACATAAAAGTATCAAGGCAGTTTTCCCCTTTTTGTTTTGTAGATTTACATTTGCCTTTGCATCAAGAAGGCTAAAAATAACGCTCCGTTGTGCAGCACGTTCTGCAATTATTAATGGTGTATTTCCATTGCAATCTTTCATATCAACATTAGCACCATGATCTAACAAGAACTTCAAGACGTCTTCTTTTCCTCCTTTTACAGCACAGTGCAATGGAGTTTGTCCATATACGTTTCTTAAATTAACATCTGCGCCTGCTTTCAAAAATATATCAGCAATATCTTTATTGGCAGCCAATGAAAGCCCGGTGCTCCCCACACATGTTGACAAATGTGGATCTGCTCCATACTTGATAAGGAGCTTCACTGTCTCAGTACAGCCAGATTTGGCAGCAACGAGTAGAGAATTTTCACCTTTTTTGTTTAGAATGTTGACATCTGCCTTAGCCGACAGCAATATTTTGACAACATTTTTAAAGCAATGTTTCAAAGCTGCCATCAAGGCTGTGTTGCCATTCTTCGACTGGATATTTACAGAGGCTCCATATTTTAACAGCAATTTAACATTCCTCCTGCGGCCATTAGCTGCTGCTTTGTAAAGTGGTGTTTCAGATCTTTTATTTAGAACATCCAAATTTAGCGTCTTCTCATGGATACATTTACATCTTTTTCTTTCAACCTGAACTTTTGACTTTTCTTTAGCATGCACAATTTTGTCAATGACACTTTGAACTATTTTTGAGTTTTTACACTTTGCAACAAAGTGTAAAGGTGATTCACCAAACTTATTTACAGCATTTATGACATCAGCACCAGCTGCCATGAGGATTTCAAAAATATCCAAGGAATTATTTCTTAGAGCCAACATGGTAAGAGTGTTTGATTCATAATCGCGGGCATCTACATTTCCCCCATATTCAAGTAACAATTTTAATATACTTCCATGACCCCCATTAACAGCCAGCACCATCGCATGCATACCATTTTGAGAATTAATTGAGCATCCAGCCTTAAGAAGATGCCTGAGAATTTCTTGGGATTTATCAACAGCACCTTCCACTTTTGGGTGAAAGTAAGATCTCAATCTATTTGAATTTTCATGATTCCCGATTACTCCAATGGCAATCCTCAATCCACGTATCAAAACACTTTTTCCAAAGTTGTCTTTTGCATTAACATCAGCACCAGCAGCTATAACAGCTTCCACCAAATCAACATCAAGCTGTTCCACTGCCAACATCAAAAGAGTTTTGTTGTCTTCATTCGGAATATTCACATCTGCCCCATAATGAATCAACAGTTTGGCCATCGGAGTGAGTTGACATTTTCTAGATAGTGTCAACCATAGAAGACTCTCCTTTAACTTTAATGACTTAGTTTGATTAAAATATCGCTTGAAATCTAGGAATGTAGTACATGAAAGATTGCCACATTCACAAACATCAAGATCTTGAAAACTTTCCCCGAGAAAGTCTAAGTCTAAAGATACTTTTACAGGTGATGGAAAGTTTTTCACATACATTTTATTGACATCAGCATTTCCTTTTAGAAGAATGTGTGCTAATATTAGATTTTCTTTGGCTACAGCTATTGAAAGTGGTGTTTTCCCATTTATGTCTTCAAGGTTTACGTCTGCACCTGCATCAATTAGATATTGGACAATAGCCAAAGCGTAACATTTAGCACTTTTCAGCTCTTGGATAGTAACAATAACAGCGTCAGATGCTAAGTTGTGCATGTTAAATCGAGGATAACTCCCTGCTAGTACAGATGCTATGTGCAGGGCTGTTTCACCAGTCTTGTTGATAGCATTAATATTTACTTGAGCACTGACAAGCAGCTCAACAGCGTCAAAGTTCTTTCTGCGTGCTGCCCTGTGAAGTGCCGTGTCACCATTTATGTCCGGGTTGTTGATATTTAAGACTAACCCAGTGAGTAGCTTAACAGTCTCTTTATTACCAACATCAGCTGATTTGTGGAGCACCGTCTCATTGTTTTGATTGATACCGTTGGCATCTGCTTTGTTCTCAATGAGCAACTTTACAGCTTCAGTTTTGCCATATTGCACAGCTTTGTGAAGCGATGAGTTACCTTTCTTGTCCTTGGAGTTAACGCTGGCCTTGGATTCAATAAGAAACCGGATGATTTCCAAATTTTGAAGTTCTGCAACACAGGATTCTTCTGTAGAAAAAACAGACAATGCTTTGTGCAGTGGAGTTTCACCATTTTGGTTTTCAGCATCAATGTTGGAGTGGGCCTGAATGAGCAACTTAATTGATTGGATGTTATTTTGAGCAGCTTTGTGGAGAGCAGTGTCAAGGCTTGGCAAAGCCACCTTTACATTTACTCTATTGTCTATAAGCAGTTTAACTAAACCAGGTTGGTTTGTTGTTGAATCAAGAAGCAGTGTTCTCTCCAGTGACAGTCCACAATTTATTAACTTGGTCAACAGCGACTGTCTACCGTTTTCAAATGCAACAGCTATGGCAGTCTTAATAGGCTTTGATGATATATAACCAGAAAATAGTTTTTCCTCCCCTGCAATGAGTTCTTGAAAAAAACATTTAGAAGCAACCAATTCCAACGCTTCAATCCCATTTTCACAGGAAAAATGTGCCCCATGTTGTACAAGTTCTCTGACAGTAAGTGTGAGGTTCTTCTGCATTGCCAACGTCAAGGCTGTAACTGGCAGGCCATCATCAGAACTTGAAATATTAGGGTCAGCTCCCATGGCTAAAAGAAATTTAAGAGTTTCTATGTTACGTCTCTCTGCAGAAATCATTAAGGCTGTTTTCCCTTTTCTAATCATCCAATTTAATGATTCTTTATTTGATGCATACAATTCTTTGACAGCATCACTGATATAATGCTCCTCATAAACTTCCATTTCAAACTCCGTGGCAACATCCTTCCTTTTGATGTAGTTATTATGCTCTTCATCATTATCCATATGACAGAGATGATGCTGGTAATGGTATTCGATTTTGTATTAAAATTCTGAAATAAACAAATAGAAAAAAATATTAAATATTTTTCATCACAACTTTTCATACTTCCCAATGGTTTGTAATCATCAGAATCAGTCTATTTATTTATAATGAATGTATCTTCTCTGCTTTTATATGCAGTGGCGTCATGGGGGTGGGGGTGGGTGGGGGCAGACCACCCCAGCTGACACCAAAGTCAAAATTTTACAGTGTTCAATTTTATGTCAGAAAAAAGAAGACACATTTCTTCCAACTAGAAAGAAATTAAGAAATACAATGAAATACATAAACCTGAAAAGTTTTATTTAAAAAATATCAGTTAACTTGTATTAATAAAACAGTCCCAACACACAAACAATAAAACAAATTAGGAAAAAAGCAAAAAAATTAAACAGTCGCAGTAGAGAGATCTTTAAACAGTCTGGACATGAAAGAGGCAGTGCATTCTTTTTTAAAAGATATATTATAAAGCCATTTGGACCTTGACACACCCACAGCATGGACAAATTCCACTTCACTATATCCCCCACCACAGTGGGTTGGAGGGGTACGATTTTTCTCCCCAAAAAGATCAATAGATGGGTTTTCTTTGTTGTTGCTTTTTTTAGAAGAAAATGATGAATTCAATGTCTTTGAGTTAATACTTTGTTTTATTTATATTGATTAAAGGCGTGCAAGCATAGATATGTATGTTTATATACAGATAGTTCTCCGGTTACGACGGTCTCATCCCAAATTACACTGTTTAGTGGATACAAACGCACCCCATAAAGAATAATACTACGCATTATTCCATTTTTTAAAAATGATTTTTAAAAAACTTTGTTTATTACAGTGTAACGAATTGTTTTCTCTGTGTGAAAGCAAAAATTCATAAAATTATTTTTTATTATTATTTCAACCTACAACTTTCGTTTGCGAATTTTTCTCATGGTGAAGTTATCAATCAAGTCAGTAAAGCTAAGTAAGCTTACAAGTTCCTTTTCAACGCTCATTAGAGAGAATATATCAGTCTTGGTTGTCCCATGCAATTTCTAACTCATTTCTATACTCTTTTCAACTTTACAAATTATTGCTCTCCGCTGCAGTTTGATGGTATCATTGAGTGATAAATGCCAAGTGCGATCCATGTTACATTTGTTAAGTGTTTGAACGTGTTTTGAGTTTTGCATTGTGCTACTTCCTTTTCCTTACCCTGAGCCTGGACAATATCTTTTTTTCAGAGTTCTGAAAATTGAACTAATTTTGAAGGTAAGCAGTCTTTGAAATCACTTTAATATTCTTCCATTACCTTGGCTGCTGCCCATCGGATGGCGTCATTGCTGAGCTCAGTTAGGTTTGTAAGAAAGCCAAATTTCTCATGGATGCTTTTATACGCACCTAACTGATGTTATAAAGCTCAAAAAAGTTTCTCAATGATTAGCAGAAATACCGTTTTGGTGATGGCCTGTTATCAAACTGACACTTTCTCCTTCTTGATAGTATTGAAGATTATTTATTCTCATTTTTTTCATGGACTTCTCCTTTAATTTGTCTTTTTAGGAATCAAATTAAGAATGCTGTTTTTTAACAAACTCAATTAGAGACTTCTAATGAATGATTGAATTCACAGATATTCTCGGCTCTTGAAGGGATACATTTGTTTTCTGAAATCTTTCTAAAATTGTTTCCCGAATTTCAAGTAAAATAGCTACTTCCAGTTGTTTAAGTTCCTTCCGAAATCCTTCTGCTTCAAGTCAACATTCAAGTGGCTGGTTTTCATTAGTTGCTAATTCTTTCAGTGGTGCAATATTCTCATGGTATGATTTATTAACCAACCTTACAGCATCATGTCGGCCTGAGCATCTTGTGTCACACAAGGCTTTGTTAACAGGTATCAATTTCATGTGTTTTAGAAGTACCAGTAAACGATAAGTAGATGCAACAAGCAAGATATAAAGATTTTGCAGAAGACAAAACAAATCTGACTGCAGCAGCTGCTGCAGCACTTTTCCGAACTAAATTTAGGGAATGAGCTGTGAACGGCACATAATGAGAAAAACTGCAATGCTCACAAAGAATAGTCCGGACTCAGTTATACTTCCTTATCATATTTGCAGCATTGCCGTATGACTGTCCTAGTCATTTTCACGATCCGTACAAACATTTGCCTATCTTTATTGTACACTATAAAAACATTTAAATTATTGGGTGCCCCAGGCTTTAGCCCACTCAGCCCACCCCCTTTAATCTGCCATAGGGGAGGGGTCAAACATCTGTGACAATGTGTGATGAGGGGGAGGGTATGTTTAAAAAATGTGACGTCACATAAAAAACATAATAAAAGTTCAACTTAAATATTTATTTTTTTACAATTTCTTTAATGATGTTTTCAATGGCTTCACGCATGTTACGATATTAGAGTGCATATTTACACTAAATACTTACACTAAATACATATTTAAATGACAAAAATAATTTGCAACAAGCTAATTTTTATTTAGAAAATACGTCTTTGGGGAGGGGGTCAAAGATTTGTGACGTCATGGTGGAAAAATGGGTGGGGTCTACGTTTTTGTGACCAAGTGTGATGCAGCGGGAGGGTGGGGTAAAAATGGGCACCCTCGCGTGACGACAATTATGGACTTCCCTTAAGTCGTGAAGGGGTGACAAAATGACTGAGCTACTGCTCTGGGTGACACCAACCCTAAGTGATGTCTCTGATCATATGACAAAGTGTGAGTAAGAGAGATGCAAAATATATTTTTAAATATTAAAAATGCAGGTTATTTTAATTAAATTTGTACTAATAATGTTCCTTAATTATTTTGCCTTCCAAAAACTAACTTCAAGTGAATTTTACAACCACTAAGACTGAGAAGACCTCTAGCCTCTAGCATTAGTAGCGTTATGGAATATCTCACCAATATCACCTTTACAAAAAAAAATTTAAAAGTTAATTAATAAAGTAAGCTCATCCACTGGTTTTGACAGCTACATACTTTAAAACATAATCATAATGAAGGTAAATGGCTGAGAAATCAAAATGAATAATAATATAAAAATTGTCTTAGAGTTAGAGTCTAAGTAATAGCCAAGAAGAGCCTCAAAAGTCAAGAGTCAACTCAAGAGGTCTACTTAGTCTACTTGCCTACTTTTTAAAATTCAATTACTATAACTTGGGTAGTAATATAGTATAGAATTAATATATTTTACTATTAGTATTAGTATTAATATTACTATAAGTCAATTGTTCAAAACTGTGTGAGTGGTTGGATAATTAATGTTAATTTTATATTAATAATTAATATTTATTTAGAATTATTCCTAAGGTCCTAAGCCTAATGCCCGTTACTAACGGCCCGGGCGTTACTACTACTAATACTGACTAATGCGGCCAATGCCTCAGCCACTCCACTAAGCCTAATTACTAATAGTAAATTACTAATACTAACACTAGGGCTAAAACCTATATCTCCGACCGGAGCGTCGCGTCTCTTCCCGTTGCTATGAAGGATAGTTGTTATTTTAATTTTAGGGTTTGGGTTAGGTATAGCTTTAGAATTTTCGGAAAATTCACGGGGCTCGCACTATTTTTCCGGGCCGGTGACGTGCCATAGCAACAAGATGGCCGCCGATAAGGTCGGCCCGGTCGTAGGTACTTTGATAAAATTTTCAAAATGATGGAATTAAAAAATTCATATGTCTATAAGATAGCCCTTGTTAAATGGAAAATTAATATGCTTTTATTTTTCAGCTAGCACTTTTCGTTAAAAAGTTATGATTTTTTTCATGAATAAATTTCGCCACTTTTTTACCATTGGTTTTTGTGACCCGTTTTTTAAATTTTTTCACAAAAAAGCAAATAACTTGACAACCGACTGTGCAAATTAAATGAAATTTTGTACACGTGTTCATCATTGTATAATGAACATGGTTATGGCCATATTTTTTATTTAAAAAATTAGTTTGATAGTTTAAAAAAATTAAAATGCAACAAAAACAAGAAAAAAAAATAATACAATTTTAAATTAATTTTTAATTTTTGTAAAAGGAGAAATAATTATAGTTATAGCTTTAAAACTTTTTCACTTTCAATAATTAGGCTTTCATTTTCACTTATTTAAAAGCTATGTTGTTTTTTTTTGTGACTAAAATCAGCACATTTTTCATACAATTTTGGTGAGTTTATCACATAATTTTGTAAAAAAAACATTGAATAGCTTTACAGCCAAGTGTGCAAATTATAAAAAATTTTGTAAATGAAGATGTCTTTAACATTGCATAATGAACATTTTGATAGCTTTATAAAAATTACAATCCACATAATTTTCTTCAAAAACAATTTAAATACATTTAAACATATCAACATTTTATAAACTCCAATAGGCCTAAAATTTCAATAATGCCCAGACAAGTGTTCAAATATTTACAAAAAAAACAAATCGCCTAGTATAAGATCTGTTAATATTTTTTCTATGGCAATGTCATAATCCTCACTAGCAGCTTCTGTCTCACTATCTGAGTCCCAATACCCAATGGTGAAAAGTGAACTTCCACCCTTTTCTTTAATTTTTATTACAC
>MUZC01003154.1:1682974-1726207 GCA_002072015.1 Radix auricularia
CTCCAAGGGCACAATGCAGTGGTAAGCCAATTATATTCACATATCAAGGACTTTGGGAACAAGCTGCAACTTTTTCAAAGGCAACTTTTTCAAATGCAGCCTAATACCACACATTTCCCCTCACTGCAGGAAATTATGACAAGTTTACCAGAAAGAAGCTTCAATTGGCAAATGCATAGGTATGATGCAGATATCACATCTTTGGCTGATGAATTTTAAAGACGCTTTTATGACTTAATAACTATTTAAAAGATAAACGTGGTTGTTTTTGTTAAATCTTCATATTTCTCTGTAGATTTTGATAATACTGCGGCAATCTGCAGCGAGAATTCATTGAGCTGCAAACTGATGCTGAATGTCGCAGCAGACACTTTCTTCTCTTTGACTTTTAGAGTGAGCTTTATGGTTAAAGAGAGATTAAAAGAAATTCGAACATTTGTTTTTAAAAAATGCTTAGCTTGTTTGGCTCGACATACTTGTGTAAGCAAACATTTTCAGTTATGAATTTTAACAAGATCTGTGGGAAGACGAGAATAAGTGACCCTCAACTACGTGATTATCATACGTATCAAAACCATGTCATTGAGCCTGACCTCACATATTTATTGCATTCAAGATATCAGTTTCACCATTCACATTAAAATTTTACAATAAAAACTCATACTATGTCATTTTTATATTATTATTTTAACCCGGCCCGCGGATATCTTTGCATAAAGGAATATGGCCCGCCATGCAAAAAGTTTGGGCATCCCTGAACTATATTAACATAGTATTTAACTTTCTATTCAGTTTGAGTTTAGTTGCATGCATGGTATAGTTTGTATGAAAACCTTGTCATTGAACAATTCAATTGCTGCTTTTGATTCTTTGGCATTTTAAAAGCTTTTGATAAACAAAATCGTAAAGCGCCCCTCATTCACTGTTATCAACTTAAAGTTCCTGTATGTTTATTTATTAAATGTGCTACATTAGACACTTATTACAAAAGTCATTTATTCTTCCCTGTTTTTTAATGGCTCTGTATATGAACTAGTAAATGGAAATTCAAGTAACAATCACTAATATTAATGGTTAATAAAACTTAATGTAATTAAATAAAATGAATCCATTAAAATTACTTGAGCCATGACATGTGGGAAGCTCCAAATGTATTATAAAACAACAAGTAAACAATGCATCTTATTAGTTGGCATGGGTTTATGGCAGGCTGAATGAATTAAAATAAAATTTTAGCACATCAATTTTACCATATTTTGTGATTGCTGCATTAGAGCATCTCAGGACCATAGAATTAGGGCACATCATAATTCCTGCATTAGAACACCTTACTTTTTTGTAGCTGTAATAACCTTTATAAATTTAATTCTTCTGTGATTCATCACAAATATGACAATCATGTACTCGCATTTCTCTGTCAGATATATATGTTTTAAGTAAGTCCTGACCACAGTTTCACTACTTCTAATCACTAGGTCAAACCAATTCACTTCTCAATTCACAATTATCATGTGCAGTCAACCATGGATTTTATTTCTGTTTTAATGAAGTTTCAACCAGGTAAAAAAATTGATCATCAAGCCACTTGCAAACAGAAATTATGATAATCTTTTAAGTAAATATAAAATTATTTAATATTTGTATTGGTGGATAAATATGTGATTAATTGGGAACTAATATTTCCTTCTCAACCATTAATTGAAATTAATTCTTTAGAACTGGTATTTAAAAAATGTCATTTGTTCCAATGAATAACTTCCAGTACATATTTTTGCTTTTAAGGGTGATCAATAAAACGTTTCTAACAACATCTACCCAACCCGCCTCCCATGTTCCTCGTTTTAGTGATTGTCGTTGTACACTTCCCCGGTTTACCGAGCCCCTAGAGCACAGAGGCGTATTAACGACTTGGCATCGGGACAGTTGCCATGGGCGCCAAGGGCTAATCCTTCAACAATCAATTTATTCTGTATAATTTAATTTAGTATTTTCCCTAATCACAAGGGCGCCAAAAATGAATAGGCTATGACCTAGGGCGCGGAAAACCCAGTTGCGCTTCTACCCTTACCCCTCCCACATTTCCCCTTCTTTTTAGTGACTGATTTTGCAAACTTTCCTGGTTTACCAAGCCTTAACCCCCCATCTACCCCATCTTTTTTGTACAGGAGTTTGTTCTTATCGGCACTGGGTTAAGGGGATCAATCCTATACTACTGAGCGTGTCTATACTGTACACTCACTATAAGTTGTACGGCTGTTAGAAATTTAGATGAGCTGTGTCTGTACTATATACTGTACACTCACTATACGTTGTACGGCTGTTAGTACTTTAGATGAGCTGTGTCTGTACTATATACTGTACACTCACTCTAAGTAGTATGGCTGTTAGTACTTTAGATGAGCTGTGTCTGTACTATTTACTGTACACTCACTCTAAGTAGTACGGCTGTTAGTACTTTAGATGAGCTGTGTATGTACTATATACTGTACACTCACTATAAGTTGTACGGCTGTTAGTACTGTAGATAGCTGTGTCTGTACTATATACTGTACACTCACTGTAAGTTGTACGGCTGTTAGTACTTTAGATGAGCTGTGTCTGTACTATATACTGTACACTCACTCTAAGTTGTACGGCTGTTAGTACTTTAGATGAGCTGTGTCTACTATATACTGTACACTCACCCCAAGTTGTACGGTTGCTAGTACTGTAGATAGCTGTGTCTGTACTATATACTGTACACTCAACCCAAGTTGTACGGCTGTTAGTACTTTGTTTATGCTTAGCGGTGACTTGGCTTTATCTCTTCAGTCTATCTTTATTTATAATTCTCCTCATGGTTCAACCATGCCGGACACCAAGCTGTCTAACCCCACCGACCAATCAGCTGGCAAGAAAAGGTAGTGCATAGGGTGGGGGTCATCGAGACCAACAATGCGTTCAATTAAGGTCAATTACTTTGTTCTTTCAGAACAACAGATTAGCATGTATTTCGTAGTGTAGTGGTTATTACATTCGCCTAACACGCGGAAGGTCGTAGGTTCAAGACATTAATTTTTTTAAAATGTTTGTGTTTGTGCCGCGTTCATTTTCCACTTTCTTTTCGAGCATGACTTCGCAACACGGGTGTAAGCTTTTTTTCCCCTTGACAATGGCATAACTTCATGCTCCCCGTAGTGCTCAGTGACAAAAAAGTAGTTACACACTCTCCTCAACAATTACTTTCATAAAATAAATACTTTAGGCGCCCACCCTCGCTCTCCAGGCATTCGCAACTGTCATTGCTACTGTGTTCTAAGTCGCCTTGTTATCTTCTACAGTCGTCTGAGCCACGTTGCCTTTCCATTGTTCTCTTTCATTCCGGCTGGTTTGGTTTGCTAACAGGACCAAACGTTCAAAAATATATGTCTGTATCTTCCAAAACCCGTTTTCAGCCATGGACATTTGTTTGTGGCGCTCTCCATAGTTCCTTCTTTTCATTCACTCTCAGTCGTTTGTCCAAACCCACACCATTTGGACAACTGTGGAAGTCTTCACCCGTCACTAAATCATTAGCGGCGTATGCTACGACGCGGGTCGGCTAGTTCAAATTAATGATGGTCGGAACTGTTTTGTTATTCAAACTCTTCCCCAGGGAAAGTAAAGGCCAGCTATATGTATTAAATACCTTTGGTCTGTTTATATTTGATAGAATCAGCAAAGAGCTAAACTAAGTTTTAAATAGACAAAGTGACATCATATGATTAGTCATTAGAATTAGTCATTAAGCCGTAGGCTCAAGGTGGCGATATTAGGAGGAAATATCTATATGAATGCCGTAATCGTTAATGTAATAGTGAAAAATAGTAGAATTTCATGGGGTTAAATTAGGGGTGTACAATATTCAAATTTTTGAAATGCGGCTGGTGCCTGATTGGGTCGGACTTATGAAATCCGACCGGAGTCGGATTCGTAGGAATGGCCGGATTTACCGGAGCCATTATATAGAGATATTTTATGGCTCTACCGGATTTATGAAAAGAAATTCTGCCGGAGCCGGATTTCTAAAAATGGCCGGATTTCGGATTTGCCAGAGCTGGAGCCCTAGCTTACACCTTCATTAGAAAAATGTGTGATTCAGTTGTTGATGTCAATGGTCCTTGTTGGTGACGCCAGTACTCGAGAGTGTTGAGATAGTCGCGATGTAAATGTTTCATAAAGTGTTGATTGATAACACAGTGACCTTCGGACACAGGTATTACTAGACATTGACGTCATGCCCTGTGAAGTAAACGTGTGCACCAAGTCAATGTCAATCCGTATACCATAGTTGTCACGTTTTTCTTGTTTTACACTGGGGAGAAAAAAAACGAATGCATTGACTATTTATTCTTTTAGTATAGATCAAGTCTTATCATATCAGTATCAGCTTTATTTGGAATTGTTCCGATTTATAAATGAAAAGTACACCAAAAACTAGGCCAAATTTCTACTTTTGCTCTCCTCAGAAAGTTGCTGGCACCTCGTATAAAATTGTTACTAATGTTACAGTTTTTAACCTGCTTGGCGGTACTAAAAAGATCGACCCGTCCCAAGGTCTATCACAGAGCACATTTTGTATTAGCTCAGCTGAAATATATTATATAGAGCCGGCGAATTTAAGAGTTTTTTTGTTATAAGTTATAAGTAATATGCTTTGCTATAATAAGATCCATTATAGTTATATATACTTATACACACTTTATCGTGTGGATCAGAATACCCCAACAATCGACCCTAAGTCCTCATTGTCCGGTTTCAAATTTGTAGTTAATTAATTATGACCCTTGGTCAGTTAAATAACGTTACGAAAGCGTTTATTGAAAATTCCTTTAAAATAAATAATGTAAATATAGCGTGGTGAGTTGAGTGATGTTTGTTTATATATGATTTTTTGCCAGTGAAAAAAACTATTAGGTCACTAGAAGTTTAAAAGCTTCCACTTAAACCAAGCGGCAACTGCCGTAGATACTGTATTCTACACAGAGGCGTCACAATGTGAGTGCGAGCCGCACCGGGTGACACCATCTCAAGGAGTGACTCCAAAACATATAACTATGTGGGGTCATGTTATTGGCACTGGCATACTAGGAGGAACTCTATGGGGTAAGTCGCGAGGGGTTGACATCATGAGCTACCGTACTGGGTGACACCAGTCATAGTAACGCCTCTGATTGTAAATATCCCAGTTAGATATATCTGCTGATTGTCCATTGTCCCTGCTAATACAATCATAGACAGCTGAGCTGTGATTCCTATTACTCTAATACAACCGTTATGGATTGTTGTTTTTCCAATGGCGCCATAACCACATTGGTAGTCCATTCTATCGCAACAAAGAGCTTATATTCCAACCATCCCACCATACTACAGGTGCTGTCTACAGGACTAAAGAGAGAGAGATTGAGATCGCTATTAGTCCATCCATTAACGTAAACAAGGTTTGTTTAACAAGAGTTTAATTTTGGCATATATAGTTGATCGTGTGTAGCCGAGTGAATTACTCCCGGTCGTCGCGCTATTTGTGTTAAAGCAAACTTTCCTTTAAAAAAAAAAAAATTTCGGCCACTTTAGCGGATCGTAAATCATTGGGTGCAGGGTTTGACCGGTGGGGTGTGTGTCTGGTGAGAGACCTACGAATATCAGATAAGCATAAACAAAGTACTAACAGAGTTGTATAGCCAACGGAGGCCTATCAGCACCGAGCAGCCTTGACCTTCTTGGTGCAGGTCAAGTCGACTGCGGGGCAGCATGTGAGCTCACAAAAATTGTTTTGGTAGAGAGAGAGCGATGAGTTCATACAGATTGTATTCCTCACGTGACCACATTCGGATTGCTTCACGTTTAGTGCTGATATCTAGGCCATAAAGTTTGTTACATTTAAACACAACAAAAACTAGAAAAAATGCCCTGCACTGCTAACGACTTGTAGTTGAGCACTTGAATTGAAAGTAGACGAAACACAAAGTAAATAATTTGATAATTATTTTTTGAAGTAATTTTTGGAAATATATTCTGCACAGATTTCCTTGCGTCATAGATTTTAAAAATATGTCTTTTATTTTCAAATTCTTGTTGGTTTTCATTAATTTTTTTCTTTACTAATTTATTTTGTTTAAAAAAAAAAATAAAATAAATAAAATGGCTAGTTTTAATTTCAAAAAGAAAACTATTCACTTTTAAATTTCAATAAATTCTACAAAACTATATGATCACTCCTGTCCGTCTTTCACTCAATTCATATGGTGTTGACAGAATTTAGACTACGAGACGAGAAAAACTAGCGCGTGAGCTTGTGTGTTAAATAAAAATGAGTCTTCAAACTTAAAGACATCCCACAAGGTTTTGCAAAATTAGCAGTTTTTTTCTTTTTCTTTCATTCTTTGAAGAAAGAGAGAACGTGAAACATTTTATTCTTAAAAGTTTTGTCTTGGGGAATCCTAATTCCGCTGTTATCTGCACATCCTATTTAATCACGGACGTTTGATTGGTCCCAATACGCCACTTTAATACTCAGTTAAAACATTCATATTTCCCTGGTTGCGAAAGGCAATGATGCAACTTAGTTTCTTTTGAAGGTATTCATTTTAATAGCTTTCTTGACTCTTAATAGTTGGTATTAAAAAAAAAATCCAATTAAATATGAATCGTATTTTACTCATCATTCAGATATTAAAATGTTTATATATAAAAACCACTGAACTCATGATATCACGCGTGCAGTGGTCTCCATCGTTGACTAATTGATTTATCGGTGTTATCACATTGTCGTCATCACGCCATAGTGTCCTTGGGATAGAACGTTAATAAGCAGATTTAATAACTCTGTTCAGGAACTTCCCTTTACAACATATAACGATAATACGTTTTTGTTTGTCTCGCATACAATTCTTCTTATATCTGTAGGGAGAAATTCACAATTTTGTTCATGACAATTAATATTTTATTATAACTTTTATAAGCTGGATTATACATTTGTTAAACGTGGTCCAAGTTTTCATTGGACCAGGGGGGCTTCAAACTTGTCGCCATACACCAGTCCCTATACACCCGCGGGATCCCACAAATCATATCTCATACACCAGTCCCTATACACCGGGTCCCCACAAACCATATCTCATACACCAGTCCCTATGCACCGGGTCCCCACAAATCATATCTCATACACCAGTCCCTATTCACCGGGAGCCCAGCCCCCACATACCATATCTCATACACCGTATATGCACCATGCTTTATTTCATATCACCACATACACATACGCTTCTCAGTTGCCCTAACTTATGAATAGGAAGACAAAGTTCTCAAACACTTGCACCGCAACTCCGGAAAAGCCCAAACCCCTACCCCCACTACCCACGTTCACACTGAGAACTAACTTTCGGTCAGAGTTATGGGCTTACGATTGACAGCTTATGTAAAGCAAAATACGCGAAGACTTTGGCTAGTTTCATGCAAGTGTAGGTCATACAGAGTAAAGACTCTAGCACAGAGCTCCCGTGTGTGTGGATTTAACATGAAAATATCTTGAAGTGTGCGTACATTCTTGTCATGTATTGAGTCTGGTCGTGATTCCGTGATCACATTTTGTCACCGGAAAACAAATTTATTTTTTAATTACGAAATTCATCGAGTAAAAATATAACTCAGCCCCCCCCCCCACAAAGAAAAACAAAAAAACAACAAACAAACAAAACAATAACAACAATAACAAACAAACCCCTACTAAATACCGCACCACTATGTCTAAAGCTAAACATTTTTCTATTGTGTTAGTGTGTAAAGTAATGGCGGGAAGATTTCATTCACGAACGTGTATTCCTTGTGAACTGTGAACATTTCATTCAGGTGAATGCTCAGGAAATTGTAGCTACAAAAAGTATCAAAGATTTAAGCGGCTCATTGTAAACGCTCAGTCTTTTATTAGGGACGTCTGGGGGAGGGGTCGGACGACGACAGAAAGCAGGTTCCGTGCTCCAGGAATTTAAAGACTTTTGGAATTATCCTGTATGATATGACGAGTGACCTTTCGATCGTAAGACAGCAGCTGAAGACGGCTAGCTTCTTTTCACCTTCCTGGTACGCTAGTTGATTAGCTTTCAAAACATCACGTTGAAAGCCTGCTTTAATCTGACTGGAACTGAAAAAAAGTACTTTATACCCACCCCCAACTCTGCATTTTGTAATGGGTATTAAACGTACTTTTTAATATAAACCTGATTTGTAAATGTTTATATAGTCTGTCGCGCGGCGCGCATTATATTGACCATATTCTTAGTTATATCTCATATATACATGATTTATAGTTTTAAAAAACTTAATTTTTTTCTGGTTTTAAAAAATATTTTATTATTTTGAATCAGTTGACTTTTTATTTCAGAACACACGTGAAACTAGCCTCCACCCATCGCCCCCACCCCCAACATCATCGCCGTGTTTTCCCCCCTCCAGACCGACGAAGAAAGCATGTAGCCAAATGTATTTTACATCACTTAACAACGTAATCCCAGATTTTCCCCTTCTGTCCCGTCACCCTCTTTCGGGATTTACCATCGTATTGTGTGAGTCACAACATAGCATATTTACATCCTTGAGTTTTTATTTCAGCACGGCTCTTTATAGAGCGTCGTTTGCCGCAGTCACATTTATTGATGTATAAATAAGCACCTATTTTTGTCATTAAAGTACAGTGTTATTGATGTTATATCATCTGGCGAATACAAGTATATTTTGTTAAAGCAGTTAAATTTAAAGGGTTTAAATGAATAAAGAAAAAGAGAGTATTGGAATTAACTAAATTACCCTTTTCCTTTTATTCCTTGTTTTGTTCTGTAGAATGGAAATGCAACTTTTTTCGCTTTAAGAAAAAAACCCAAACGAAATTGAAATTACATGTAGTTAATTGGAAACTTTAAGTTTGAATCGTTGTTTTGTTATTTTTGACACTTCTTCTCCACAGAAAGTATATGAAAGCTTTTTTTTTAAAATTTTTTTTTTTTAAAACGGAGCGTGAGGTTTCAAAAACAATGAAGATTGATCTAAATATTCGGCATCACCAACAGATTATTGACACCGTTTAACTAATTTAAAATACCGAATGTTGACTTTACACAAATTAGGTTTTAAACATCCCAAAAGGCCACGGTCAGTAGACGGTCAATAACAACATCAGAGCTTCCAGACATTTGGCTTTTGCTTTGGTACTTTTATTCTCAACTGATTCAAGCTCATTGTTAGGACAGAGGTCAAACCCTTGCGACCCGTTTAAACCAGTCGCAGAAATTTACATATACCAATTTTACAATGGTTACAAATTTTAGGTCAAGTCACTAGTGGACTTCATTCAACTGCTCTAGGTTTCAAGATCTACATACTGACCCCAATTACTATCGGACTGACACTATTGTTGTTCATGGGAGTACAATTCAAAAGAATCAGCCTGTCACGGATCAAGACAAGCTAAAACTCTCATCTTTAACTAAACGTTTAAAAAAAACAAAAAAGAAAAAACACTAATGCTTACACACTTTGTAGTCGTTTGTCTATACAAAAAAAAATATAATAAAATATTTTAAAATAGCAACATAAACTGACTAAAGATTACAATAGGTGATACAAAGTTGGGGAAATTTTATCAGAGGAAAGCAACGTGAATAAGATGTAATTTGTTTTTAAAAAAAACAAACAACTACTTAATCTGTCTCTACACTTCCCCTTTAAACTGTTTTACAAGTATACTAACAGAGGTACAGAACTATCTCTGCATTAATTGACCAGTATTTGTGACAAAAGCTCTCTTGCTCTTTAAAAAAAAAAAACTTTAATATAAAAAACAAGTTTAAATATACAAGGTGGCTCAAACGAATTTAAGATTTGTATGATCGCCATTTTTTCATTCATTTTGAAGCCATGGAAATTTTTTTACATTAAAAAATACTCAAACAGTAAATTATCTTGTTTAAAAAACGAGGAAGCTCTCTGTTCTATCAATTAATTAACCAAGAAAATAAAACCCCCTGAGACAATTAGACACATCACAGGTATAACACGCAGGCCGGTAACAAACTGTCACGACTGCATGTCACGTCTGCATGTCTCAACAGTTCTCGGTACCCAGTATTTGTACTGAAAATAATTTTAAAAATCTGATTATGGAAGTCGGCCACAAGACCAGTCTATTCAAGAAATTTTAGAGTACTTTAGTTCACATAGTAAACACGGAGACAGGATAAATGAAAGGTTGGGGGGGTGGGGGTGGTTGTTGGTCGTTTTCTGAGACATATCTTAGTAGAGGCCGCCAAGGTAAATGCCAGGGCACGAAAAATTGTCACACATGAAATTAAAAGATATTGTAGTCACAGGTTATATAATTCTAATATATTTTCGTCATGCAATCGGAAAATTGTATGAACATCATAGAACAAACATACTTTGTTGTCCTTGACGTATATTATAAAAGACAATCTTATATCATATTCTGTCTTCATATATTGCAGATATTTAAAAAAAAACATTTTGTTGGTTAAAACATTCTCTGCCCCTATTTAGGAAATGGGAATGTTTGGCTCTTATGTTATTTCATATGTGTGTCATTATGTATTGTGTGGAGTATATGTGTGTGCTACGATATATATGGGTTTGTTGAGGCAATGCACTCGGGATCAAATAGCTATATATTTATTATGTGAGGTGTGTGAGACAGCTGGGAGGAACAGGATTGAAATAAAGTAAAACTTAAAATGACATCTAAACAACACCAGAAGTTGTAGGGTTGGAGGCGGAGGAGCTCTGTGACGTGGTGCAAGTTAAATATATTCTAGAGGTAATAGTTAATATTAATCATGATGGTTGTTGGCATTACCATATATTAGCTGCAAATCTAGACTACTAGCTATTAGATTCAAGTCTGAAAGGATTTGACTCTAACAAATGGATTTTATTTCATTTCATCAATGAAATTTTGTATCCTTCTTGTTTGGCATGAATCACACATTTTTATTCAGCACTTTCTTTTCTTTGCTTCCACAGGATGTCCTTGAACTGAGCCAACTTCGTAAACTCACCAATTTTGAGCCCATCTTTTTTGTCAGAGTACCTCCCCCTGGTTCCCGTACCGTTGACATGGACCCACCAGATGGTGCGCCCAAAGAGCCGTCCTCATCTCTAACAACTTCTACACAAAATATAAATCTCAACTGCCAGACCCCAAGGGATGATAACCCTCATCCATCTCAACCACCAGCCAACAAGAGCTCCACATCACAGACTTCATTGCCGAAAGCTGAAAATACCACAGGAAAACATGTTTGTCTTGTTCACGAACAGCTTCAACGGTTGGGATACTTGGAGTGTGACGCAGAACTTAAGCAGTTTAAAAAAAACTACTTTGATGTTGACAGTATATTTGTTGAAAATTTCACAGACTTCCACACAAAATTCACACAGTTCACCAGACAGATATTGCAGTGCTACAGTGTGAACGCGTCCACGGTGCTGAACAACTCTCACACCAGGTGTCTCAACATGTTTATCCTGTCGGCCTTTGACATGGCCAGGGACATGCTGATCACACCCAAGAAGTTGGAGTTTGCCAGGGAGAAGGAGGCGGAGCTGTACAAGTCTCTGCTGAAGATTTCTGTCTCTAAGCTGGATGAGATCAAAGAGATGATCACCACCACAATCTCACTCATCAAAAACTGTCTCATAGAAGAAGCTGCTGAATATGATTTTATAGGTGAGAAAAACATTCATGTTCACAGAGAAGTTTTAATGTTCACAGAAATAAGCAGAAAGTCTATCATTGTTTATATACATCTTTTCAGAAAAAATCTCCCTCATCACTTATATATATATCACAGCTTGTTGTCATTGTATAGGAGATGAAATGTTAATGGTCATACAGTGGTAACTAGCTTAACCAACGCATTCCTTTTTATGTGGTGCATTCGTTAAGCAAGGACAGGCAGTGTTCAGGGGCAAGTAAAGTGTTACTAGACACTCACCAAGCAGGGTTAGGTGTTGTTGGATGTTGGGAGGAGAAATGAGGAGGACACAAACTTATTTACAGTTTTCACACACACACACAATTCTAGTCCAGTTTTTAGTTGCTGTCAGCTGTAATTTTCCACCTTCAAAAGTGGGCGCAGACCAGCTGGGGTACTCTGTCCTAAAGTGGCTTGTTGTTGAGTGGAAGGACCAACCATGAGAAGCCTTTCCTCCTCATCTATGAGAGACTTTCTGACTGCATCTCTGTACAACCTAGTCATTTCCCTAGCCACCTTGGTGTGGCCAATTTCACCTTTCGTTTTCAAGATGGTCCTAGTAGTAGACTTGTTCTACCACTAGGTCTTGGTCTACCACTCTCTATCCTTTGTTGTAGTTGAAAAATTTCTTTCTTTGGTTTCAATGCTAAGAATCTTTCTGGCTTTCCATCCTTAGGACCCCTTTCACTTCACACTTCAACACCAATCAGAAAATCTTCTCCTGCAACATCACAAATTAGAAACGGTGGGGGGGGGGGGCAAACGACCCACGACTGTTGTCAGCCATTTTAGGAACAACTGCGTTTGCTCGCTCTGCTGCAATCATGAAGTAAATGACCTGCGTGCCGAGCGCAGGCACGCATGCTGGCACACAACGTGCATTCGTCGTTCGGTGCAACTCTCACTCTGCTAGTCACTGGGGTGTTTGCAGCAGTGTTCGTTGTACAGATCGTTAGTTGCGCCATCCATTGGTTAAGCAGGGTACCACTGTATATTTTATGTTGTTTAATGTGGGGCATATTTTTCCCTGAAAATGACATCCAACACCTTGTTAAGCCCAATGTTATGTTATTTTTTTTATAATGTTGGTTGATAACAATTATTGATGTTTAAAATTCTACACATTTTATAATGTTTTTTTATTATAACGTTTTGAAGAACAATAAAAATGAGATTATTTGAAATAACAACTGAATAAAAAAAAATTACTACCATAATTCTGAATGAAATATGCTCTTGTTTCTTAAGGAATTAACTTAAATGAAAATGGAGCTGTGAGTACATCCAAAGAGCTGCAGGCCTGTACAGAACAGATTAGAGAGATGGTCCTGGGCCGTCTGAACCATGCCATAGCAGGGAAACTCATCAGCTCAGTTGACATTCTTAGAGATTCTTACACAGGTAATCACTACTGTATACACTCAGTCTATATCCCGTTGGTTCATAAGCCAACCCCCACCCCCCAATTTTGGAAGAGAAAAGTATAAAAAGCGTATATCTCGCCTGCAAGCCAACCTCCCGAAAATAATAGGACACCTTAAAAAATGATACACTTTTTTTTAAAACTACAAGCTAAATTGGTCATTATGATTGTTTACTTTGTTCTGCCTGTCTTTGTCTTTGAACTGTTTGTTAGGCAAGAGTTACCGGTATTTAAAAAAATTCTTTGGTTAACATTGGCGAAAGCATATGCATAAAAAGTCGTTTATGAAACAAAATTTGTAAAACAGTTTATTAAAACATTCACAAAAATATAAAAATTATTTAATGATGAAAGTGCAGATGTTAAATTATATTTTATAGCTTCTGGTAGATCAGTCAAATCTTAAGAATGTAAAAAATGGCCTTGATTATCTACAATAACAACACCAATATTCAACATACATGATGAATTCCCCTTGACCCGCTTATACGCCAACTCCCCAACTGGTCCCCCTTGATTTTGTCACAAAAAAAATGTCGGCTTAAGAACGAGTATCTATGAGTAACTCATCTACTCACTTTGACATTCTCTGAGATTCTTACACAGTAAATAACTGTTGGATTGAAATAAGAGTATTTTTTGTTACAACCTTTCACTGGTTTGACTGGGTTTTTTTGTTGTTTTTTTGATATATGAAAGACTTATAGTAATTTATCAGCTTATTTTCTGCAATAGTTTGAATGATCATATTTAGACGTTCAACAAGGCAAATACAATCTTCTATGAACAGGAACGTTATCAAGATGCCTTGAAAGTCTAGAGACTATGGACAGAGATAACCCAGAGGGAGCCAAAACAACAGATGCATTTAAACAGGTGCAGTTTATTACTTTCTGAAATAGAACAAGTTCAGTAAGATATGAGACCTCAGTATTTTTTTTAATATTTCCATTTGGCTTAGCATAGATTTTTGGTACTTTAAAAGTATTAAAATTACTAGAAATTATCAGTCTTAAGACATTCAAGTACTTCACTCACATTATTGTTCCTCAGTGCAAGCACTGTTTGTCATTTGCCAAAATTTCTCAGAATCCTGCCCTTCCTATCTTAGTAAATTACTCTCTGTCAATTAAACTTCTCATTAGCTTCACTCTTCTGTATACACACGTATTCTATCTAGTCCTAAGATTTACACTCTAGCATTCAGTGAAGGATCTTTGTCTTACTGCAGCCCCAAATAATGAAATACTCTCATTTCAAACCTGTACCATAAAACTATTCAGTAGGGATGTGACAAAGTTCAAATTCGAATCCGACGACATTCAAACTTCGACGTTTTTTGAGCAAATTTGAATTTGAAAAATTACTGTTTTCAGATGAAACATGGCCGTAGAAATCGTAACTAAAATTTTAAAAAAAACCTAGAGACTTTCGAAAACCCGAAATAAAGAGAACAGATAAAACTAAACTCCTAGACCCTTACTCAGCTGTCCATAGATTAGACGTCGTATTTAATCATGAACGTATTTTAGATACACCCCTCTAAATGAGTCGACCACCCAGCAGTGTCCAAAGTGAACACATTTTTAGCACAGCTGGACAAGTGTATGATGACCATCACAGACTGCCAGACAATGCAGAGAAACTGGTGTTCTTGAAGTTTAATCTGCCATTAATTAATTTCAAGTACTGAGGCAACATGTGAATGTGACAATAAACAGTATCTTTAATTTTGTTTAATGCTCTCATAATTCTCAAATTTTAAGAACTTAGTTTTTAATTTTGCTAAATGTTGTTTGTCAAATTGTTTTAATTTTTTACTTGATTTTAAGCGTTTTTTAAATTTAGGTTCAAATTACTTTGGTGGAATTAAATTCATTCATTTTGTTTATCTTTTTAAACAGCAATATGCATTGTTTTTTAATTACTTATTTTTGTGATTCAAAATCCTTCTTGTTATGGGGGGCACAGGACTGACACCTTGATATACTCCATTTTTTAGCCAAGTGTTGACCAAATCCGCATCCGCATTTGAATCCGACAGATTTATATTTGCCAAATCCGAATTTGACGGATGCAGATTTTCATCAGCTCCGTCACATCCCTACTATTCAGGCCTTCAAAACAGCTGTCAAGGCCCACCTCTTCAAACTTTCCTTTCCCTTATGAAATCTTACCTTTCTTTGTCCAATAAATGATGCTAATGTAAGCTATCACGACTTGTCATGGTGACATGTCATATGTTTTTAAATTTTTTTTTATCTATTGCATATTTTTACATTAGTAATTGCCAGCATCTTAATGTGAAGTGTAGCGAGCCCAGCCCTATGCAATTTAAGCTGCCATTTTATTTTTTTTATTATGATTAAGAATTTTTCCCCCTTTGATTTAAGTTACTACCCAATATGCTGTGCAGCCCTATTTACATTAGTCTAGTTATCTACCCCCCTACCCCCACTCCCCAGATATTCTTGTGTCTGTTCCATACGTATTTGCTTTAAATGCATGCTCTATGAATAGACATGTCATTTACATTGCTCATCATTCATGGGAATCAGGGATGTTATTTGAAGATAATCAACTGATGAGCCTATAAATTCATAACTAATTGTGTGTTTCCCTTATGATTACTGAGTTAAACAAAGTATCGGCTACAGCTGCTGAGCCAAAACACTGATAAGATGTGTAACTATCCGATCGTCACTAATGACAGTGACATTCAATTTTATATCAGGTCTCTTCCGTGGTTATCTCTCAGCCAGACCAATCTGTTCTGTGTTGAGTGTAGTGTCAGTGACCTTACCTTTTAAACTTTAAAGGGCTGCCTGTGCTATTTTGGTACAAGTGCTGACATCTAATACCCCCCCCCCCCTCTACCCAAAATAGCAATCTCCAAAGTTCATCATTCTCTTGTCTATTTAAAAAAAAAAAAAATTGACATTGTTCCACATGAAATCATTTGCTTCAAACTTCTATTAGACTATCAGCTGATCATTGTCAAGTCTCAGGTTCAGAATGGGCAAGGGTAATTACCTTTTCAGATAAAGGAAAGTATAATGAAGTCTTGATTGCTGCTCAGAGCAAATTATAAGGGATTATCTGGGTCAGATCTATGCATTAATTTAGTATATAGACATAAATGAGTCAAAAAGAAGTTTTTGTCATTTAAGTTCAGTCTTTTCACATTATCATATTTATTAAGGGAGATACCCCATTAAAATATCCTATGCAAAACTATTTACTAAAAACATTACAAGGGTTTGTGGGATATATCAAGCATTTGGTACCAAGAATTATAATTTATACTCTCTGCATACCCAAAAATGTTATGCCTGTTGCAAGAGTTAATGCAATACTGCCTTATCTATCCAACCCAATAACCCTATAACATTCCTAATGTAATAATATTATATCTAAGATGGAGTGTCATAATCAAGTACAAGTTAAATACTTGAGATAAGCACAGCTCCTATTAGCAGTAGGCAGAATCTGATGCAATACCCTGGTTATGAAAATATTAAACAATGAAATGAAGAAAATGCTGGATCATTCCATAATAATTATATTTGATGCTGGCTTTTCATTTTTGTCTTAACCAAATAGTTGTTTTATCTCCTGTCTCACAGATATTAAATGCTGCCTACACAGTTGAGATTACAGTCAGATCCAGTTCATCTTTTATTAAAAACATTCTAGAAAAGATGAAACAGGTAGGAAATACCAACAAATGAAAAATAGCCATGGGAAAATATGTTTAACTCCATTATCTGGTGTTTATACCAAGAAAATAATAACCCCATTATCTGGTGTCTATACCAAGAAAATAATAACTCTATTATCTGGTGTCTATACCAGGAAACTACTCTCAATGGTATTTCATTTGCCCTAGTTTTGCCATGCTTCGATTTTGAAATATCTCACTATTACATTTTTTCTGTGTCCATAACTCTCTTCTTTACACTAAGAAATAAAAGACCCAAGACATTAACAATTATTTTAATTAGACAAAAACCTTCTGTTTAAAACTAATGTGATGAGTGTGAGATCTAAAAATAGATAATGTCATCAAGGAATTCCAGGAATTCTTTTAATGTGTTAGTAGTTAAATTGCACTATTTATAAAACAGGGAATGTCAAATTGCAATATCCTGGATGTCAAGGTTGTTTGCTTAGGAAAGATTCACATAACCTATAATAAGTGACTATGACTGACAAGAATTAACTTATCAAACATGGACTTCTAAAAATAATCCATTTAACAATGGTAGATATAAATATTGCAATGTCCCACCCCTCTTACTGCTGAATTATAGCATCCATTGTTATTGTATAGTTCATGCTCTCAAATGACCTTATTTGAGAGTATTGTGTAATCATTGATGTATTCATTTAATAGTAGAACAAGCAAGTATAATTACTGAAGTATTTGTATGCATGATGGCTTAAATCTTACCCTCAGATTTAATTACCTGAATAGGAAACCAAATACATGTATATTAAGTGTTTTGTTTTATTACTATGTCTTATTGACACAATCAGCCATATTAATTTATATATATATATATATATATATTTATATTAACTATATGTTTCTTCTGTCATGTCAATAGTTGGTGCAGTCTATGCCATGGAAAAGTTCACCCATCATCGATAGCGAATGGAAAAAGAAAGTAGCATCTGAAATGCTCAGCAGCTTAAGTGAAGCTAGGTAAATAAAATCAGTGCTTTAAAAAAAAATAGGTTCCGGTACTCAGTGAGTAAAATATTTCAATTTTAACAAATTAAAAATATAATAAATTAATTATAAACGTTAAAATACAAGAAAAGTAATAATAATTTTTTTCCCACATTGAAAAAGGTGCAAGTAGGCTGTACCGGTGCGGCGTACCGGCACAAAAAAGCCCTGAATAAAATAATGTGTGCTAATGAATCCTGATTAATGTCTCTGTTGTCACCAAACATAACACATGCTGAATAAAGACTATTGATTGGGGAGGTGTTTTCAAACAGCAATGCTGGCTTTGAAATACTCTTAAGATCTTGCAGTTAAATTTTAAAATTTTTCAAGGACTCAATAACAACTTTAATGGGAGAGAATCACCAAAGCATGAGTGCTTCAACATTGAATAAAAATTTTGAATATAAATATTGAATACAGATCCATGGAACTATACATTCCTCCGTCCCTTCTTACATTGGTTAATTATTTCCATCCTTTACTCAATTGTTGTGAACCAAAAATGAAAAATCCAGTTTTTAAATGCTGTTATTCATCAAGCACACCTCATAAAAGTATGTAAAAACACTCTGTACTTTCAATTTCTCAACTTTGGTGTTGATGTTCACTTTGATCAAACTCTAAATGGAAGTCAATGTACTAACATATCAATTAGCATTTTTAATCCCAATTGTTATATAAATATAAATAATTTAGTTTTTAGAAGTAGCATTACAAACTGATATGTCAAATAATTATAAATTCTCATGACTTCCATAAAATAAAAAAAGAGCCTTAACATTTTGTTTTTACAGGTATTTGAATCATTTTTTAAAAATATAAATGACCTGGAATGTTCCCTCCCATCATTAGGCTGGCAAGGAGCATAGCTTCTCAAATTAAGGAGAGGCTCAACAAATCCCACGAGTCATTCAGCAATGCCCTACGTCAGCTGGAGGTGCGCCATGAAGGCAGGCTGGACAGGATAGAGGAGCACAGGCTCAAACTGAGGAAGGTCCATGCTCCTCGCTTGGCTAAACTGGCATTGGAGAGTACCTCCCTTAGAGATCTCATTCTATTTGGTGGGTGCCATTCTAGATTGGCTTTTTATACACATTCTGTAGTAGATTGATGCTGGTAGATTACCTCCCTTAGAGATCTCATTCTATTTGGTGGGTGGTATTCTAGATTGGCTTTTTATACACATTCTGTAGTAGATTGATGCTGGTAGATTACCTCCCTTAGAGATCTCATTCTATTTGGTGGGTGGCATTCTAGATTGGCTTTTTATACACATTTTGTAGTAGATTGATGCTTGTAGATTACCTCCCTTAGAGATCTCATTCTATTTGGTGGGTGCCATTCTAGATTGGCTTTTTATACACATTCTGTAGTAGATTGATGCTTGTAGATTGAAGAGAGTTTATGGATTAGCAGATTTAAGAAAGTTTTTAATGCACTGAAAGGTTATAAACTATCAAATTAAAATTATTAAAGAAAGTGTAAAAAAAAACCAAAAAACTTAACTTATTTACAGCTTCTAAGTATATGGCATTGTTATAACATAGTAATACGAGAATGAAAAGTATACATGTAAAATTTTTAATATCATTTTATTCCACAAAAAAGGTATGCCAGTGATGGGAAGAGAAATAGGGCGAGGGCAATATGGAGTTGTCTACTCTTGTGAAACTTGGGGAAAATACTCTCCTTGTGCGATTAAATCAGTTGTGCCCCCTGATGACAAGCACTGGAATGACTTAGCCCTGGAATTTTTCTATACAAAGTTAGTTGTTATGTATCTAGCTTTAAAATAGATACCAGGCTATATTACACATTGTGTTCACCATCACAATATGCACAAAAGTGCTAGTTATAAAATATTATGTGTTTAAATTCTTATGTGTGTCAAAGGAGGCCAATCTTATTCCATCAAAATGGTCAGATAAGTTAATTATTGACTTTTTGATTAAATGAAATTCGTGAAAAAGGGCTTCATAAAGTAAAGCTGCATCAAAATGATTATAAAGCAGATTATTCATCCTTTAATTTTCTGGAGAAATTTAATCTGATTGTTGAATGTATTTCAGAAATATTCCAGAGCATGATAGAATTGTTATGCTCCGAGGTTCTGTGATTGATTACATGTATGGAGGGGGCACTTCCCCGGCTGTGTTGTTAGTCATGGAGAGATTACAGAAAGATTTGTACACAGCCATTAAACAAGGTCTGGACTGGACTAATAGGTGAGGTATATATATCGATTCGGTATCTCTATGTATCTTCTGTGTGTGTCCCATTACTAGTTTAATTACACCTGCCGTGTACTATTCTATAACATTGGGTCCAATGACTTGATTAATGTAATCAATTTTATGTTTATTTAATGCCTATTAAACAGGAAAGCTTAAAAATTATAAAATGAAAATTGTTTCGACCAAATTGTAGGATCTTAGCTAATTCTATGCATGTAAAACACATGTAAACAAGATCATTTAGCAGAGAAGAGGATAATATATGTAGTTGTGAAAATAAATCTAGTCCCCTGTGTAAATTGTAAAAAGTCTTCAAATTTACATAAAATTGTTTTTAGTTGTTGTTTTATTAACATTTAAAACGCTGTTATTTACATAAAAAGCTAATTTTGTTTTCAAGTATATCATTTTTTAATTTATTCACATACTCCTTTTAATCTAATCAGAAAGTTGTTCGCATTTTTATAAGAATCTGATATTTTTGGTCACCTTTTTTGTAGGATGTAAGCAGTGTAAAAGCTTCCAAGGATTCAATTAAAAAAAAACAACTTTATAAAAGCTTGGCATAATGTTTACCACAAAATTGGAAGCCACTTAATGATGAAAACTTTGCTGTTAAACTAACTTATTTTATTGCCTATACTATTTTAATTATTTCAAAGTCTCAAAACTTAGGTTATAATACGAGCATATTGTGACTCTCTATGAAATCCAGGGTTAGTCCCAAATATTGACTGTGAAAGTTTTCTATTTGTCAGACTGCAGGTGTCCATTGATGTTGTTGAAGGTCTCAGATATCTTCACAGCCAGGGTCTGGTCCACAGAGATGTCAAGTTAAAAAATGTTCTGGTAAATATTTTGAGTTCTTTCATAGATTTTAGACACATTACTGATTAAAATAAATCATATACTTTAAGAACTGCTATGAAGATTTTAAATAAATTATAAGATACACAATCTGATTGTATGATCATACATTACAGGATTGTGATAAAGCTTTTTACTGGCGTTATCAGTCTATTAGTAAAGCATTAAATAATTGTTTTTATCACACAATTAGTTTGTGTTGTTTGTTTTGTTTTTATAAAAATTTAAATATAGACAGTCAGTTCTCTTATTTTAGTTACTTTCTTATTTAAAGATAATAATGCATTATATCTAAACCTCCCAGTAATTGGGAAAGGATTCTAACATGATCCTAAATTTCTGGAATAAATATATACCATTTAAAATTACTTGAATTTAATTACAAGATGTGTAATCAATTTGATAGCCATATCTAGTACTAAAATAAATGTCACAGAAAGCATACAAAAAATGTCCATATATACCAGTTTAGCATGGTTAAATAACTAAGTAAAGGTTAAGGTTGTTCCCGAGTCTAGTCGTCTGGCACTATTTTTATCAAGCAAATTGTCCTCCTTCATTTGTACATAAATAAGTAAAACCCTCTGTCACTGCTGCTGTCACTTCAACATATAAGATTTAGGAAGGTTAAAATTATTTTATTCCCTTTTTTTATGTCTGTCATCACATTCAGTTCAAATCATAAATAGCTAATTAATAAATGATGAAAATCAATAAATAATTAGCATTTAATTTTTTCTTCTGATTTTTATACATTTGAACAAAAATGACAGCTTTTAACAAAAAATAGAAATGTGAACTAAACAAATAATTTAAATATTTTTTTCCACATTTTTACATAATGTGGAATATTTTTAACACAAAAACACTTAAGAAGAAATATTGATTAACACAAAATATTAATATGGTCCGGTCAGACTACTATGTAGATTCATACTCTTTTTTTTCTTAACCCGAAACAAAAAACTATTTTGGTTCTTGGAATGAGTGAAATATTAAAGACACCAGCCATGCTCGTGAGATTTATGAGAGGCTTGATATGAAAGAGAGGCAGTGTCTTATGTTTCATATGAAAGGAAGTTAACTTGGTTTTGATATACTGACACCATTGAAATATGCCGTGGGATGAGCCAATGTTGTTCATCTACCCTCCTCACTCCTGCCTCTACCCCCACCTCACTTAAAATTAAAAAATCTCATCTCCTAATTTGGTGACTGTAAACATGCTGTATACAAATCAATGAACTTTGTTCCAATACTTTTATTGGTAAAATCCGACTTAACGTTCCCACTCAACATGGCCGCCATCTTAGTTGATATGCTGTGTACCAAAGAAATTGGAAAATTCAACTATTAAAAGTCTAAAACTAAACCTAACCCTAACCCTGAATTCACAATTATAACTAAACCTAACCCAAATCCAAAGTTAACAATTAAAAATTCTAAATCTCAACTTAAAAAACAAAGGAAGAATACGCAGAATTAATTGATTTAATTGCTGTATAACCCATCTGGGAATGTATAATCGGATTTAGCCTTTTGTTTAGATGCACATGCCAATGGTAAAATGAATAAAGAAATGGTCCATATTGAAGAATTTGTTGGCAATGTGATGTTAAAAAAGACAATGAAAGAAAAAAAAATATTTGATTTTAAAAAAAATGAAAATTATGTATTGTATTTCTTAAAGTCATTGTTACATTTTTTTAATATTGATTTTTATTTAATGCTTGCACACATATCTATGTAAATAGAATCCACTCTAAATATTTTTTTGGAGCATGTTTACCTTTTTGTAATAAATATTGAACACAAAATTATTTTTAAAATTTCTTTTTTCAGTCCCCTCAATTACATTTTAACCCAAACAATTTTTGCAGTATTAAAAAAACAACAACCTAATTTGAAGCAATCACTTTCTTTTAAAGCTTTTGATAGTTTTCTCAGGATGGAAAAATTAACCTGAAAAACTGGCTATACCCATATATTATAATAATTTGACAGGATATGGCAATTGATGCTAATATTTTTCCCAACTTCACAGCTGGACCGTGAAAACAGGGGCAAGATAACTGATCTAGGTTTCTGTAAGCCTGAGGCAATGATGAGTGGCAGTATTGTTGGCACACCCATCCACATGGCCCCTGAGTTGTTTACTGGTCACTATGACAACAGTGTGGATGTCTATGCCTTTGGTATCCTGTTCTGGTATGTGTGTGCTGGCCACGTCAGGCTGCCCAATGCTTTTGAACAGTGTGGAAACAAGGATCAGTTGTGGCAGTTTGTGAAGCGAGGTGAGATACATTACCTCTTATATTTCATTTCTTTATACATTTTTATAGTCATATGCAAGACAGAATTGTTATCAAACAGTCAAAATTATTTTTTAATGCCCCAGAAGGTTTTTACAAAACTTCCGCCTCAATCCCGTAAGGAATCCCCGTATTGAAATCAACTGGTTATGAAATTAAAAAAATTGCATAAAATTTATTTATGTTATTATAGTCATCCTGACTTCATTAAAAAAAATAAGAATAGTTATTTTACAGAACCAAACGACTGTCTTGACTTTAAAACTATTTTTACCTGTAGTTTAGAACTATTATTTTTATAATAAAGTATAACAAAATCATTTCTTCAAAAAACCACATAAAAACTACAAAAAACTTTGCGAATCGAGCGATAACACTAGTTAGGGAAACTGGCAGTCAAGTACGTCATCTTTCACGCACTGAAGAATATTTACTTTCTGTTATTTCATTTCTAAAGAGAGCGCACTATAGAGGCTCTCTTTACAACGCTTTGGCAGTAGTGGACAGACGCGCATTACAATGCTTTGGGGCATTTAACGTTAAATATAACTTAAAGAAAAGGGTTTATAAGCCTTGTTCATTTTTCAACAAACAAAATGCTTAACAAAAAATGTTGATGTTTCCGAATTAAATTTAGTTCACATAAAATTCTTTAGTATACCTCACTACTTCCCAGATCATTTTTTACAACTTGATGGGTTTTTAAATACAATGGAAGTGTAAGAAGGGGTTCCCCAGGAAATGGCACTGCTGTTGGGAGTGATGTTAAATACAGTCAACGGTTGCACAATGTGTCATCATCATATTCATCATCATTTTTTACTGCACAGCATATTTATTACCATCATCACCATCATCACTCTTTACATGGTATATTGCTTTGAGTACTGCGCTATGTACAGTGACTGTAAACTTGTCTACCGATTTCATATTATCACTTAACAGTCAGTGTCACTTCTTGGCGGAAATTCATTTACTGTGGCTGGCCTTGGGACCTATATACCAGGATAAAGAGGGATTATTCTATAATAATTTGAAGAAAAAAATAGCTCAATTTGATAGGAAGAACAAAGAAGTTTGATAACACTACTTCATTCAGCTAAGCTCTCTAATAGATAATAATTCTATTTCCCATATCTAAACTTCTTTTTTTTGTTTACATTTTGATGGCAACTCTTAGTAAAATCAGCCATGTGATTGACAATGTGTTAATAGAAATATATTCATATGTGCACTGCTGTCTTGTAGTTTAAATATTTTTTATTGTAAAAACTGTGTTTAAATTTTCTAGGTCTACGACCAGAACAGCCACCGAACACATCTGAGGATTGCTGGTTGTTGATGCAGGGCTGCTGGGATGCAGAACCCAGCAGGCGGCCATTTTTTGGAGATGTTGAAAGTTCACTTAAAACCATACTTGACAAGTACAAACGTAAAGCTGCAGCATCAGCAGCTGTGGAGAAAAAAGCCGTGTCAGGTTTGGAAAAAAGGATTCGGCCTCAGTCGACCGCGTCGCCACGCCTGACCAAACAAATCTACCCAAACAGATAAAACAGTTTGACACGACTTAGCATACCAAAAATAAACAATTGTGATACTCAAATATCTCTAATGGGAAAGTCAGGTTCTGATGTAGGGCCTGACCACCTTGCCTGTAACTTGACATCTTGGTCAGATTTAGAAACCAGTTAAAGCTGTTGTTGTTGAACTCTTGTTGTCAAAAACTGGTTCAGTCAATGACATCAGATTCTGGTCTTCAGTTTCACTGTACACTTGAGGTAGTTGTTTGTGAAGAAGGTATAAAACATTGTTTAAATGAATTGCAATGGAATTATTATTTTTAAGAATGTTCACATCAGGCGCATTTCATTAACATATTAGTTCTTTTTTTATCTATGTTTTAAAAAACCAAAAACAATTTAGTACTGACTAGAGAACTTGCGTTGATGTGAGGTTAGATTGCTGTAGAGATTCAGTAGTGAAGGAGTCCACTACACAACTACAGTAACATGTGTTTGTACCAACAACCAGGCACACTCAAAGCAAATATACAAACTTGGCTGTAGAGAAAGATAAGCTCTTAGAACAACTCTAACAGTTCTTTAAATGGGATCTGTGGTCTCAATGATCTGATGGCATGCTCTAAAACAAAACAATGTGTTTATTGTATATCAGGCGTACATGCTGTCTCTACCTAAAATAACTTTGTATCAGAATTCAGAGAATGTTGTTTACACAGGGCAAATAATCTTTTTTTTTAAAAAGTTGTTACTAGATTACACATTAAGTGATGTATCAATTGTGATTTAGAATTGGCAGTGATCTACAAGTTAAATGTATCTCTGTGATGTAAATATTGGAAATTTAAAACATGCTAATTGCTTTTTTTTTTGTCCAGTAAAAATGTACCCAACAGTCTTTATGGATGGCTTCCCCTTGATGTCAACACAACAGCCACTCAAAGTTCTAATTTTATGAACTTTGAGTCGTTGGTACAACAACTCTGTTCACAAGCCACATCTAGTTTTACAAATTGCAAAATTTAGATAAAATAAACTTTACTAACTTGAGTTGGGTTGATGTATCTTATGGTCATTTATACTACCTGAGAAAACTTTTTGTCTCAGCACAGACCCCGTGTCCACACATGAAAAACTCTCTTTGTCTCAGCACAGACCCCGTGTCCACACATATAAACTTGCTCTAGTTTCATAAGCTTTCTATGTGATCAATTGTTGTTCCACCCAAGGGCTGGGTTTTAAATAACTAACATTAATTCCATCAGGCTCTCATGTGAGACTTTCATCACTATCATCCCATTAAAAAAGTGTTTGGAAGAATCCTACAGTAAGGTGTTACATCTAGTTAATCAGTATGGCATATTTCTGTGGTAACTTGCTTTTATGAATGTCTGACATCAGAGTTGGCTGACCATTCTTTTCTACACACTGTACACAGCAATCATTCCTACACACTGTACACACCATTCATTCCTACACACTGTACACAATCATGTGTCTGCCCTGCTCTCGTATGTATGTAATCATTTCAAGGATCTGGCCAAATTTCCTGTGTGCTGCCAGATTGATTCCATTTCTCAGACCATTCCTCTGTGGCTCTTTATTGTAGCCCTATCACAGGGTCATTATTTAATTTTGTATTCTTGTTGTTTACTTCTGTAGTCTTGTTGTTTGTTGATGCATCTGGTATCTAGTGCCATCTTTTATACACAAAATTACACAATGATAATCAGTAGAATCAAAACAGACCAAGAATTATGATTGATTTGGTTTGAGCTCCTCTGATATAAATCAATACCATCAAAATGTCCCAGCATGGTTTCAAGTTTTATGCTTTGTTGTCATTTAAATTGTTTTTTTGTTAAAATCAATCTATTAATTTGTGATGAAATATTTTTTGATTTTGTTAATTATTCATTGTGAGAAGGGAGGGGAATTTGAATGAAAGGAAAATAAAATGTTGGACTGGAAGGATTGCTTCCTTTTGTTTAAGGAAATGTGATGATTTCTGCTGCATAAATGTTTGAAAGATAAATAAGTATTTGATTATCAAGCCATCATGTATTCATCATGGTAAGAGGTACAACTAGAAGCTTTGGTCAAATGTTGAATGAACCAATGGGAGAGGCTTTGTTTCTAAGGCAAAATATTTGTCACCTGTTAAAATATAAGAAATAATTTTAAAAATAAATAATTCTGATAAGCATGTTAATATGTAAACAGAGAAATGTGCTGAGATTGTCAAACAAATACAGTGCTCCATGTTGTTGAACATCAGCAATCACTGTGATCATTGCTATGATGGCACCTATGCTAATTTCAGTTAAGTATTTCTGTGACATGATTGTAATGTAACACCTGCACCATCTGTTTTAACCAGGTATGTTGTTTCTTATCTGCAGTGATTAATTTACTATCCATTGTTTTCCCTTGTGATAAAATCAGATCAAATTTTAAGAAAAATATAAAGTAGCATTTATGTTTATATACCAGAAATTTAAGATAAACTTTCAGAATGCAATATTCAAGGCTTTGCCATATTTTTTTTATAAATAATATAAAAGCCAAGGTCACTCATTCCGTAACGCAACAGTCCATTGCAGTTAAAAAAAGAAAGGTATCATTTTGGTTTCGAGATTAACAGAGTGTGTTGTGTGTTTCTCACTGTAAAATACTTTACAACGTCATTGTTGGGGCTTATATTTTAATTTTGGAAAAGGGAGCGATGTAAAAAGAACACTGATTCAAACGCATGCAATAACATTCACGAAAGTTACTTGGACTTTTGAAAAAAAGTGGCTGATTATAAAGTTTGGAATATTACCCACAAATAAGTGTACGCCAAAGGCGCCACACCGCTCAGTGTTAATGAAATATGGAGTATTATATTAGTTTAAGGGTGAATGAAATATGGAGTATTATATTAGTTTATGGGTGAATAAAATATAGAGTATTATATAAGTGTATGATTGAATGAAATATGGAAAATTAATTAGTATATGAGTGAATGAAATTTTCAGTATTATATTAGTGTATGAAATATGGAGTATTTTATTAGTGTATGAAATATGGAGTATGATATTAGTGTATGAAATATGGAGTATTATATTAGTGTATGATTGAATGAAATGTGGAGTATTATATTAGTGTATGAAATATGGCATATTATGTTTATATTAGTGTATGACCCGGAGTCACAAAACTGATTTCCAGTGGTGCTAGAATGGTAGACGGTTTATCTGGATGCTGGATAGTGTCTGGATGCTGGATAGTGTCTGGATGCTGGATGGTGTCTGGATGCCGGATAATGTCTGGATGCTGGATGCTGGATGGTGGCTGGATGCTTGATGGTGCCTGGATGCTGGATAATGTCTGGATGCTGGATGGTGCCTGGATGCTGGATAATGTCTGGATGCTGGATGGTGTCTGGATGCTGGATAATGTCTGTATGCTGGATAATGAAAGTGGGCTTTGGGATGGTAGATGGTGAGTGTATTTTAGATATGTGGTAGGAATACCGTGTCATTGTGATTGATGTGTGGGGTGTGTACTATCATGACACATCTATGTAGTGGAAGGTGTGTGCTAGTAATGATGTGTCAGTACTGCCAATGGTGCGTATTGTGGTAAATAGTTTGGTAGGTAATAGTTAGTAATGGTATTCCAGCGTGATAGATGTAACAGTGTATTAGATGGTGTGTCTGATATGGTGTGTATTGGTACGGTAAATAATTTGGTTTGTAATAGGAAGTAATGATATTCCAGTGTGATAGATGTGACAATGTATTAGATGGTGTGTCTGGTCAGTAGATTAAAGACAGGCTGAAAGTGAACTTTGTAAAATTGTGTGATTCCTTTATTTTGGTTGTTTTGTTTTAGTTTTTGTGAAATATTAAAAGTGGGTTGATATTTTTTGTCAAGTATGTAGGTGGTCAATACAAATAGAGCACTTGGGAAGAATTTTCATATAGTTAACTTTAGAAAAGTTCATCTGGTGTAGGATAGAGATAAGTTTTATATTACTATTACAGAATTTCAATGTATTAAACTTACTTTAAGATTTGTAAAGTTATAGCTACAAACATCAGTACCATATGGATGGTTGGTGTACATGGTTGTAGGAGTAGTAACACTTGGTTGATAGGGTTGTCAGAGGTGTTTTATTGCCGATTGTCTGCAAGCAGTTTCTTAAATCAATGAAGATGGCAGTGACTTGGCCGTCCCTCGATTGACTGTAATTCAACTTTTGGTTGAATGAAGTGTGTTATGCTGGTGACAATGATCTTCTATGTCACTATGTTGTATGACAATGATCTTCTATGTCACTATGTTGTATGCCTGGCCCACCAATCAGTTTCAAGTCAACTCTAATGTTGTATGACAATGATCTTCTATGTCACTATGTTGTATGTCTGCCCCACCAATCAGTTTCAAGTCAACTCTAATGTTGTATGACAATGATCTTCGCTGTCACTATGTTGTATGCCTGGCCCACCAATCAGTTTCAAGTCAACTCTAATGTTGTATGACAATGATCTTCTCTGTCACTATGTTGTATGTCTGCCCCACCAAACAGTTGCAAGTCAACTCTGGTGTTGTATGACAATGATCTTCTATGTCACTATGTTGTATGCCTGGCCCACCAAACAGTTGCAAGTCAACTCTAATGTTGTATGAAAATGATCTTCTATGTCACTATGTTGTATGCCTGGCCCACCAAACAGTTGCAAGTCAACTCTGGTGTTGTATGACAATGATCTTCTCTGTCACTATGTTGTATGTCTGGCCCACCAAACAGTTGCAAGTCAACTCTGGTGTTGTATGACAATGATCTTCTATGTCACTATGTTGTATGCCTGGCCCACCAAACAGTTGCAAGTCAACTCTAATGTTGTATGACAATGATCTTCTATGTCAGTATGTTGTTTGACAATGATCTTCTGTCACTATGTTGTATGCAGGCCCACCAAACAGTTGCAAGTCAACTCTGGTGTAGGATAGGTCAGGATTATGGCATTACAGGATGCAGATCTGTTGTTGACATATATATGTCTTTTGTATTTACATGTGTAAATATGGACACATTTTTGTGAAGATTCACTTTATAAATAATGTTTCTGCTTCCATCACTCTTCCATCCAGGCCCCACCCAGTAATTAAACACATTTTTGTTCCTTCTGAATAATGTGATTACCTCTTGGCATGAAAGAATTTAATAGCTGTGATGTGTGGCTCTCCACTGTCCATCCTTAGAAACTTGAGCCTCAGTTGATGTCATCATACGTATTTAGCATTAGCCTTTACTTTTTTGGTGTTGCACAAAGTCCAGCATCTCTGTTACCAGAGATACAGAAGCAAACTTGAAACATCTGTTGTTGTCCAAGACTTATTTCCTTATTTTGTCGTCTCTCCAACTAAAAGCAGTCTACCACACATTATACTTGTAACACTAGATCCTTCCACTATGATGCGCATCTTGTTGAAAGACTTATGACTGTAACATATACAATTATGTAGGTATTAATGTTGAGTATGTTATTTTCAGGTTGCTTAAAAATGTACCCAGAACTACGTCCAAGTAATGATCTATTTCTAAATATTAACAATTTAGTATTTTTAAGAGAATAAGAATGACTATAAAATGGTGAAAAATTATTCTGTCATGTGAGACAGAGGTGGAAACGTACACTACAATTTATCAATTACTATGTCCTGCTGGCTTACTCTTACACTTGATGTGTTCTAGTAAACGTCAGATGTTTAACTGTCACAGCCTCTCATCTAAAGGTATAAACTCCAGCCATTTATTGTGATGTAAATGTTAAGTTTATCTTAAGCTAAGATTGCCAATAATGAAACACAAATGTACAATTAGAGTAAAATAAACTCTGATCTAGTGTAGTTAATGTCTTGTATTATGTTTAGACTAATTGAGTTCATTGTATTTGTATTAACTATTACTATTAACCTAAGTGGTAGATTTTTTAGTTACTAATGTGTTGCTGTATACATTTAGAACTGCTCTTTTTTGTGTTGACATTTAGGATACAACATTGTACATAGACCATTTATCATTTATCATTCATTCTGTTTGTAGGACATTGGCTTATTTCATCATGCATCATTACATTGTAGAGGTTTGGAAATGTGGCTCTGGTTTGTTGCTGTTATTATCATTAGTTAGTTTTTGATTTCCAACATTCATCATATCATTTGTCACTGTAACTACACAGTGCTGTACAAATATCAACAATGAACTCACAGCTGGGCCCAGCCATTTCAGAAACTTTCACAATACACTTTTTTTTTTAAATTTTGGGTATTTTGGTGGAGTGAAGAATTTCAACAGACGAAGTAAACTATAAAAACTGTTCCAATGGAGTCCAAATAAACTAGATTATCATAATGGTATTAAGTAGTGTTAGTAATGAGGTGTTATTGTTGGAAACAAAAACAAAAGAAGCTGACTTGGATATCAAACATACTTTTAGGGGAAGCTAATCAGTTTTACTTTAATACACTCGAGGCACAAGTCTGTCATGAGATGGTGCCCCTCCCAGTAGACTTGGTCTGTCATGAGGTGGTGCCCCTCCCAGTAGACTTGGTCTGTCATGAGATGGTGCCCCTCCCAGTAGACTAGGTCTGTCATGAGATGGTGCCTCTCCTAGTAGACTTGGTCTGTCATGAAATGGTGCCCCTCCCAGTAGACTTGGTCTGTCATGAGATGGTGGCCCTCCCAGTAGACTGGGTCTGTCATGAGATGGTGCCCCCCAGTAGATTTGGCATGAGACTAGGTATGTCATGAGATGGTGCCCCACTAGTAGACTTGGTATGTCATGAGATGGTGCCCCACTAGTAGACTTTGTCTGTCACGAGATGGTGCCCCTCCCAGTAGACTTGGTCTGTCATGAGATGGTGCCCCTCCCAGTAGACTTAAACTGTCATGAGATGGTGCCCCTCCCAGTAGACTTGGTCTGTCGTGAGATGGTGCCCCTCCCAGTAGACTTGGTTTGTCATGAGATGGTGCCCCTCCCAGTAGACTTGGTCTGTCATGAGATGGTGCCCCTCCCAGTAGACTGTCATGAAGTAGTGCCCCACCCAGTAGACTTGGTCTGTCATGAGGTGGTGCCCCTCCCAGTAGACTTGGTCTGTCATGAGGTGGTGCCCCTCCCAGTAGACTTGGTCTGTCATGAGGTGGTGCCCCTCCCTTTAGACTATCATGAGGTATTGCCCCTCCCAGCAAGCAGCTAGGGTCAGAGTTTATGTGGTGCCAATCTAGTCAGGGGTTTGTGGTCAAAGTTTTAGATTGGTTTCAATCTCGGTTTCCTGGATCCATCGGTCTCAGTGTAAAGATGATCGAGGCTATAGCGTCAGTCGCAGGAGTTACTGGACTTTCATTTCATTAATGTCATACAGCTGGCGGGGCTCCACTCCGGGCGTTAACTCAGAGATTTCCTCCCTTGTACGAGTTGTCATCCAAAGTTAACGAGATACATCACATGTACCAGTACCAGTATTTTCATGTTGATGTCTATGCTTTTGCGTGGAATTGAAAATCAGTTCCCTAACTTGACATTGCCGTGATTTTAACTGCATTGCTATATGAGTAGCATGGGGTCAGACAGCACCTAGTTGCATTTCTTATGGATATGGAGGGGTGAGATTTTAGGAGAACTGTAGGCAGTGTGGGGTAACGTGTAGGGGTGTGTGTAGGATGGTGTATAGGGGTGTGTGTAACGTAATGTGTAGGGGTGTGTGTAGGGTGGTGTATAGGGGTGTGTGTAAAGTACTGTGTAGGGGTGTGTATAGGGTTGTGTGTATGGTAATGTGTAGGGGTGTGTGTAGGGTGGTGTATAGGGTTGTGTGTATGGTAATGTGTAGGGTGGTGTATAGGGGTGTGTGTATGGTAATGTGTAGGGTGGTGTATAGGGTTGTGTGGGGTAATGTGTAGGGGTGTGTGTAACGTGATGTCGTGTAACATAACGTGTTTGTTGTACTAGGTTTATATAAAATTGTAGTTTTAGAGCAAGACATTAGTAATTATTGCAGCAATGATGCAGGCCTAAAGTAGAATCAATACACTGTTACTCGAAACTTGCTGATTGATGATGGTGGATAACGTTTAATGAAATATTAATGCCGTGGTATGTCGGTGTTTGAATCTGGAGCTTTCAAATAACTGCTGGAAGTGGAGAAGTAGTAATGTTGCCATCACCAGTGGGCCAAGATATTTGACACACCCCATTACAAACAATACAGTTAGCCTTCCTGAAGTCCAATATACAATTCTTGTAGTGAAATACTCACTCTGGCTTCTCAATAGGTCGTGAGGTAATGTCCAAACACCAAGTCAGGAAAAATTATTATCCCCCGAGTTGTGCATTACTTAGTTAAATAGTAAATCATTTACAAACAGTTTTGAGAACCACCGAATTTCAACCGTGCAAGAGCCTAGCACCAAATTAATTATTTAAAAAGAAGAGTAACAATAACATATAAAAAAATCCATCGCCAGAATCTCCAATTAGCTCAGAAATCAATGAGCAAGTCATCATCGAGTCAACAAGCTTATCCTAAAAACTATCATTAGCTGCCGGTTAAACGTTGAACAAACATTTTTCTGAGCAGGTCCTTCCACCGCCAATGTGTTCTTCAAACAATGTCCCATATTCATTAGAGTTCTCAGATTGTGGGATTTTGTGGGACAACGTCCTTTAGTCATTAGAAAAGTGAGTTTGTGGGACCACGTCCTATATCCTTTTTAGCAGCGAGATTGTGGGACAACGTCCTATATCCATTAGAACAGTGAGTTTGTGTAGCTATTAATAATCATGATTTTAAGGTCGACAGGAAAAGATTTTTCAACCATTCGTCCCATAGAGGTAATGTTAAAAAAATTAATGATTTGACGAAGAATATTTTCATAATTATATATATATAGGCGGCTGGGTAGCGAAGTCAATAGTGCACTCGTCTCACAAGCTGAGGGGCGTGGGTTCAAGCCCACGAAAAGCCACTATAAAAATGTTGTGCAATGACTAACGCCTAGAAAGGCCTCCGCTGACCTGGAGAGGGATGGGCGCCGCCAGTGTCTATTAAGCCCGAGAATATTCTAATGGTAGCATTAGAATCCTCTACGACCTCGATAAAAAGAGGTTATGGGACCTTAAAAAAAAAAAAAATATATATATATAAATTGGTGTGGGGGTAAAAATGAAGATTTCTCTATTTATTTCATTGCAAAAGTTTGAGAGAAAGAAATAAGAAATGGTCACATACACGTCTACCAATAAATACTTTGGTTCTATGCAATTTAACATGTGTAGAATTCTTTTCCCTCTTTTCATTGCCTTACAAATTTTGTGGCATATTTTAAAAAATTTCACTTCAATGTTTTTCATCAAACCTCTCTTCTACATCTGAAGGAGGGGGGAGATCTTACTATTCAAACTGTCTGCTACATAATTCTTAGGGAGACCTTACTCTTTAAACCTCTCTTCTACATCTGAGGGAGGGGGAGACCTTACTCTTTAAACCTCTCTTCTACATTTGAGGGAGGGGGAGACCTTACTCTTTAAACCTCTCTTCTACATTTGAGGGAGGGGGAGACCTTACTCTTTAAACCTCTCTTCTATATCTGAGGGAGGGGGAGACCTTACTCTTTAAATTTTAAACCTCTCTTTTACATCTGACGCATACGTTTTATAAAATAGTATCTGTATTTTAAACGAATAGTAACTTTAAGTAAGAAAAACAGAAAAGAAAAGGGGGGGGGGGGGGGGGAGGGAGTTGTCTCATCAATCAGGTCAGATGCATTTTTAAATACGGAACTTTCCTTTCGTGCGGATATTATTACGTCATCAAATACCGGTTCCATGGATCAGTTTGATAGATAACTTTGGTGTGTGGAGAACTGGCGCCCTCTTTGATGTTTTGTTCCGTGTCAATGCTGAAATGGCTTCGGCCCAAATCAAACGAGTTCAAATGCTGGACCGTCTGCCACTGGACTGAGTGCTCTGAGTAAAATATATTTGGGAGGGATTGTGACCAGTCAAAATTAAATATATGGATGGAGGACAAAATCAAAGAGATGCATGGTTTACAAAAAAAGCACCTGGAATAAAAGAATTAATATTAAAAAAAAAACACATTGTCAAAACTAGAAGGTTATGAAATAAACCTACGTATTGAATCACAGAGATGGTATCACACAGAAAAATGACATAATGCATTTCATGAAATGAAAGTGGCTTTTGCTGAAATCAATCGGCTTTGAGACGTCAATGTTTTCATTTGCCTGATTCAAGCTCTGTTCGTTGAGTTCTTTGATGTCAGATTGGTTCTCTGTTTCATCTTGATCCGATTCAAGTAAAAAACGTAAATGATAATCTAAAAATAACCTTCCTCTTAAGACGAAAACTAGACTAATGAAAACAAAAGTCAGTCGAAATCTTATGAACATTAGACTTGGCTGAGACGAACGTTGGTAGAGAAATCTTTTATTATTGTTTTTATACCTGTTAAGACTAACTGATTGGTAAAAAAATAAGAAACACGTATTAGTTAACAGAAGGTAGCTTAACAGATTTATAGGTTTTGAGTGACGAAAAGTTTAATCTTGAATTTTTCTAAACACATATTTTTTGTTTAATGCTCAAACACTTAGCAATCTTCTTGTGTTCCAAAGACTCACCCCTGCCCACGTGAGAGTAGGCAAAACCGTAAAAGTAAAGCCAGCTTTTAATTGAAAACATCAAAGATGTTATGATGAATCGTTTTAGGAGGGGCAGGAGGTGAATTGAGGTACTCACCAGTGAAAACAGGGTTCTAAGGGAGACAACGTTAGGGTGGAAATCGTGTTGGTAATATTCCATTACGAAAGAATTAATTTTCTTTAAGCTCTTAAGTTTTGTGCATGTTATTATGTAATGATCTATATTAAGTTCAATTATTAACCATAGATCTACATGTGTTAATCAAATAGCGATTTCAATTGTAATTTCAAATATTTCTCTACTTGAATAGCGCTTGTTTATATCTTACTTTGGCTAGTTTTTTCATAAGGGCTGTCCATAGATGATGTCACGTGACTTTGGCCAATTTTTTTACCCTCTCCCCCCTTGTCACACGTCACAAAAGGTTGGAAATCCTCCAATATGACGTGACAAAGCTTTGCGCCGCTCCCCTCCCCCATATTTGAAAATGAGCATGTTTCAAATTTAATCACTTTTGTGATTTTAGCGCATTTTCGAGAGGTCGAATGCGCTATTGCACCCGTTTTGTCCGTCTGTCATCACCTTTGATCACATCATCCATAAGTCCTAGACCCATGATGTATATATGTTTTTTGTATGTCCTGACCTGCCATTTGTGCATCAACACTCAGTTACTCGATCCGTTAAAAAACCCCGTTAAAACTACCAAAAAACTTTGCGAATCGAGAGGTAACACTGGCGCAGGGAACGGCCGCCATTGCCGGAAGTCGAATACATCATTTTTCAAGCATTCAAGAGTGGTGCGAAGGCGTGCAAAAGAATTAGTTTGTTTTTTGTTTTTGTTGACGTCATTAGAATATGTGTAAAAGTTTAGAGAGTTTTACGTCATCATTTGTGGTGACTTGTAGTTAGATTAAAGAGAAACCATAATTTTTTTTAAAATGTAAAGAAATGACTTTTAAATAAAAAAAAAAGTCAGGTATATTCATTACACAAGAAAATTCATAAAAATATGTCTAAAATCTAAACACAATTACTGATAACTACATAATGCTGATATCTAACATAAGTACTGATACATAATACGAAAATGCGCTAACACGTCCTGAGTTCCAAAAGGGACCAGGCTTAACATGATTTTTTAAAATTGTATGTATTTTGTATAAGGCTGCACTCTAATACAGTAACACGCGTAAAGTCATGTAAAACATCATTCAATAAATTGTAACCAATGAAATATGTAAATGGAACTTTTATTTAAAGTTGCGAGTTTTGATGTGGCGGACATATCTTAAACAACCACTCCCCCTCCTCACACCTCGTCACAAATGTTTTATCCTCCTCCAACCCCTCCCCACATTTTTTAGATACGTGACGTTATTTATGGATGGCCCCATAAGGCTCTGGTCAACGTTTAATTTCTTAAAGACACACATCATCTTCAAACTTTTAAAGTACATTTTTTTCAAGCGTTTTTCTTACAATTACATGTGTCACGCAAGTGATTTTAAAATAAAGGATTACCGCTTGTTTTAGTTCTAAAGACTTTTTGTCTCTTCTATCGTTAGCCAGTTAAATATAGTCAAACTATGTCAGGTGTTGTAATTCGAATATTTGAGAACCACTGAAGTGTTGTCAAATGTCTATGGGAGTGGGGGGGGGGCTGGGAGGAATTAAGTCGCACCTGCTAATAATTTACCAAAGATTTCCCAGTGTGCTTGGAGATTTCAACACAGGAGAGCCAGCCATTTGGAGATTTTAACACAGGAGATCCAGCCATTTGGAGATTTTAACACAGGAGATCCGGCCATTTGGAGATTTTAACACAGGAGAGCCAGCCATTTGGAGATTTTAGCACAGGAGAGCCAGCCATTTGGAGATTTTAACACAGGAGAGCCAGCCATTTGGAGATATTAACACAGGAGAGCCAGCCATTTGGAGATTTTAACAGAGGAGAGCCAGCCATTTGGAGATTTTAACACAGGAGAGCCAGCCATTAAGCCAGCAATTAACAACTCTTAGAAAAGTGGCTCTTGCAAAAAGGAACACGTTGTATTTGGTCTGTGTGTTCATATGAAACAAATCAAACTTGAAGTCATTTAGTAAATGCAGTGCCAATGCCCTAGGCCAGCAATTGTATGATTTCAACGTACAACTGTTTTAGACATGATGACCATACAATTCATAATACGATATTTTTTTAGATCTATCTATTCTACAGATTCTGTTTTACGAACAACTACAATAAGTAAGAAGATATCTTAAGCATTATCGTAGTTTTGGGGAAATGACCAGAGGTTTCTATGAAAGAGGCGGTATTTTTTATACTAGGGAATCGCATTTGTGTTCACATATTACAAAAACAACAACTTAAGAGCAGGAGCTACACAAATCATAGCTCATTTTGCTTTGCATTAGCCTTGCAACTATGCAACTTTCGTAAACCACGTGACTGGGTGAGCAAGACTAGTGGGGAAACACATTTGAAAGTTATAATTTCAGTCCGTTTAAAGATGAGAATAGCGAGATTACATGCAGACATAAGAGACCAGTGCAACCCACCCAAACGCCGACTATGATATCTCATGACAGACCTAATAAACCAGTGCACCCCACCCAATCACCGACTCTGATCTCTCATGACAGCCCTGAAAGACCAGTGCACCCCACCCAATCACCGACTCTGATCTCCCATGACACGAGGTAGAGCCACGCGCTTGGCCTCCCTTTTAATGCTGTGAGATTTTGTTTTTTAGCTTTTAAGACACGCACGCGTGACCAGGTGGTACACCCAGGAAGGAATTAGCTCCTACGTTAAGTGGATAATTGCGATTTCAGTGGATGTGTTCCAGGGCTTTAATGGAAAGCCAAACGCCGTAAATTTCTTGGAATACCAGTAATTAAAAAGCGTTTTGTAATAATTATACTAAAATGCGTTGTGTCATGAGGAATATATCACAATTTCTATGGATATCTCGTCAGTGCGAGTTAATATTATTAGGATATTCGATGGATTTATCATTAGCTGAGTGAATTCAGCAAATATACTCTCATCAGATTTATGTAAAATGAAAAAGTTAGTTGTTTAGGATAAAACGGATTCATCGGTGAAAAACCTCTGTCACATTGAAATTACAACTTAATCAAAATTTTATTTGTGAATCATCTGTAACATCCCCAAGAATACCTGTAACATCACAATTAACACCTGTAGCATCACAATTAACACATGTAACCTCACAATTAACACCTGCAACATCACAATTAACACCTGTCACATCACAATTTACACCTGTAACATCCCAATTAACACCTGTAACATCACAATTAACACCTGTAACATCACAATTAACACCTGTCACATCACAATTTACACATGTAACATCACAATCAACACCTGTAACATCACAATTAACACCTCTCACATCACAATTAACACCTGTAACATCACAGTCAACACCTGTAACATCAAAATTTACACTTGTCACATCACAATTAACACCTGTAACATCACAATTTACAAGTGTCACATCACAATTAACACCTGTCACATCACAAATAACACCTGTCACATCACAATCAAAAGCATTAACTTAAAATATGTTCAAGTTTTTAAGGTGTGTCGTGTGAGTTGCATCAACTCAGAAACGACGTTCAGTTTAAGCCTCGAGATTATTCAGCAGGGCTAATTCCTCTGCGTTTTTTGTTAAAAACGTCTGTTGGTGTACTAGGAGGGGGGAGGAAAGAAGGTTGGGGTAGTTGAGCAGTTTTGTATGTTCATGATTTTCTTTAACATTGACATTCGGGTTAGTCGTTTCTAATGCTGAACTGGTTATTACCTGTGATATTACCTGTGATGTTACCTGTGATAAACCTGTGATATTACCTGTGATATTACCTGCGATATTACCTGCGATATTAACTACGATATTACCTACGATATTACCTGCGATATTACCTGTGATATTACCTGCGATATTACCTGTGATATTACCTGTGATATTACCCGTGATATTACCTGTGATATTACCTGCGATATTACCTGCGATATTACCTGCGAAATGACCTGCAATATTACCTGCGATATTACCTGCGATAGTACCTGCGAAAATGTTCTCAGGTGAAACAAAACGTATAATTTGTAGAGACGTCTGCCAGCATCCTTTATCCTGATGGCGAGTGTTTGTTAAGCACAGATCTAATGTCGAAATGTTTGAATATGTAAAAAAACAACAACATTAAATTACATTTAAATTCGGTTTGTTTATGGGGACTTGGGGCGCTGTCGGTTGAGGTGATCGCTTCGAGTATTGATTCAGCAGTTTCATATTGAAGTTTGCGGGCAGGCTAGAACTGTGATAATGTTTGCATAAACACAGGGGATCTCACAGTTTAAGGGAAAGCACCACAAGGGTGTATACAAAAGCGAACTTTTTCTTCCTTAATTTCATATCAATTTCCAACAAATAGCAAAAGGCAGGCTATTGCATTTTTCTTCTACTAAGATACAACCACCAGAACCCAACACCCATGGGCAACAACTCCTCGCTGCACTATCAAAATAAATCAATAAGGCAGCTGGAGTTAAGAATGTCAATTTATGTGGGGGAGGCTGAGAAGACACTTTGATTGTCTCCCATCTTTCCTTAAGTTCCAAATGTTCTGATTTCTCATGATAAAAAGAACCCCATGGCTATTTATAGAAATGCATGGAACAGGTTGTCAAATAAGCAATACATCGTTTTTTTCTAGACACCATTTAAAGGAATCAATAGATTGCCGAACACAGAACTGTTTTTATTTTTAACTCGTGTTTTATCTTATTGGTGTGAGAATCCATGAGACGTATCACTTTCTTTCTTGACAACCTACAGAGAGAGAGAGAGAGAGAGAGAGAGAGAGAGAGAGAAAGAGAGAGAGAGAGAGGAGAAATCTTTTGTTCTCTTATCAAAGACTTATTGGCACGTTAGGACGGAAGGAGAATGACGAGTGGGTCTGTGCGAGGATGTGGGGAGATGGTGGTGGCGGCAAAGGAAGATAAATGGGAATTTCCCATTACTCTAGTTGAAGAGAGGGACACAAGCCTCCTTCTGATCACGTCATTTCTTGTCTATTATTGTTGTTTGCGGACATTTGTCACAACATAAGCTCTTTGGAAAAAAAATGTTTCTTACGTCACTTGAACCTCATGCTGTAGACAAGTATTATATAGGGCAGTGATGGTAAACCTATAGGATGCGCGCCATAGTGTGCACGCAACGTATAACTAGTGGACATGCGACTAAAATATTACTTACTTAATTAAAACAGCTAAGCCAAACCCAAATGTTGGATTTTATTGAATTGTTGGTACTTTGCTATAAATAAGTGGGTTTTGGTTGAATTTTCGGTACGGGGCCCCCAAAAAGGTGGTGCCACCGTTAACGGAAAGGGTCTGCACAACTGTACGTCATTTTAGCCTTCCCATATCCATGACAGAACTTTGCTTTTCGTTGAAAATGTCAACTCTTCGTATAAATGAAGCAAGTGCCTCCCCCTACTTCCTACTCCCTGCGCCGGTAAATTAAACGCCCTTATCATTTCTAGACCTTGTTTGGAAACGTCATATACTTACAAGCACAAAAAGTATTAAATCGCTAAAATACGACGCCATTATTGATCGTCTTCCCATCTGTTAAAGAAAGATAACAACAGTTGAAGAGTTACCTGCCATTTAAATGTTAAGACCGTGTTGTTGTGTTCTATTTCTTTAAAAAAATATTAAAACGTAAGGATGATCTTATTGTTATTTTTGTGCCCACAACGTCGTGGTCTGTTTGTGTCTGAGGACGTAAACCACATGCCCCTGTTTATACTTTACGATCTGTATTCATCCTCCAGCCCCCCTTCCCCTGGCTCAACTCGTTACTCCCAGTGGCGCACCCTGCCAGGTAATGTTCTCGGCGCCCTCTGTCTTGTTATCTCTTTGGACACCAATTTCCTGCCCTCGCTCTTCTCAGGAAATTAGCAGCTGACAGGTTCTCTAGTTAAAAGCGTGCTCCATACGTTGTACTGCAGTTTTTCTTGCTTCAGATAGATTCTAATAAGCCTTCACGATATAGGGTTTTCAGATACGTGGAAATCAAAAGGAGGACATTTTGAATATTTCATTTGAGTCGTCCAGGATTAAGCTCACAGTCAGTACAATTTTATTGTAATAGCTGCCACTACTCCTGCAAAAGTCTTTTTAAAAAAACTGTTCATTTTTGTCTTATAAAAATGATTTAACATTGCTGTATTAGTCCGACAATTGCACATCTACAATAATACATTTATCTTTCAGATACAATATACATGTCCAAGGGTCATGAAATCTATACTCTTTGATTTCATTATTAACATCTAATTAAGGCATTGACATTCATCAATAGGTTTCAACCTTTTTTCTAAGTAACTAATTCATGCTTCAATACCAACTTAACACCTGCCATATAATTATGAAACTCTTCTTCTCGACCACTTCCCTCAAGTCTTTTCAATATGTCCCTGACTTTCAGTGAAATAAATGTCTCCTTTAATCTCTTTTTAAATCTCTTATATAAACTTCACCGCGTTTTCGTGATCTTTTGGTCGGATGGAAAAACAAAAGTAAAAAATAACCCACTTCCATTGATCTTATCGATTTTGCACATAAACTTGTGTCGCCTAACAATACAGTGTATCACAATTTCAGATCGATCCAAAGTATCGTAATTAAATTAAAGAATTTTAAGTTTATCTCTATATATCTGTATGAAGCAGTCTGCTATAGTTGATCTCCACGCTTCAGTCCATTTCACTCCAGCCATCAATGAGCACCTCCGCGTGTTTTACAGTTACAGCAAGGGGAGCTCAGTCACGTTCATTCTGTAAATGTTTGTCGTGTGGTGCGTATTATTTTGGAGATAATAAATATTTTTAGTTCTGTCTTATATATAAGGGATTTGTAAGTAAAAAAAACAACAACAAAAAAACTTTTTTTTTTTACGAGTTGTTTATTTCAAAGATTACAAGGATGTGTGAAGACGGCTCATATCCTCGAATACATGTGTTTCTTTTTTTTCAAGGACTGCTATATTTTTCAAACTAGATCAAGCGTTTTTTCTTCTTAATTGCCTAGTTTTTTAAAAAAAAAATTTACGTTTTTATCTTAAGAATAGCAAAAATCTAGTTTTTTTAAAGTAAAAACACGATGTAATATTTGTAACAACGATACATACAAATTATTATATAAAATATAAGAAAAGTCGGCCATTTTAAACGATTGTAGCTTTGTCTGCCGGACTATCAGACCACCCACTGCTCACCGGAGGTTCACATCGTTTCACTAGCGACAACTAATACGCTACTCACAACCCTGATTCTAAAATTTGCTTTTAGTTTTTTTTTATCATACCCCCTCCTTCCCTTCCCCTTGACAACTTCCTGTGGGTCTCTCACACATCTCTTTTTTACCACGTTTTTCTTAGTTTGCTTTCTTGTCTGTCTTTCCGGGGCAAAAATTGAATTCCTTTTTTGAACCACTTCTGATCATCCAATTTTGATGAAATTTTGCATGCATACTTGATTCACATGACAATTTAATATTTCATTAATTATAGTACTCAATTCTACTTAATTATAGTA
>MUZC01003154.1:1728573-1759859 GCA_002072015.1 Radix auricularia
TCCCCCCCCCCCCCCCCCCCCAAAAAAAAAAAAAAAATACATTTGTTTATTTCGACCGATCACTCATTGCAGGCAACCATAGTGCAAACACTCATCAGTGATTGAATTTCATGTAAAATTGAAATGTTTTAACTTTTATAATGTACTACGTACTAAGTAATTAGCTGAAATCTTTAGCATAGAAGAATTATTTGAGTGAATTTCATGTGAATTTTCTGGATTAAAAAAAAGACAAGATTTGACGTCCCTGAGAAAATGGCGGAACAGCGGAGAAACTCGAGCCCAAACCACCTTAACCCTCACCCCCAGCAGACGGGTCAAGGTCAGACTAAAAAGACAGTCCTCATCGCCATGGATGGCAGTGGTCATTCGTTCTACGCCTTTGATTGTGAGTACATCGTGTCTGTCGTCTTGTGTGTTGTTGTTGTTCCTTGAAAGGGCCGTCATAGTATTTCAGCTGACCCAAGGGCCGTCATAGTATTTCAGCTGACCCAACGGCCGTCATAGTATTACAGCTGACCCAAGGGCCGTCCTAGTATTACAGCTGACCCAAGGGCCGTCCTAGTATTACAGCTGACCCAAGGGCCGTCCTAGTATTACAGCTGACCCGAGTGCCGTCCTAGTATTACAGCTGACCCAACGGCCGTCATAGTATTACAGCTGACCCAAGGGCCGTCCTAGTATTACAGCTGACCCAAGGGCCGTCCTAGTATTTCAGCTGACCCAAGGGCCGACCTAGTATTTCAGCTGACCCAAGGGCCGTCATAGTATTACAGCTGACCCAACGGCCGTCATAGTATTACAGCTGACCCAAGTGCCGTCCTAGTATTTCAGCTGACCCAAGGGCCGACCTAGTATTTCAGCTGACCCAACGGCCGTCATAGTATTACAGCTGACCCAAGTGCCGTTCTAGTATTACAGCTGACCCAACGGCCGTCATAGTATTACAGCTGACCCAAGTGCCGTCATAGTATTACAGCTGACCCAACGGCCGTCATAGTATTACAGCTGACCCAAGTGCCGTCCTAGTATTACAGCTGACCCAAGGGCTGTCATAGTATTACAGCTGACCCAAGGGCCGTCCTAGTATTACAGCTGACCCAAGGGCTGTCATAGTATTACAGCTGTCCCAATGGCCGTCAAAGTATTACAGTTGCCCCAACGGCCGTCCTAGTATTACAGCTGACCCAAGGGCCATCAGAGTATTACAGCTGACCCAAGGGCCATCAGAGTATTACAGATGTCCAACGGCTGTCATAGTATTAAAGCTGACCCAAGGGCCGTCAGAGTATTACAGCTGACCCAAGGGCTGTCATAGTATTACAGCTGTCCCAATGGCCGTCCTAGTATTACAGCTGACCCAACGGCCGTCACAGTATTACAGCTGACCCAAGGGCCGTCAGAGTATTACATCTGTCCCAATGGCCGTCCTAGTATTACAGCTGACCTAACGGCCGTCATAGTATTACAGCTGACCCAAAGACCGTCATATTATTACAACTGACCCAACGGCCGTAATAGTATTACAACTGACCCAAGGACCATCATACTATTACAGTTGCCCCTATGGAGTGCATGCTCACGAACAGTTTTGCTGGGGCAGTTTCCTTTCTTGATAACTCAGGGTTGATTCATCAACATTGTAATTTAGGTTCAGGGTGCACTTTGATAAGGCTGCGACCTCAACTTTTGAAACAACATGGAACATTTCAATTGGGTGTAGTCCTCCCCACCCACCCCACCTGACACCAACATTTCAATTGGGTGTAGTCCTCCCCACCCACCCCACCTGACACCAACATTTCAATTGGGTGTAGTCCTCCCCACCCACGCACCTGACACCAACATTTCATTTGGGTGTAGTCCTCCCCACCCACGCACCTGACACCAACATTTCATTTGGGTGTAGTCATCCCCACCCACGCACCTGACACCAACATTTCATTTGGGTGTAGTCATCCCCACCCACCCCACCTTACACCACCATTTCATTATTATCTTACCGTAAATATTCCGAGTTTCTTTGTCCCAAATTACAAACTTTTGTTTGACGATGGACGCAATTTTATTTAAATTAAAAAAAAAATTTAAAAAAAAATATAAAAAAAATAAATAAATAAAAAACAAAAAACAAAAAAACAACAGCATTTTTGAACCAGGCGGTAATTACATATAACATGCTCACAATAAAAGTGTGTGTGTGGGGGGGGGGGGTGGAAGGCTTTTGTTAGTTTCTTTTCATCAAATTTCTGGTAAACAAAAAGTACACAAAAATTACATAAAAAGTAGACATCCCGTTTATAAAATTTTGGCTTTACCTTATTTAGCCAAATTAAAAAAAAATATTTAGAGCCAAAAAGCAAACTTATTTTGTTGTGTTTTTACATGAAAGATAATGGTGCTTATCAAAGTTTTATCAACACAGTTGAATACAGGATCACATCACGGGCCTTTCCCTGTTGGTCCACAACATTAAAAAAAATAATGAATCACAATGTTTAACATGATTAATTAACTTGTTTCAAATAAAATTATCGTTTTCTTTTCTTCCGCACACGACATCCATTATTATCTAGTCGATTAAAAAAAAAACTTGTATTGAGCATGATATTAATGACCATCATTACATTCAGTGGATCAGTGAAGCATAATCGATTGGGTTATCCCAGATTTGGTCTGTAGAAAAACTAATGTGTTCGAAAAATATTAGCCATTGGTGGTGGAAAGGAAAATGTGTGATCGAACTTAAATATTTTAGATACACTGGTATGGAGCTCATCCCCCCCCTCCAACTCACATACACTTTGTCATTGACATATTTCTTTGGTCACGTTGCCAGGACAAACATATTTAAATGACATCTTATTTAAAGCAACTCCAGACAACAGAAACGACTTACAAATGTTCCTGTGTCACGGTGACCCTAGCATCGATTCTACACGTCTCAAAAAATAAAAATAAAATAGCCCTAAAGTGAGCCAGAAAAACTATAAAATTTTAACCTTTTTCAGTCAATTGACCACTTTGGAGTTTTCAAAATAAATTTGGGATAAGATTTCTAGATGCAATTAAAGAGAGTAACTTAATGGTAGACAAAACCAATTTAAAACTATTTATTGATGAAATGTTCAAGAAACCAATTATTTTCCCGTCGTCCCCATCGTAATGTTAACAACCTTGTTTCGCTATTATTCAAGACCCACTTCCTCTAGACAGACTGTCTGACCTTATGTATCGGTATGGCATTGATTTCTCTTCCTCTCGTTCATCTACTGTTTGCCACGCTGGGGAACAGACGCCGAGATTTGCCTATAGGCTATTTAAAAAACATGGCATGAGAAAGCGAGCATTGAAAGTCACAACTAAAACACAATGAAATTTAACAGAGACGGATCAAAACAACTCGTATTTTTACAAGAGCCATCCATAATGTGCTATCACAGACTGAATGACCTACAAGAGCCATCCATAATGTGCTATCACAGACTGAATGACGTACATGAGCCATCCATAATGTGCTATTACAGACTGTATGACCTACAAGAGCCATCCATAATGTGCTATCACAGACTGAATGACGTACATTAGCCATCCATAATGTGCTATTACAGACTGTATGACCTACAAGAGCCATCCATAATGTGCTATCACAGACTGTATGACCTACAAGAGCCATCCATAATGTGCTTTCACAGATTGAATGACCTACAAGAGCCATCCATAATGAGCTATCACAGACTGAATGACCTACAAGAGCCATCCATAATGTACTATCACAGACTGATTGACCTACAAGAGCCATCCATAATGTGCTATCACAGACTGATTGACCTACAAGAGCCATCCATAATGTGCTATCACAGACTGAATAAACTAAATAAGCCATCCATAATGTACTATCACAGACTAAATGACCTACAAGAGCCATCCATAATGTACTATCACAGACTGAATGACCTACAAGAGCCATCATAATGTGCTAACACAGACTGAATGACGTACATGAGCCATCCATAATGTGCTATCACAGACTGATTGACACACAAGAGCCATCCATAATGTGCTAACACAGACTGAATGACGTACAAGAGCCATCCATAATGTGCTATCACAGACTACAGAAGGCTGTTTAGTTACGAAATAAGGAAACTTTTCAGTTATCATTGTCTATTAACCAATCGAGCTGTAATTATTAATTACAAATTTGTTCTTTATCATACTAAAGTCTACAAATGCATGACTCTGACTTATTTACATACATAAACACTTACTAATTTTTACAGGCTATGATTTTAAAAAAAAATACGAATTAAGTTTACTAAAATTACAACAAAAACATGAATTTGAATATCAACGAACGCCTTAAAACCTCAAGTAATTCTCAGCTTTGTTTTCATTCTGAGATTGCATCGACTTATTCCTTATCCTTCCCTATGTCACTGTGTGTTTGTTTATCGCGGAGAATCGGTACAAGAAGTATGGATGTCTCTCTCTCTCTCTCTATCTCTCTCCTCTATCTCTGTCTCCAAGTAATTACTTGCTGAAGTATATCAAAGCTCTCTGCCCGTTGGGTAAGATACGTGGCAGGGGTGGATCGAGATTGTACGTAGCCCCTGGCTGCAATGCCATGAGGGACCCGGTCCAGCCACCTTTATTATACAATATAAATAGTTTGGGGCCTTAAAATTACTGGGGGGGGGGGGCTGGCTTTTGCCCATTCAGCACCCCCCTTAATCCGCCATAGATACGTAGTGTCAATTGGGAAATTTCAATTTTGAGCCTCTTCTCTGACAATAACTGTGCTGCAACCATGAACATTTGCTCAACGCTAATAAAATAATTTCTTATTCTTAAAGTCGTCAGTGACACTAACAGATTTTGAGAATCCTCTGAAAGTATCGAATGAATTTAAAGAAATACAGGCATCGCGTTTTCAATAAATCATTATTATTAGTTATTTATTCGCGTCATCAGTGGAAACTATGACTTACCACAATATTCACGAATAGTAATGTGCAAAACTATAGATGTTCCAATTATCTCCGCAGAGAAATTGGCGAAGAAAATTTGAAAACAACAAAACAGCTTGACATGCATATTTAGTATTTGATACTACAAAGAAAATAATCGGAAAAATATAATTCAGACGAGGAAAAATTAATCAAAGCTTTTCAAAAAGAAAAGAAGAATGAAATTAAAAGCTTTCACTTCAGAACATGACTAGAGTGCGAGTTTTTTTTTCTCCACAAATTGGATTAACTTTAAAAAAAATGAAGCACACAAATATTTATATGACCATGGTCTCACATAACAGTGAAGTAGTTTACAATACTTGAACTTTAAATATGAACATTTAAAAAAAAACATAGTTCAAAGACATGCATCCAAGAGTAATATTTGCTTATAAGATCAACTTGGACCTAATGAGCGCAGTGGTCAAATAGTCATCTTTAAGGAAAATATGCAAATAAGTCCCATCGAGTAAAAAGCGCACTTTAAGGAATTTATTTTTGTTTCCATCCCCAAAGCGAAATTTCAGAAACAACTGTAAAAAGAACACAGCCTCTTGAAAGACACATCTGTTTTAATAATCTGTGGTAGATTCTTTCACACGGCGTTTGGTCATCACGTATAGTTTCCTGTTTGTTTTATTTTGGATACCTTACTAGTCAGAGGTTTTCAAGAGTAACTATCAGAGGATGTAATCGTGAGGTGATGAAGTCTAAGTTATATGTAATCTCCTGTTTGTTTTATTCTGGGTAACTTACTATTCAGGTCATTAAGAGTAACTATATCAAAGGATGTAAGCGTGCGTGATGAAGTATAGGTTATAGAGAATATTCTGAGAAACTAATGTTTAAAATTGAAAACTTTTTTAACACACGAACTATCACCTTGCTGCAATGATCGATAAATTACCAATGAAAATAACAAAAACCAACCAAAACTTTAATATACCGAAAGGAGAGATTTCTCGTAAACTAGATTTCTATAGCTTCCATTACAGGGGACTCAATTCTATTAGATCTATAAAGTCAATTTTTTTGGTGGCAAAAACATAAGCAAAAATCTGGGGCACATTTATTCATGTTTATGTTTGGAAAGGGCCTAGAAAAGTGAAAATGTGGGTCTGCTCTAGAATCAAAAGTTCCATCACACAATTGAAGGATGTCACTTCTTGTTGACTATGATCACTGCGTTTGCTAAATATTCTGTAGCTGCTGTGGGGCAACAAGAAATTAGCGCGCAGCTTTGATCGTCTGCACACTTTGCCACTAGGCCCAAGCCCCAGACTGACATGAAGTTATGGCCGCGGTGTTTGGAACCAGCGCCTCGCCATGGGTTCTTTCTAATTAAATGCCAACGTGTCGAATTCCTGACACAATTTTCAGTTTGAACGTTTCTCTGATCTCTCCTCCTCCACCTTTCTCATTATCTCCCTCCATTCCTCTTTCGCTCTCTCTCTCTCGCTCTCTCTCTACCCCCTCTTTTTCTCTGACTCTCTCTCATACTCAATATCAAGATGAGAGCAATTTAAGGGTAAATTCTCCCAGAACATAAGTGCAAAATGGTCCAGGACCATACAGAACGGCGCATGTGCAGCAAACCTACTTAGCAAAGATCAAACGCGGCGTGCAGTGATGGAAATTAAGTTTTGATCGATAAAATCTTTAGCAAGTTGGTGTGTGTGTTCAGTCAGCTCGTGGGTGGGTGTGAATCAGTCTTTGTGTGTGTTAAACCAGTGTGTGTGTGTGTGTGTGTGTGTGTTAGCTAGATCGTGGGTGTTAAACCAGTTATGTGTGTTAAACCAGTTGTGTGTGTGTTAAACCAGTTGTGTGTGTTAAACCAGTTGTGTGTGTGTAAAACCAGTTGTGTGTGGTTTGTTCCGTTTCTCTGTATGTTCTTCTAACTGCGATTAAGATGGTGTGGGTTTGATTTTGAGATCTGAGAATTGTGTACGAAAACTCGAGTAGCAAAAAGACTGGTATACAACGCATAAATTTTAAAAATGCTGATGTGAAAAAAGTAACGGACACCAATTCATAACAGTATCTTATTTAAGTGTCTTGAAAGCAATATAAATGAATAAACCAAGAACTAAATAAAATATTTAAAAATAGTTATTATTCCTAACTGTAAACAATTTACTTTATATACCTTCATGTTTAGATTATCTATTGTATTTTAAATTTTGTTTGGTTTATATATTTGATGTAAATGTAGGCAGTCCATTAGAAAGTAGCTATAGTTTATGCATTCTGCCGGGCATCACTTAAATTCTATCTGATGTAGAGACAATAAATAAACCCCGCCCCTCCCAGCTTTTTGTAAAATAAACACATACAAACATAGAAACTTTAGAAGCCAATTCAACCCAGGAATCAAAGGTCGGACATTCACGTCATTCGCTGATAACACTTGGTTCTGTTTGTCTCCAACATCCTAACAACCCCTGAACCTTATCAGTCTTGAATGGCTCACCACCAAAACTTTGCTACCCGTAAAAAAACAAATGGAAAAGTCGTAAACAAAGTAAGGGTTAGCCTGACAGGACGTAACAAAACAGCGTTTCACTGTTTTGTTACGTCCTGTCAGGCTAACCCTTACCTTGTTTACGTCTTTTCCATTTACTTTTTTTATAAGCCTGATTGCAGTCTCACCCCTCAATTCGTAAAACAAGCAAACATGTTGCCAAAGTATTTTGAATGAGAAAAAAATAAGTTATTTATAGAACATTGAAGGCTACCAGATAGGCGCTTACAGTTTGAAAGGCTGTTTGAATAATGAATCGCTCTTTGATACTCTAGCAATAAAGAGAGAGATCTGATGTCATGAAACACCAGAACAAAAATAGTAGCTCTCCAATTAATCATCATCTCTTCTAGCTTCAAAGACGGCGCTCTTTACCGGAAGAAGGAAAAAAAAAGAGTCAGGGAGAGTTTTCAAATGTTCCCTTACACAGATTTTCCATTATGAAGACATTTCTGTTGGGTTATTATTATCTCGCGTTGGTCTTTGGTTGTCGTGCAGTGTTTTATCGATCTGTAGAACAGAGACGTTTGACTGGCCCATCAAAACATTGTCACTGTCACCTATCTTACAGAACCACATTTTATCACGCGCTATCGAAGCAATTAGATGGCGATAGTTTAATGTTTACTTTGCGTGATAAAGTCTTTTGGCGTCCAACACCATGGATTTCTCTTAAGTTTCTCAAAATGTGATGTCAGCAAATGTATCGTACTAACAATTGAGGGGGGGCGTCTTTAGCCATAACTTTGTCATGATTTTACACCCCTCCCCTACGTTATTAAATTCACTATCCCATTGGTAGATGCAGAGGCGTCATGAGGGTTAGTGTCCCCAGTGAGGTAGCTCATGATGTAAACCCCCCCCCCATCACGACTTACCACATAGCCCCCCTCCGAGTCTGCCAGTGTCAAATAAGGGGAACATACAGATTTTTACGTTTTTGTGTCACCCCGTGTTATGGCTTCAAGCAGGGCTTATAGTTGATTTAGTCATCCCAGGGCATATAGTTGATTTAGTTATCCCAGGGCATAGATTTGACTTAATTATCTCACGGCATACAGTTGAATTACTATCCCATGGCTTATAATTGACTTAGTTATCCCAAGGCATATATTTGACTTAATTATCCCACGGCATATAGTTGAGTTACTATCCCAGGGCATATATTTTACTTAGTTATCCCAGGGCATTAAGTTGATTTAATTATCCCAGGGCATATATTTGACTTAATTATCCCAGGGCATATATTTGACTTAGTTATCCCACGGCATATAGTTAGTTGACTTACTATCCCAGGGCTTATAGTTGACTTAGTTATCCCAGAAGCAAAATGACATATAATGGAGATTCAACAACAGAGATAATGACTCGAATTGCGTTACCGTCAAGTGCTTTCAACAAACTCACAAATATTTGGAGATCAAGGACAATAAGACAGCATACAAAACTTAAGCTATTCAATTCCTGTGTAATCCCTGTACTAACATACCGATGCGAAAGCTGGAAATCAACTAAATATATAGAAAAAAAATTAGTTTCATTCGAAAACAAATGCCTCCGAAAAATTTTAAATATAAAATGGAGTGATCTCAAATCAAATGAAACAATAAGAAAAGAAACCAACCAAGAATATGTGTCAAATTTTATAAGGAGAAGACGATGGAATTACATCGGCCATGTTCTTCGAATGGACAAGAGAAGACTCCCAAGTCAGGCCCTCATGTGGACACCAACAGGCAAAAGAAAACAAGGAAGACCAAAAGAAACCCTGCGTAGAACAATCATAAGAGAAAGCTCAACCATGGGTCTAAGAAATAACCAGGACTTGATACAATTAGCAACGGATCGTCAAAAATGGAAATCCATGACCTCTGCCCTATGTGCCGTCTTCGGCCCGAGAGGAAATAACTAACTAACTAACTAAGTTATCCCAGGGCATATAGCTGACGAACTTATTTCAGGGAATATAATTGACTTTTGAACCCCCTAGGGTAAAAGTTTGAAAATGGTAACGGTTAATGCTATCCCCAAACAGAAGATCCACCAGGGTGGAGTTTAAAGCTCCACCCTGTCATGCAAGAGATGAGGTGCAGAATGAGTTAGCGAAACCTGACCTCAGCTTTTGCACTGCTTACCAGGTCATCATGACCTCATCTCACCTTTTCTGAGTTGGACCAAACGAAAACAAGACCATGCTCTCTAATCAAACTTTCAATTGTTTGTCTTACATTCCACTAATGAGTACACACATGTGTTAGATCTTGGGTTCACTCCTTCGAAGGTACTTGATCCGACGTGGCTGCAAATAAATGTAATAGCTTCGCCAATACTCCAGCATGTTAAATGAACTATGAACATATCATTAATAATGTAAATGAGAACAAAACGCTTTACAAATAAACGTGAATCATTTTCAGTTACCGCCAGGGGTTCTCGACATCATGCACATTGACCCCAAATAATGCGAAGAAATACGTAGAACTGATGGTATCAAACGTCTCAAACCGAACTAAATGTAAAATACGCATTACAGGAGCGTCCAAACTTTTTGCATTGTGGGCCACTGTCAATGAGATAAAGATATGCTGGAACCAGATTGAGATAATAAACAAAAATGATATAATGTATGCTGGGAAGTTTTTAATGTAAACGTTTAATGTCAAGAGTGAGGCTGAGAATTGACTGCAGTAAATAGATGAGGTCGGGTTCAATGCCAGTAGTTTGATACGTATGGTATCACACAGGTGAGGTCAGGGTCAATGCCAGTAGTTTGATACGTATGATATCACACAGGTAAGAGTCAATAGTTTCGTCCTCACACGGTTCTTGTTAAAATTCGTAACTGAGCATTTCTTCTCCCACAAGTAAGTCGAGCCAAACAAGCTGAACATTTTCTTAGCACATGTTCGAATCTCTCGGGAATCTGTGAGGAAGTTAGCATTACATAGTTCTGGGATGGGTGCTTCTTTATCTACCGTAATTGCCAGATTTCAGTTTTAAATGTGTAGTATCTGCCCTAAAACTGAGTCATCTTAAATCATTGTCATACACAACATCTTCGTGCTCTCCATGGATGTCAAGAAACACCTACTGAAACTGGCGGTGACATAGAGCTTCAGAACGAATAGAGTTTATAGCTTTTATCATTGTCTGAATGACATAATCAAATCTAAGACATTAGTCACTAAGTACTTGCTGGTAAATGATACGGTGAAGTTTACACGATTTGCCTCCCTCTTCGCTGACTTTGTTACAGACTAGTCCACAGACTTGGCAGGGCCGCCATCTTTGTTACAGACTGGTCCACATACTTGGCAGGTACGCCATCTTTGTTACAGACTGGTCCACAGACTTGGCAGGGGAGCCATCAGTAACAATTAATTAGATTTCTTTTCATGGTAATTTACTGTTCATTACAGCAGAACAAAATGGAAACAACAATGGAACTCAATCTGTTCCCTTACAAAATTTCGACTTTTATTATAAAAATAATGTCGTTACAGAAATAATATGCCAATAAACTAATTATTTAAGATAATGCCATGGGCCAGTTAAAATTGAAGTCGTGTTTGTCACGCGGGCTGGACTTTGTTCACGCCTGATTGATTCTTCATATGCAACTACGCTTTCATGATAAAATATCTTCCTTAGTGAATTTGTAAAAGAATGTTTGTGTGTGCGTGTGTGTTTAGCGTGAATGATTAGCTCCGTTAAAACATGATTAAATAAAAACTATAAGAAAACATTGTACAAGGATTAAATTTGTAGAATCCATCGGTACAATTATAACGATATTTTCGCTATATCATCTGCGATAAAATAATCAAAAGCAAGGCAAACAAATATTATTGAGGAATGTCTCGGCCTCAAGACTTGAACACCCTAGAAAAACAACTATTGAAAAATTTAGACTTAAATCTATTCCATCCATTGAGAACTGAAAGAAATCTTTTATAAAATAACAATCAATTACATCGCATATGAAACATTTACTGAAACAAACCTTTTAAGACAAGTCTCCAAAACTTATACACTAAAATCTTTGCAAATATCTCCTAAAAATGCATTAAATAAATTTTAAAAAATAGTTTTCAACCGCTGATTGATTAAAAAATAAGATTATTGATCTAAACAATGAATGGAACTAACATTTGGAACCCAATTATTTTAACGAAACCACTTGAATTGTAGTTTATTTGACAATTTAACAAATTATGGTCTTTGCATGAGGCGGAAACGTCAATAGCAAGGGAAATAACTTTACAATCAACACAATTTTGAATTGTTCGGTATTAACTATAATATTATTATCAACGTTTCTCGCGTCTCAAAATTGTCCCCTATGCGCCAGGAACTGTGCCAATTTCGGCGTTTACCTCTATTCAAGACATGACATAAAAATTGTGTAAGCAATTTACTTGTCTACAATATTGTTTGGATGAAAAAATATCACTAAAGCACATGACGTTAAATAAATTATTTAAAACAAAAACAGTCGCCTAATAATATTTCAATAAAAAATTATAGTCATTAAATTTTTATTTTCAACTCCCAAGATCATTAGTTATTATTTTAATGAAATACCAACACAGAGAGAGTCATCGTACAAGTAGACCAATCAATGACCAGCACACTGGGATTCAAACACCTCAGGAATTTAATTGGCTAAAAATTGAATGTCGTAATTTTCATGCTTCTAGAAATTATTGAAGATATATTTATTTTGCACTTTAAAAAAGAAGAGTTGACTTGTTAGATGCCATGGTGAATTATAGTGTAACTTCACAAATCGATTCATCAAAACAATCGCGTATATAACTATTATTTAAAGAACGTATTCATTAAAGTCTAGACGAGGAAGTGAATAGAAACGTAACAACAAAGCAGCTATTCATAAAATAGTATTTTTGATATTCTACACGACAAATCAACAGGAAAAGACTAAATTTATTAGATGCAAACATTTATTTTCCTCAAAGTGTTGTACATGGATCACGAAAATAACTCTATACTAAACACGGACGGCGCCACATCTGCCAACAACCTGGTCACGGATGACCTACACGCCTTGATCATGTCCGTGTATTCAGCTGTCGGTGTCACCGTGTCTTTGTTCGGTCTCATCACCAAGGCAATCAATGTCAAAACATTTGTAGACATGGGGGCAGCAGATGGCGTCACAATGTCTTTCCTCTTCCTTTCGTCTGCTGAATTCATCTGCTTCTTGGCGGCGCTCGGACAGGAACTGGGCATGGCTCTTCGGGTCACTGAGAAAATCAGCAGCTATAAGATTCGGTTCAGTTATCAGCCCATGATCTTTAATCTCTTCTTTGCCAACGTTCGAAATTGCCTCTTTACCATCCCGGTCCTGATTACGTTGTATCTGTCGGTGGCTAAATGCATGTGCGTTGTGAAGCCATTGCATTTTAAGAACACGTTCTCGCAGCAAAGATCCGCCTGGGTCTTGATGGGGATCTCAGTGTTTGCCGTCACCAGCTACATGCCCATCTTCACCAGCTACATGCCCATCTTCACCAGCGCCGGGGTCAGCCTACAGTTTGACCCCAACATCAACCAAACCAGACACATGATATGGCTCTCACCCAACAGAGATCTAGTGGTGAATGTCGTACGGAGTATTCGAGATTCTTGTCCCGCTTTCGTCTCACAAGTTGTGATCATTGTCTGTATTGTTGTCATGTCCAAGGCGCTACACCAAACGGCCAAGTTCCGAGCCTCCTCTACTAAATGGGTCACCCATCATCCACAGGGCGAGGCCATGAGAGGTCAAGAGCTACAGGTCATTCGGCAGGTGGTGGTCATCTCTGTGGTTTACATCGTTGGCAACACGCCTAAAATTATCGTCATACTGGCGTCCTCGCTGGTTGCCGATCTGAACATTGGGAAACGCTACCAGAATTTATCCAACATTCTCTCCAACACACGGGAACTCATCGAGATGATGATGTCAGCGGTCAACATCGTCATCTACTATAAATACAACTCTACGTTTAGGAGAAACTGTACGGTTGTCAAATATTTTTTTTAAGTCTCCAAACTTTAGTTGTATATTTTAAGACTTCTATCCTTTGAAGTGTTACAAACAAATCATAAACGATTCAACAGAAATGAAGTTTTTAAAAATAACTATCTTTGAACTGTGAACAATATTTTGAATGGAAAGCCATCCAAATTAACATTACTGGAAAATTTGTTTCAGCTTATATGCTGAAAACACAAATAAAATGAATAAATAAAATAAATAGACATTAATAAATAAAAAATTTAAATTAAACAAAACAGGTTAGAAATGCTCTTAGCTTGACAAGCTATTCACAGTCGGCTTTCTATATGCCAGATTTAAAATTCAATGTGCTACGTAGTGAAACCTTGAAGTCAGTTTGTCCAGGTTGTGTAATTAAGCACCATATGTTTCATTCACACAATTTTGAACGTTAATACATTTCACGGATACCAAAGTTTTGTTCTATATAGATTTCAATGTTATAAAATATTATTTCTTATCAAAAGTAATTTAAGAGACTAAAGTAGTATAAAAAGCCACTGAGTGCTAACTCGTTTTTAAATATAAGAATGAATATATCTATGCTTTAAAAAAAACTTAATTAAAACGTAAAAAAGAAGAAATCTTCCGTGAAAATTTGCAAATTTATAAATTGCATCAATTTTCTCACATTGATCTTAAAGATAAGAACAATTAATCTTTCTCACCAATGGGGACCAAGTATTTACTAACGGAATATCACTGGTACTCTTTTGTACCATAGGTAACCACAGATAACTTTTGATGAAGTCAATCCTGGGATATGATTGCAATGCTCATATAAAAATTATTGGAAGGTAAAAATTGTAAGCTATAACGATTGTAGACGTTGAAAAAATGTTTTTCAAATTCATTATGAGGAAAAATGTGTGGGTGTGTATGTGTGTGTGTGTGTGTGTGTGTGTGTGTGTGTGTGTGTGTGTGTGTGTGTGTGTGTGTGTGTGTGTGTTTGTGTTTGTGTGTGCGTGCGGGAAGCATTGATTCATTTTTAAGAAGGATCTCTTCCATCAATTCAGTTAAACTTCATCAAATAATTTTTGACAGACCTTCTAAATTAAACTTGCGACAAGATGTCGCCGTTCCCCCAGACGCTGAATGTAACGAAATCTTTTGAATGGCTTTGAAGTGCGATCAGAGCTCAGACATCACAGAATAAATAAATGTTAAGAAAAACATTCTTCAGAATTTGACGTCTTCTTTTTTTGTTCAAAGTTTGGAGGCCATTTTGGTACCACAAGGAATTTTTTGTCCTAATCGCAGTGAAAAAATGTATTTTTTAAAAACATCATTTCCATTTTTAATTTTTTTTTACTGGAAACTAAATATACATTTTATAGAATATTTCTTCACATGCTGTCAAAATGGTCTAGTCAATAAATCAATGAATTCAGACATATACCTTTGGTGTCAACTAGCCTTGTTCACAAACCAATGAATACGGATATATTCCTTTGGTGTCAACTACCCTAGTGAAAAGAATAACTGCTTGTTCTGCGTTAAAGTAATACCTTAAATTCTTTTATTATTTTCATTTATGTTTACACCATTTCCCAATCTTAAAGCTTTTTATTAATACACCAAGAGCCTTAGGAACCAATGCCGCCACATAATTAGTTTTAGTCATCGAAAAGTCCCTCCAAAGATATCCACTCAAGAAAGTTATAAAGTTACAAGTCAAGATATTATATTTTGAAGTACAAAATATGTTGGGTATTTGCTTTTACTTTCTTCAAATTACAACAGGAATTCTGAATTAATTAAAATGCATGGATGGGAAAACATACTTGCAACGCTATTGTTTGGCTGTGAGAGTCACCATAAACACTATGGTTAGGCTTTAAGAGTCACCATCAACGCCATTGTTAGGCTGTGAGAGTCACCATCAACGCTATGGTTAGGCTTTGAGAGTCACCATCAACGCCATTGTTAGGCTGTGAGAGTCACCATCAACGCTATGGTTAGGCTGTGAGAGTCATCATCAACGCTATGGTTAGGCTGTGAGAGTCACCATCAACGCTATGGTTGGGCTGTGAGAGTCACCATCAACGCTATGGTTAGGCTGTGAGAGTCACCATCAACGCCATTGTTAGGCTGTAAGAGTCACCATCAAAACTATTTTTAGGCTGTGAGAGTCACCATCAACGCTATTGTTAGGCTGTGAGAGTCACCATCAACGCTATGGTTAGGCTGTGAGAGTCACCATCAACGCCATTGTTAGGCTGTGAGAGTCACCATCAACGCTATTGTTAGGCTGTGGGAGTCACCATCAACGCCATTGTTAGGCTGTGAGAGTCAGCATCAACGCTATTGTTAGGCTGTGGGAGTCACCATCAACGCTATTGTTAGGCTGTGAGAGTCACCATCAACGCTATGGTTAGGCTGTGAGAGTCTCCATCAACGCTTTGGTTAGGCTGTGAGAGTCACCATCAACGCTATGGTTAGGCTGTGAGAGTCACCATCAACGCTATGGTTAGGCTGTGAGAGTCACCATCAACGCTATTGTTAGGCTGTGAGAGTCAACATAAACGCTATTGTTAGGCTGTGAGAGTCACCATCAACGCTATTGTTAGGCTGTGAGAGTCACCATCAACGCTATGGTTAGGCTGTGAGAGTCACCATCAACGCCATTGTTAGGCTGTGAGAGTCACCATAAACGCTATTGTTAGGCTGTGAGAGTCACCATCAACGCTATGGTTAGGCTGTGAGAGTCACCATCAACGCTATTGTTAGGCTGTGAGAGTCACCATCAACGCTATGGTTAGGCTGTAAGAGTCACCATCAACGCTATTGTTAGGCTATGAGAGTCACCATCAACGCTATTGTTAGGCTGTGAGAGTCACCATCAACGCTATGGTTAGGCTGTGAGAGTCACCATCAACGCTATGGTTAGGCTGTGAGAGTCACCATCAACGCGATGGTTAGGCTGTGAGAGTCACCATCAACGCTATGGTTAGGCTGTGAGAGTCATCATCAACGCTATGGTTAGGCTGTGAGAGTCACCATCAACGCCATTGTTAGGCTGTGAGAGTCACCATCAACGCCATTGTTAGGCTGTGGGAGTCACCATAAACGCTATGTTATATCTCTGTCCTCGAAATGTTTGACTAAACCATTCTATGATTGCAGTCATCACTGACATAAAACGGTTTTACTAACAAAGACTGATGCAATAAATTTACATCTTAATCTCATTCACTTATGTAAAATAAGATGTTTATACTTAATATTCAATGTCGAAAATCTCTTACGCGAAATTTTTAATCATTGCTTCAAAGCCTATTTTCATTAGATCTACTAGATCTAATATCTAACAGTCACTTTTCAGTGGGTTTATCTTGTTTAAACTAAATTATGATCTTTTTCTTACGCAGCACATTTGAAATAGGTTTGACTTAAATATAAAAAGAAGAAATTTTGGCTTTTCTAACCCATACGAAAGTGTCAAAATAGGATTAACAATTCTTCAAATATTATAACTTTCTGTACTTTCCTTCTTTAATGTTTACACTGTTATTATAAGTTAGACTTTTATGAAAAAATCGGTAATCATTAAATACATTTCATATGACAATATTTGTACACTTTGGCCTAAATTCTGCTGGTATTGATCTTTGATGAATTACCAGTGTCTGGATTTAATTTAATATAATTATTATATATAGACATAACGATTTTTAAAAAAAATAATGAAGTGGTGTTAACTTTACAGAATATGAGGGAGTTTAGTTTTAAACGCTTTAAAAAAAATGTCTAAAGCATGATACTCATTAAACTATATTTTTTTTATTAAGAACAATCTCAGTCCTTCTTGCAAGTACTTTTCTGCAATTAATTTTTATCATTAAGTTTAATTTTTCTCTCTAATTTATTGTACGTAGAAAAAAAAACAACCTTTGTCATTAGCGTCATTCACTCGGGTATAAGATGGAATGACATAATATTAATTTCACCTAAAAATTACCCAGCGGTTCCCCTTAAATATATCATAAATAATACTAGACTGAACAGCTTTTTGAGAAGCAAATAGGGAGACATTAAGGAGATTGCCAATGTACATCGAAGACATGAGTCTTAAGAAAGTGTCATCAAATAAAGTCCAAAACATCAACATATTGGTGACAGATGAACAGTTCGCTGTTATCACGGGAATCCTTTCATTTCTTGGTACAGTTACGTCCATATTTGGACTGGTCAGTAATGCTATGAATATCAAAATATTCTTGGCTATGGGAATACGTGATGGTATGTCCGTGTCATTCTTGTTCCTTTCGACTTCTGAATTTTTTTGTTTCGTAATGGCAATCGGACAGGAAGTATCGACAGCTTTTTGGGTCATCGAAATTGGAAGTCACTACAAAATGTATTCGATGATTCACCCTTTCGTGTTTTCTGTTTTTTTCGGAAATGCGAGAAATTGTGTTTTTTGTATCCCGGTGCTTATAACTTTGTATCTCTCGGTGGCAAAATGTATGTGCGTTGTGAAACCACTCCATTTTAAGAACATGTTCTCTGTGAGAAGGTCAGTCTGGGTCATGACGTCAATTTGCATATTTTCTGTTGTAAGTTACGTGCCAATATTTGTCCACAGCGGCGTCAAGTTGGCGTTTGATAAAAACATTAACCAGACTCGGCTGATGTTTTGGGCCTCACCCTATCGAGATGTCATCAAAAACATCATCTGGACAGTGAGAGACTCAGTTCCCTGTCTCACCTCACAGGTCATCATTATCATTTGTATCTATCTCATGTCCAGGTCTTTATTTGATGCAGCTAGGTTTAGGGGTGGCTCGGTACCAACGTCGAAGTCAGATTCTTCAGGTACAGGCAATCAAGAAATGACAAGACCAAACATCAAAGAGTTACAAGTCATCAAACAAGTTGTGCTCATCTCTGTAATCTACATCATTGGGAATACCCCAAAAACTGTGATTTTTGTAGCATTCCTACTTGTCCCTGATTTAACCTTTGACACACCACTCCAAAATCTTTACCTGATCATTTTTTATATTAGAGAAGTCATCGAAATGATAACTTCTTCGGTGAATATCTTAATTTATTACAAATATAATTAGAAATTTAGAAGTCAGTTTACTTTTTTCAACATTAGAAAAAAGAAAAGAATAGATGTAAAGTTAGATATTGATTGGCTTTAAATGATGTCGACATTTCACTCATGCTTTTGGACTTGTGATTAAACTTTTAAAAAACAAGGAAATTGATCTAAAAGCAGAGTATTCAATAATACTGAAAGTTATATATTGTTTTGCTCTGAATACATTCACGTTTTTGAAGGACAATAAAAAAGGATCTTCAGTTTTGATCTTCGTTTAGGAAAGGATTTTTATGTTGTCATATCTCAAAGACAAACTAATGATCTTTTCCCCATTTCTTTATCATATTTATCCCATGTTTTTATTTCTGTTTGTTGTAAATGGACACTAAAATATCATTCGTAGAAAGGAAACACATTTTTATTTTCTCTCAATTAGATATTAAACAATTAAACAACGAAATAGTCAATTTTTATGATTTTTGTTTTGTTTCTATTAGAGTTTGAAAGTCCACATAGGGGCAATACGTAAAATCCATATATTAAAGTTTAAATGAATAGTTTTAAAACAGTGGTTCTCAACCTTTTTTAGATTGAAGGATCGCTGGAAAAATGTGTGTCTTAGCATCGGACCACTATTAAAAATTGAGCAACTACCGTGCTGAAAATTTATTTATAATCAAACGTTACTAGTTACTAGTATACATGTTGTTACAACTTTTCTAATGTGTTGTGCTATGCGTACTTAAAAACATTATTAAATGGAAAACTATTTTAATGGCTCTCTTTTGTAACGAGCAAATGTCAATTATACTACTAGTCTTATGCTAATAGTCTTTTACAATTTTTATTGCTTACTATATAAACTTAAAGTCATAAACAGTAGAAAATAAACAATATTATAAAGATTGCTTTATTGATTTATATAGCGCGTGCCTTGAGCGTGCACATTTAAGCACATCATATCGAGACGAGTTGTTTAACGTGAACGTCTCAGCCGGAGTTCATCATATCGAGACGAGTTGTTTCAAAGACGCTTTCATGACTTAATAACTATTGAAAAGATAAACATGGTTGTTTTTGTTAAATCTTCATATTTCTCTGTAAATTTTGATAATACTGCGGCAATCTGCAGCTGGAAATCATTGAGCTGCAAACTGATGCTGAGTGTCGCAGCAGACAATTTCTCCTCTTTGACTTTTAGAGTAAGCTTCATGGTTAAAGAGAGATTAAAAGGAATTCGAACATTTGTTTTAAAAAAATGCTTAGCTTGTTTGGCTCGACATACTTGTGTAAGCAAACATTTTCAGTTATGAATTTTAACAAGATCTGTGTGAGGACGAGAATAAGTGACTCTCAACTACGTGATATCATGCGCATCAAAACCATGTCATTGCGCCTGACCTCACCTATTTACTGTATTCAAATATCTCAGTTTCACCAATTCATATTAACATTTTAAAATAAAAACTCACCATACTATGTCATTTTTATAATATTATTTTAATCCGGCCCGTGAATATCTTTGGATAAAGGAATATGGCCCGCCATGCAAAATGTTTAGGCATCCCTGTCTTAAGCTATCAGCAACCCTTAAGCTCTCAGCAACACTTAATCTATCATTCAATGATCAACATGCTTGATATTTTTCCGTGAAAGAAACTCTCTCAGCTTCACGTAATTCAAACAGGTTGCTTAAAACAATTTCCCTCTTGAAAATCAGCGAGCTTCAGAATGCATCAGTAGCTGTTCATGTTTAAGATCCATATTGAAACATAAGGAAGCAAAGAGACGAGAATTTAGTGGACGAGCATTGATGCAATTAACAACTTTTTTTCGCTTGAAAAAAAGAGATTTCAAGTCTAGTTCGATCTTTTACTCCCTAGACTTTCTAGACGAATCATTCAGAGCTTAAATATGGCAGTTAGGCCATTAGGACGTAATGTCCAATTGAATAGTATATGTTGAAATAATGTTGTTCAACGTCAGTGGCTTCCAAAGAAATACGTCGTTGACTTGTATTGTTTGAAATTCGTTCTCTTTTTAGTTTACTTGACAAGGCTTCCCCAAACATATCTCGACAAATATCTGTAGCAGCAGAAAAGCAATTACCAACGAAGGATTTTCGATTTTTTATTCAAGGGAAATCATTTTAGGTTATCTACATTATAAGTCGATTCAAATAATTAAATCTGAAACTAAACATAATATGATGTTATATCACCTCACGCTCCATCACACCAAGAATGTTTCAATATAATGTGAACCACGCAACAATCTAACATAAGCATCCAAAAAAGCGAGAAAATCCCATTAGATTTCTACCTATCATTCTAGAATACATTGAAGTCATTTCAAATAAGACTAATAATTTTGAAACTAAACAAAACAATTGCTGTCTACAAATTGCTGTTAAAATAACGGGAGTTGATAGAAAAGATATGATTCAATATTTCACAAGCCAAAGTTATTCTAAATATAATTAGCTGTGGTTTGGCTTTTGTTTAAAACCCGATAGATGTTATCGTTTGCGAGAATTTGAAAAAATACTGAACATTTTTTAATTTCCAGGAAATTCAGTAAACTTTTCGGTATTTTTTTTTGGCCTTCGCAGATCCTTGGGTCATCCTTAGCATATTTGTAAAAGACCCGAACCCTCTATCTGTATGTTTCAGGAAGAGTTGCATGTGCAAGCTTGAACATTAGAAACACGAACACAGACATTTCAAATACATATACGCAATTCCTAAGGGAAATTGCGTTAAAAATGCAAAAAAAGTCATGTTTTTTTAGAAAAGCAACAGGCAAATTTCCGCGGACCATTGGCTGAGATCCAGTGATTTAAGTAACCAAACGAGCTTTACGATTTAAGGTTGACCGCAAGAGTTTTTTTTTATGATTCAAATGTTTATTTTCTATAACATGTCAATATTAAATGAGCCACCCTTCAATTGGAAATCTGGGATGTCAGACCGTGTTTCTCAAAATATGTAAATCACTCTTTTCCATTCAATAAAATTTGCCTGAATTTAAATGAAAGACAAAAGTTTCGTGATTTTTAATTAGAGCGTTCTATATCAAGGTAAACTGAAATATGCGAATGAAATTAAACATATTCCTTTTTGCTCTTTACCCCAGATCACGCTTACACCATAGATTACCTTGAATCCGCTTATCAGAATGTCGTTCCTTGATAGATGTAACATCCACGGAGATCGACCTCCTTAATAAGCACTTGACGGTTTTTCAACGATATAATCCTTAACCTTGGAAGATTGGAGGGGGGCTAGAAAACACTTTTTCTTGGTGGGAACTAACCTTTACCATTTGGGAACACCGATGATCTTAGTAATTTTAAATTATAATGTCCTTCAAAGTTCACATTGTGCCCCTTTTAGCTAGAGACGAAGCGTCACATTATATGACCTTAAATTAGTTATCATTAAAGACTACTAATGTAACTGGGGGTTTACTGACCTGTATTATGAACCAATTTTGTATAATAATAATAATAATAATAAAATGAAAATTTATATAGCGCTGTATCCCAGCAAGGAGCCAGGCTCACAGCGCTTTACATGGAAATAACAATACATATATCAATAAAAAGAAACATTCATATCATGTTAACAATACGTTATACTCAATACATCAGCTACGTTAATCATTTAAAGAAATCTTGTTTTATTAATTTTGAAAATAAATTTTTTTAAAATGTGTCTTAAGTGCAGTTTTGAATGACTTAGCAGTTGAAATGCTACGGATATGTAATGGAAGAGAATTCCATTGTTTGGCTGCACAAAAGGAGAATGACCTTTCGCCAAATGTTTTAGGGGAAATGTACATTTGGAGCCCCGCCTCCAGTAAGGGATATTTTTTAATGTTCACCTGCTACCATCGCGGAAGTCTACTGATCAACTCCCACCCTGTACGATCCCGCTGCCTATTGAGATTCCATTTTTGGTCAAATACCTTTCAAGATATGATCTCATATGTCACTAGGATTTTATACCCCAGTATAATCCCATTGCATAATTGAATTTCATTTTATATTAAATTCATCTACCACACATGACCTAATTTCCTAACTAAAATAGTTCCTTGCTGGTGTTCCAACCATCGAAGCACTATATGTAATGAAAATCTATTTTAGATTATTTCTTATAGCTCGTTCATTCGTATGTTTTGTCTTTTTCTACATTTCCAGGTCGAACTATCACTATTTCAATCAAAACTGACTCTAATAATATTAGTATTTAATTCTACGTATTTTTGTATTTCAGCACAGTCTTTTTCTGTGCCTCAGTAAAACACTGTCAAATGTGAGCAAGTTGTAAAACTTAAATCTAATAACTGCGATAGTAAAATGGGCCATCACTACAATGTGTATAATGATTTTCAAATTTGAAGACACTGGCCTAATTAATGTGGTAAATATTACCTCTTTGAACATAACGTGTGCATTCCTTAGGCCATAGTAAAAATATTAGGCGTAGTTTCCCTGGGCTGTTGACAGCGACAAACAGAAATGACATAATCCTCTAGGTAACATGGCTGTCGGTAACTCTCTCAAATTAATTCTGTCCTATGTAATATCTTAAAGGTGACAACTTCCCAATTGAATTCTTATCAACACATAAATCATGTTAAGTTTGTTTTTTAAGATGTTGAAAAAGTGTTTTTCTAATTCACAGAGAGTTTAGCATTACAAACTGATCTAAATTGCATTACTTTACGTATATAGCTACTCTGTTCACGCTCTAGCTCTCACAACTAGACAAATGATGCAGTCCCCAAACTCAGTCAAGTTGCAAGCTGAAATAATGCCATCTTAAGAAACAAATCTTTTAACTGCAAGGGGTGGGGATTATAATAATATTTTTTTTTTAAAAATCCAAATATCTTCCAATAATTCAGGCATAAGTTCAGAAAGTGTATTTGTTTTTTTAGAACTTCTAAATTAATCTTGAGACAAGATGTCACAGTTCCCACAGACCCTGAATCTAAAGAACATCTTTTGAATTGCTTGGAAGCGAGATGAGAGCTCAGACATCACAGAATGAATAAACGTTTTAAAAAAAAACATTCTTCAGAAATTGATGTATTTATTTGTATTCAGTTTAGAGGACATATTGGAATCAGAAGGAATTAACTTGTTTTATTCACGATATTTACGAACGATGTGTTGAGCTCAGCTTTAGATACAGACATTAGATTTTATAAACGTTTGTAGTTTAAGCGATAATTTAGAATCCGTAGAGTTAAAAAAATTCCATCGCACCCCCATGAATTCATTGAAAGACTTTCACATTCTTAAAGGCTAACTGCTTTCCTTGTGTTACAGTAATAACTTCGACTCCTTCATAAGTTACATTAATATTAAAAAACTCTAAAACTATAGCCCAATTCCTTAGATTTTTATTTGTACATCAAGAGCTTTTGGCACATATGCGGGCAACCTTAATTAGTTTTAGTAGAAAAATCCTACCAAAATCAATAAGTACTAGGTATGTACTGGATTCAAAATTTTAAAATCCTACCAGAGCCGGGGGGGGGGGTAGAGTAGAATTAACAAAATGTAATTTATTATGGTGAAACGAGATCCAACAAAAACTTGAATTCTTACATTAATATTATTATGTTTTCATTTAAGAATTGAAATTCGACCAGGGACGGATTTGTTAAAATGGCCAGGTTTCCGGATTAGCTTGAGCAGAGACCGAAATTCTGTAAACCTCTTAAAAATAAACATTAAAAAAGGTATCCAGTTTCAAGCTGTGGTAGCAAATAGGAATGTTTTAAAAAAGTTAATATTTGGTTTCAATTCCATCAGATTACAACAGCCATCCCAAATTAATGAAAATATGTGGATGGAAAAACATAATTTTAACACTATTATAAGACTAAGTGAGTATTCATGAGGGAAAGCAAGGCCCGAAATATCGGCTCACATGACTCATCCACAGAGGGACGCTAATGGAGGCTAGTTGTTTTGAAGTCATTAGGAAATAGAGAACATGGCATTCTGAACATTGGCAAGCTATAGTTCTCTCATTGCGTAAATAAAGGGGCTTATATTTTTATTTAAATGTTGCTGTCATTGATACAATTTTTGCTGTCATTGATACAAGTTAGGTAAAGTTAATTTTGTAATAAAGACACAAAAATTTCTTATCAAAAATCCATAATAAAATATGTAAATAAACTAAGAAAAGATTTTTTACCTTTTTAATTTTGTTGCCCTGACAATTTCTGTCTCATTCTTAAATTATCAGCTCCATTGACCTAATCAAGATAGTTTAAAGAAAATTTATATAAAAATTTACGCCAAAATGACTAGCTTAACAAAGTTAAATTAATGGTGATACAAGATATGTTGCACACACTCTTTATGAAGTACACAAATTCTGTTGCAGAAAATGTACGTACAATGTTGTATTAAAAACCAAGATGGAAAAACATGTGACCATAAAGGGTAAATTGAACAATTGAGATTTCTAACTTAAACTCTTTTATCTTATCTTATTATCTTATCTTATCAGTTACAGACGCTCCTTCTATACAGAAGATTATCGCGTCCTACGTTTATCTATGGTTTGTGTCTAGTCCTGCACTCTTATTAGAGTTTTAAATGATGAATAAGTGTTGGCTTTCCTGGTTTCCCCAGGCAATCCATTCCACGCCCGAATTACTGACGGGAAGAAAGAAAACTTGTATGTGTTCGTTCTTGCATATGGAATAAGAAAGAAGCTTTTATCATATGTGTATCTGAGGGTAGTATTAAGTTTTCTCTTGGTTTTATGTCTAAATTAGAATTAATCGCATAATTTATAATAATTAATTTACTCGTGGTTCTTCTATCCTCTAGTGTTTCATGGTTTAATGATTTAACTAATGGTGTTACTCTTGTGAGTTTCCAATTGTAAGCAATAATGAATCTGGCAGCTCTTTTTGAAATGGTTCTAGTTTATAAATGTTTTCTTTGGTGGATGGGTCCAATACAAAAGATGCATATTATAGTTTAGGTCTCACCAGGTTGAGGAAGCATTTTAGTTTCATATCTTTATATTTGTAAAAGTTTCTGTTTCATAAAACCTAAGGTTTTGTTTGATTTTTAAATAACTTCATTGACATGGGGACCCCAAAATTCCAGAGAATTCTTTTGAGATAAAAATGTTCGCCAGCAATCCTAAAAGACAATGTTGTTGTTGTTAACTAGTGACGTTCTTATCTCCGTACTCTGAAGACGTCATGTGACGTGGATGTGACGTAACCAGACATTCTGCACAACATTAATTTATGATCCTTTGAGCAAACGTAATCTGTTTTATTTCTGGCCTGGAAATGTTTCAAACTGTCCTTTTATGATTTCAGCCACAAAAGAATAAAAACACAACTTTTAACAAGGTCTCGTATTATCGTACTATAACTTTATGTTGTTAAAATCTCTCTACTCTATTAAATGTAATAAGTAAGCAATCTTATTTAAAATACTAATACTTCAGCAAATACTTCAGAGAAATTGACATGTTCAAAATTAAATTATTATCTGTTTTTGTTTAGCACATTTTAAAATTTTGAAATTTTGATTAATGGAAAAGCGAAAGGAATTTTCAGTAATTTCAACAAGTACTAAAGCAAAGTGTAAAAATAATCTTAATAATTATTCCATTGTTGTCATTTTCTTTAAATTGACTCTTTTTAAGTTCAAACTTTGATTAGGTTTTAGAATATTTAAAAAAACTGTAATCATTGGAGCATTTTAAAGAATAATATTTGCTAACTGTCGCCTACATTCTGCTTCAATCGAGATAATGAAAACCAAGTGGTGACTAGATTTAATTTGACATTAAAATCACAAATTGGCAGAGCCATTTTAAATTTTTAGGTAAAAAGCAGTGCTGTGAATATTATAGAAAATAGGGCGTTTAAGTTAACTACGCTTTTTTAAAATGCTTAAACATGATAATCAATATATNTATATATATATATATATATATATATATTATTGTGATTGGGATCAATTTTAGACATGTGTGTCTCAGTAACTGTTCCCAGCTATAAGAAGCTTGACATTTTATTGAATTCTTTTACCGATTCATAACAACAAATTTACCCACGTTTCACCTTTCACTATAACAGGAATAAAATTACAATTGTTTGTTAATTGAGGAGCGGATATGATTCAATAAAGGGGATTCACGTGACATATGTACTCATATAAAATGATTCTAACAAATGTATCCTTACATAAAATACAAAACATCAACGAATTGGTAACAGATGAACAGTACGTTTTTGTCCTGGGAATCATTTCATTTCTTGGTACAGTTGCGTCCATGTTTGGACTAGTAAGCAATGCCATCAATATCAAAATATTCTTGGCAATGGGAATACGTGATGGCATGTCCGTGTCATTCTTGTTCCTTTCCACTTCTGAATTTTTTTGTTTTTTAATGGCATTCGGACAGGAAGTGGCAACAGGCTTTGAGCTCATGGAAATTGGAAGTCACTACGAAATGTATTCGATGATTCACCCTTATGTGTTTGTGAACTTTTTCGTAAATTCGAGAAATTGTGTTTTTTGTATCCCGGTTCTTATAACTTTGTATCTCTCATTGGCAAAATGTATGTGCGTTGTGAAACCACTCCATTTTAAGAACATGTTCTCTGTGAGAAGGTCAGTCTGGGTCATGACGGCAATTTGCATATTTTCTGTTGTAAGTTACGTGCCAATATTTGCCCACAGCGGGGTCAAGTTGGAGTTTGATAAAAACATTAACCAGACTCGGATGATGTTTTGGGCCTCACCCTATCGAGATGTCATCAAAAACATCATCTGGACAGTGAGAGACTCAGTTCCTTGTCTCGTCTCACAGGTCATCATTATCGTTTGTATCTATCTCATGTCCAGATCTCTACGTCAGGCCGCTAGGTTTAGGGGTGGCTCGGTACCAACGTCGAAGTCAGATTCTTCAGGTACAGGCAATCAGGAAATGACAAGACCAAACATCAAAGAGTTACAAGTCATCAAACAAGTTGTGCTCATCTCTGTAGTCTACATCATTGGGAATACCCCAAAAACTGTGATTTTCATGGCATTTATACTTGTTCCTAATTTAACCCTTAACACACCACTTCAAAATCTTTACTTGATCATTTTTGGTATTAGAGATCTTATAGAAATGATCACTTCTTCGGTGAATATCTTAATATATTACAAATATAATTCGAAATTTAGAAGTCAATGTAATTTTTTCAATATTAAAATAAGAAAAACATTACTTTAATTTAGTTAGTGTTTGAGTGTAAATTATTTGGTATTTTTACAAGCTATTGGTAATGAAAAAAAAAATTCTTCTAAAAATCAATTATACTATGATTAAGAAACTTTATCGTTTTAATATATTTGAGTTGTTGAAGGCAAATAATAAAAAACATCTTCAGTTTTAATCCTACTTTAAAAATATCAGTTTTTATGTTGTTTTATTTTTAAACAACCAAAATATTGTTTTTAAAATCTAAAATCAAATGTATTCCATCGTTATTTTTTTCTTCTTAATAGACAGTAAATATATAATTAAATTAGTAGAAAGAAAATACTTTTTGACTTCTCCAAATTATTGCTTAACTGTAAATTCAGCAATGTTTATTATTATTTTTTTAATATTTGATATTATCTACCGAATTACCGAATAAGAGTAATGTAATGTATTTAAAGCTATATCGGTATGTATATGTAAACAAATTATTGGTCTGGAACCATATTCTACAGGGCGGTTCCTGCAGATTGATTTAGTATATTTTTTGTAATTATCCCTTTACGCTGAATGCCGTAAATTTAAAAAAATCATGTTAAGCCTGGTCCCTTTTGGAACTCAGGACGTGTTAGCGCATTTTCGTATTATGTATCAGTACTTATGTTAGATATCAGCATTATGTAGTTATCAGTAATTGTGTTTAGATTTTAGACATATTTTTATGAATTTTCTTGTGTAATGAATATACCTGAAAAAAAAAATATTTAAAAGTCATTTCTTGACATTTTAAATTTTTTTAATTTTCTCTTTAATCTAACTACAAGTGGTTTGTGGTCACTGAAATAGGACTCATAAATGAAACATTCTAAATTGTAATCAGCTAATCGCCCAAATAGATTTGATAGATCGTAGTTGCCAATCTTGGTGAAAGTAGTTGAATGTTGAAGCTTGTTTCGAAAAAGTTTTCAATTTCTGCCCCTGGGCCGCTAAGATCTTGATTGAAGTCACCACAAATGATGACGTAAAACTCTCTAAACTTTTACACATATTCTAATGACGTCAACAAAAAAAAACTAATACTTTTTGCACGCTATTCGACTTCCGGCAATGGCGGCCGTTGCCTGCGCCAGTGTTATCTCTCGATTCGCAATGTTTTTTGGTAGTTTTAACGGGGTGTTTTAACGGATCGAGTAACTGAGTGTTGATGCACAAATGGCAGGTCAGGACATACAAAAAACATATATACATCATGGGTCTAGGACTTATGGATGCTGAGATCTAGGGTGATGACAGACGGACGGACGGGCGGACAAAACGGGTGCAATAGCGCATTCGACTTCTCGAAAATGCGCTAAAAATGAGAAAATGTAGAGACAAAGGCAAAAAAAAAAAATTAAATCTAATTTCCCCATTAACAACTTAAGGCGCGCATTCAAAACGAGAAATTTGTCGTGCAGTATTATTTCCAAGACTTTGTTTTGAGCAATGTGTTTTCAAAAATCTTTCATTGATAAATTAGGCTGCGCACATGTTCGTTTTAAGAATCTTAAATTGACCTATGTCATTATTTTTATTATAATAACATTCATCTTAAACATTTTGGTTTGGCTTCGTGGTACAAAACAGTGTCTGTTTTACAGGTAATTTCTTTATAATATGTATTGTTTAAAAATATTTCAATACATTTGTGACTAGATGTATGGAATTTATTTTTTAACAGTTGAGAATGAAATTGAGAATTGTTTTATGCTGTTATTAATGAATCATAATTAAATTTTAAAAACTGATTGTGTTATTTATTGAGTGAACGTTATGCTGAAAACGATGCCAAAGTTAAGTTAATTATCACGTTAAGTAAGATATATCACTTATTAGATTGTTTATTTGTTTTAAAAAAAAAATTAGTTGCGTGTTTTCTAAAAATTCCAAATATAAGATTAGATTTTTAATATCTATTATATAAACTTGCAATTTCATACTATTCCCCCATGTTTTTTCTCTGCATTTTAATATAATGGTGAATATATCCTCAATATTTCTCTTTTAATGACGATTGATAAATTAACTTGTTCTCTATACAAACGGTTGTCGAATCCCTAAGCCACTAATAAAGATTTTCCAAGTTAAATTTTAATTGCTTATTTCTATAAATTTACTTATTAAAATTAAGCATCAATGATCTTAACATACATATCAAGGCCTAGGTGCAATGCTGTCATTTGTTTTACATAAGCTAAACAAATTTACATTTAGAACTTTGGCTACCTGATTATTAACAGTAGTATAATAAGTGTAATACAAGTGAACCTAAAATCCCTTATTAATATGTGCTGTGAATTGAAAATGTAATGATCATTCCTTTGTAGCCGGAATAACAAAAGCCATTTTATAATATATTTTAGAAATTGTTACACATCCCTTTATAAACAGCAATGTTCATTTTTTAAAATTGGTATAAAATATATATATTTTTAGAAACAAAATCGTGAGTTGGTGTTTGGGATATACACTAATTTACAAAATATGATACCTCATCGGGAAACGGGACCCAAAACAGATATGCATTCCTTTTGAAATTTTACCAAATGCATACCCGTAAATTTGAATCGTATAATATAGAGACACATAGATGAAAATTAAAATATCATTTCCATATTGAAACACCCATAAAGAAGTGCAAAAAGTATATTTGTGTGTGTGTGTGTGTGTGTGTGTGTTTGTGTGTGTGTATATGTGTGTGTTGTTTTTTTTTTTTTGGGGGGGGGGTGCGTGTTTGTGCAGTACTTTATTACAAGATTTTATTTTAAGCGGCCTGCTTTGTTTATCCTGTTATTTTCTACATATGTGCCCAGATTTTCTTGAAGCCATTTCAATACGACTGCTTTTCTTTCTTGGAAGTCTTTTAGAAACTACATTTCAATTATAACATCTATAATTTAGTTTATTGGCCTTATGGGATAAATAGCTATTGCCTTTATGGAGGGGAAATGCCATACGCTCTTTATCAAAAGATTCTGTTAGAAATATTGTATTTCTATTGTGTTACGATGCAGTGTCGTAAATTTATATATATGCTTTTTGAGTGACAAGGGTGTAGAGATCTTTTGGAAAAACTTTTCATTAGGTTTATTTAGTAAATGTGGGAATAAAATTGTGAATTTAAGTTTTATGTTCGTCAAAATTCATTTTTTAAGCATTTGAAATTCTATATCGAATTTAATATTACTAGCCAATTCATTTGTAGCCCGGGTTAAAAAATGTTTTAAACAATTGTGTGTACTTGTTCCTAATTCTTTTATAAACAGACGATTAAATCTTTAGGAAAAACTAATAAATTCTTAAGTATCTAGAACCAAATACTAAATAAGGGGGGGGGGGG
>MUZC01003154.1:1760586-1777678 GCA_002072015.1 Radix auricularia
AAAAAAAAACCGAAACAAACAATAATAAAATAATAAATTAGGTCCTTTTAAAAAAAGTATATTATATACTATGCATAATGGATGAGAGAGGAGGGAGGACTGACTTTTCAGGTTTAGTGTAAGGTATACTTAGTGTTTTGGCAAGTGCTATGGGAAAGGTAAATAATATGTTTGGGGGCAGAGTGAATGTTTATACCTTTACAAAAGACTATCTGACCACATGTCATTTTTATTGTCCGATTACATGACCACTTTTATTTGGATGGAGAGATCGAGAGAAGTCTACCGAGACAAGGACTGTTCGTTGCCTCGCACATGTTGCACAAAGACTTTGTTACGAGGGCTAGAGTAGGACACGACCACAGGACACCGTGTGCTGGCTAAGGTTATGGAAAATGGAAATACAGGGACTGGGAGTAGGGAGAATGTACGGACCTTTATCTAACCACATGACCTTTCTACATAGGATCGGGGCTGGGTGGAGTTGGATAGACTTGGAAGTACATTCTACCGACGCTTTAAGAGGGCTTATAAAAGAGGAATATTAGTTGGTCAACTTTATTTGCTCAACATTACTTGCTCATCATTAGCTGCTCAAAATTACGAACATGAAACGAGGAAAAAAACTTGCTTATTACTATTTATAAATAGCAAGATACGACCTACGGCGTAGCATAAGCTGCAGACTTGCTCATCATAGATAATGCAAAAAAAGGTTGCAAGGGGAGAGAGAACGGACGCAAACTACAGTAAGGAGTAATGAAAGAAAGCGAGTAAACATGGAGGCATGTGTACAGTGGTTGTTCGTACCTGCCTCCCACCCTTTACTACTACCCCTTGCCAACCATAAATTGCTTTGCCAACCCTAGCGAGGGTTAGTCATATTCACAAAAAATGAGAAAAAGAATGGGCAGAAAATTTTTTTATTTTTTATTTTAAATGTTTCCACGGGGGTTGGAACCCAGGACTTCCCGCGTGCAAGGCAGACGTGATAATCATATGGTACTCTGTGAAGGAACAAAGCAAGTGAATGCAAGAATCATTGTTGCCACCCCCACACCTTTTTTAGATTCCTTATATTAACTTTACCGTCGTCTCTTCGTCGGTCCGACGGAAAAAAAAGTAAAAAAAAAAAAAGCCCCACTTATCTTATCTTATCTTAGATATACAGACGCTCCTTCTATGCAGAAGATAATTGCGTCCACAGACCATGAGAGATGATCTGTTGGCAAGTGATGCAGCGGTCACAGGCCACGGCTATAGGGGTTCCACGCATTACCCCAGCCGCCTAACTATTGTCTAGTTAGGTGCCCATTCGGAGCTGGGTGACTCGGGGACTCCTCAGGCCCCGAGAACAAATCCTCACCTTCGTGTGGATTCGAACTCGCGACCATCAGTGTGGCAGTCGAGAGCGCTACCTCTCGACCACCACGTCCCGTGATGCTATCGAGCTGAAAGTTTGCACATAGACTTGTGTCACCTAATAATGCATTTTATCAAAATTTCAGATCGATGGAATGTACCATAATGAAATTAATGCATTTTTATTTTATCTCTATGAAACTCAATGTCAAAAAGTCTGTTATTGTTCACATCCACGTGTTCTGGAGTTCAGCCCCTGCCCCCCCCCCAATTTTACACCAAGAGGATTACAGTCACGTTTAGTCTGTAAATTTTAGTAGCGCTGTGTATATTAGTTTGAATATTATCAATAATTTTAGTTCCGTCTCACTTATAAGGGATTTGTAGTAAAAAACTTTGATTTTACGGGGTTTTTTTTGGTTTCTTCCCACTGCGCATGACTACTGTGATCCTTCCACCCAGCGAGGGTCATTCGTCATGCTTCTATGCAATTGCCCGTTAGAGTGAATTATATGTAGATATTTTCATAAGAGGAACTAGAAAAAAAGTTAATGCTGTGGAGGTGTCACATGTTTTATCTGTCTTATCTATTCAACGCTCCTTCTATACAGAAGTTAATTGCGTCCACAGACCTTCCGGTCTGTTGGTAAGTGATGCAGCGTTCACAAGCCACGGCTATAAGGATTCCACGAATTACGCGGCGCCTATATCTTGCTTCGTATCAAATTCCTTTAGAGAGAATAGGCTTAGAACTGGGGAATAAATTAGTTCAAAAGCAAGACTTCTTCAATTAATTTAGACACAAGAAAGTCTAGATAATATTTTTTTAAAGAACTTATTAATTAAACTTGAGACAAAATGTCTCCAGACGCTGAATATAATGAAATTTTCTTAATGACTTTGAAGAGAGATTAGAGCTCAGACATCACAGAATAAATAAATGTTTTAAAAAACAATCTTCAAAAATTGACATTTTTCTTTTTTCGTTATTTTTTTCGTTCATTGTTTACAAAGGACATATTAGAACAACACTAATGTCACACTAAAAACTTTCTTTGTTAGTTTCTTTCTTTTTTTTTTAACATGTTGACTGGAACTGATTGAAAATTTTATAGAATTATTCGTAACTCATGCTGGAAAAAGTCTAGTTAACAAATTAATTCAGACACGTCCATTCATACCAGCATAGATTTCTCGCTCGAATAATTTGCTTACGTTGTCAATCAAGGCTAGCACTACATCAAATTATTTCTAGCTGTCACGAACGATATCATGTGTTTATAGCACTATAATTTCGGGTCACATTGTCTTCATTAAGTACATGTTTCCAGATAGTTTATAATTCAAAATTTAATGCCTTGCCTATGGCAGCACTTATCCAGTGGTCTGTGGACATGGAAAAGAATGCGAAACAAAATTCTAGTGATTCTAGTGTGTCGATATAGTTAGAGCATTTGTTTTTCAGTTGCAGCAGCACGTTAAGAAATTAAGTTGAATTAACTGAACAAAATGGGGTTAATACTGCAATGAGGCTTATAACTTAGTATATTGGAAAACAGGTAAATTGGGTATGAGTTAGCCTGTTTTCAATTTGAATGAACTGTTAGAGCGAGATTAGGCACTGATATTATGTCTTTCCTGTTTACTTACCAGCCATATAGAAGTATTAACACACGCTGGAACTCTGCATTCGAGTTTTTAGGACCATCATTAGTTTCAAGTTATTTCAGAATTGTAGTAAGGAGTTAATTTTTGTTTCAGCGAAATCTTTGAAAGCTTCTACAAGGTCTACTTCCTGATTTAACATTTTAGCAAATCGAATAACTGAACCTTTTTTGTCCTTGTGTGAAATAAGTTGAGAGCTATCAAATATCAAATACAATGGAATAATATTCGGTCTCTTGTACCTCAAAGGTGAGTTTTAGAGAACTGTAACTTCTGAAGCTGTAATAAGATCAATTTGAATTTGAGGTGACAAGTTATTTACCCTTGTCACATGGTCTCAAATCACCGAATCTTAATATGCAAGCAGATAAAATATTTCCAGAAATTGACTTTGGGGCGTCCCAAAAATGACGTCACGCGAGTTTGGACGATTTTTACCCCCCCCCCCTTTTTTAAAAACCGTGTGTATCAACATATTTAATATCCGACATTAAGCTTGAAGTTTTTCCGTAGAAACATTTACATATTTAACGGCAGTTATTTTCTTAAATTTTCTAAAATTCTTCTTTGGTTTTCACATACTTTTTAAAAATAAAAATCGTTCTGTTTAATAATTTTACCACTTAAAGGCTATTTAGAAACGAGTAATAGGCAGTGCCACCCAGGGCATTTTCCCACCTTGCCCCATTCTCGCTATGCCACTGCCAATGACATAATCACGATTGTGTAAAGAAAATTAATATCAAATGAGACGTCAAAATGTCTTGCTTGAGCTAATGAAAAATGTAATCATTTTGAAAATAATTTGGCAGCAGTTTACTATTTGAAAGTATTCTAATTAATGTGGAAAATTCGTTGTGACGATATATTACATGAACTTTTTTGTAAGACACAGAAACATTACATGGGCACACAAAGTTGTCAATGAAACCAGGAATGATAAACATGACACCGTATAGGCATAAACACTGTGTAAAAACATGTGACCCTATAGAAATAAACAGTGTGTAAAAACATGTGACCGTATAGGCATAAACACTGTGTAAAAACATGTGACCGTATAGACATAAACACTGTGTAAAAACATGTGACCCTATAGAAATGAACACTGTGTAAAAACATGTGACCCTATAGAAATAAACACTGTGTAAAAACATGTGACCGTATAGGCATAAACACTGTGTAAAAACATGTGACCGCATAGACATAAACAGTGTGTAAAAACATGTGACCGTACAGACATAAACACTGTGTAATAACATCTGACAGTAATGGCATAAACACTGTTTAAAAATAACAAGTAATATTTCGAGTATTGTTTGAGGAAATGTTTTTTGCCTAAAAATGTTCGTAGAAGACAAGGTTAAACTTAAAGTTTAGTTTTGTTGTTAAAACGTGTGCCCCTCAATGCCCCGTATACTTAAGCCGGCTCGTGACTTGAATGTGACGTAACTAGACATTCGGCACCACCACTAATTTATGATCCAATCACCAAACGTAACCTGTTATAGTCATGACCTAGAAATGTTGGACTAAACCATTCTATGATTGCAGTCATCACTGGCGTCAATTGATTTTGTAAACAAAGACTCATACAGTAAATTTACATTTTAAAATCACTCTATTATATAGCATGAGATTTGTATATACAAAATCAATGCAGAAAATGTATCACGTGTAATTTTGTATCATTGTTTGCAAGCTTATTTGGATTACTGCTATTTAAGGGGAACGCTCAAAGATATTAAGTAAATTGTGATCCTTGATTGCGCGGCATATTTTAAAGGTGTAAATTACGATAATAATATTTTGTAATTTAAACACATCCCAAAGTAAAGTGTCAAAATAATCTTAATAATTTGTTCAATTATTGTAATTTTCTTTTTTTTCCCCATAATTTAAGTTGAGACTGTGATGTTTATTGGAAAAACTGAAATCATTAAAAACATTTTGTTAAAAAAATATGTGTAAGCTGACGACTAAATTCTGCTTCCCTCGAACTTCCATGAAAACCTAGTGTGTTGACTTAATTTAATATTGATTTCACACGTATACGTAATGACATTTTGTAAAAACAAAGCTGTCAACATTATGAGAAATAGAGGAAATTGAGTTTTATACGGTTTTGGAACATTTGTATAGCATGAAAATCTTAAATAATTTACATTTATCTTGTCAAAATGAACGATAACAGATACGTGTAGCCCATAAATGTTTACATTACATCAACAAAAAACCTAAATAAATTTCTTGTTCGTAGAAGATCGGATTCTTTTGTGATAAACGTCATCAATCTCTGGGTATAACATGTGACGACAAAATATTTAATTCACTCACTAAATCACCCCAAAATTTCCACATGTTTCACCTGCCATACATCAAGATTAAATACCTGCTCTGAAGAATTAGTTGATAAAACGAACAGGAGTAATAAAGAATATTGACTAATGTACTAGCAAAACATGTGTCTAACGAATACGTCCTTAAATAAAGTCCAAAATATCAACATATTGGTGACAGATGAACAGTTTGCTGTTATAACTGGAATCCTTTCATTTCTTGGTACAGTAACGTCCATATTTGGACTGGTTAGTAATGCGATCAATATCAAAATATTCTTGGCTATGGGAATACGTGATGGTATATCCGTGTCATTCTTGTTCCTTTCGATTTCTGAATTTGTTTGTTTTGTAATAGTAATCGGACAGGAAGTATCGACAGCTTTTTGGGTCATCGAAATTTTAAGTCACTACAAAATGTATTCGATGATTCACCCTTTCGTGTTTTCTATTTTTTTCGGAAATGCGAGAAATTGTGTTTTTTGTATCCCAGTGCTTATAACTTTGTACACCGCGGTGGCAAAATGTATGTGCGTTGTGAAACAACTCCATTTTAAGAACATGTTCTCTGTGAGAAGGTCAGTCTGGGTCATGACGGCAATTTGCATATTTTCTGTTGTAAGTTACGTGCCAATATTTGCCCACAGCGGCGTCAAGTTGGATTTTGATAAAAACATTAACCAGACTCGGGTGATGTTTTGGGCCTCACCCTATCGAGATGTCATCAAAAACATCATCTGGACAGTGAGAGACTCAGTTCCTTGTCTCGCCTCACAGGTCATCATTATCATTTGTGTCTATCTCATGTCCAGGTCTTTACTTGAGGCCGCTAAGTTTAGGGGTGGCTTGGTACCAACATTGAAGTCACAGAAAAGTTCAGATCCTTCTGTTACAGGCAATCAAGAAATGACAAGACCAAACATCAAAGAGTTACAAGTCATCAAACAAGTTGTGCTCATCTCTGTAGTCTACATCATTGGGAATACCCCAAAAACTGTGATTTTTGTAGCATTCCTACTTGTCCCTGATTTAACCCTTAACACACCACTTCAAAATCTTTACTTAATCATTTGTCGTATAAGAGAACTTACAGAAATGATGACGTCTTCGATAAATATCTTAATTTATTATAAATATAATTCAAAATTTAGAAGTCAGTTTACTTTTTTAAAAATTAAAAAAAGAAATATACAGATTTAAGGCTAGGTAGTGTTTGGATTTAAATTTTTTGAGACTTTTTCAAGCTATTTGAATTTTGTAATCATTTTAAAAGGTGTTTCTTTTAAAATAAATAAACAAGTGTATTGATGTATACTATAAATGACACTATATTGCCATAATGTACTTGTGTTTTTGAAAGAAAACTAGAGAAAGATCTACAGCCTCGAACATTATTATTATTAATATTGTGTTGTTTAATTTTGAAAGAAACGATTAATTAATCATCCGTTACCAATCAACATTTTCTTTTGATTCTAAATGGATGCTATAAACACAATTAGTAAATAGTGACAATTTTTAAATAAATTTCAAAACATCTTGCAGGTGTGCACACAACTTCTAAAATATTCATGGCAATCAAATGAATGGCGTAGTAATAAATAGAAGACAACAAGGCGTATGTTCGTTACTATATATGGATAAAAGCGATTGAAAAGTATCTGTCAATATCAATTCGATCATGAAAAGAAATAGTCTAGTGCGATTAAAAAAATTGAGACCAATTCTTAGCGTTTTCAATTTCCCATAAGACGCTGCATATTTTTTTTTCTGTGTCAACTAAAATGAACTTTAGTAGAGTTTAATTATTCAAGTCCATAGCCTTTCTTCCATGAAGGGAAATTACCACTGTTAGCATTGGCACTTGTATATGTCTCGAGCATGTAATTAGTTAATAATCTAGAGCAGATCGATGTTAGAAATACTTTTAATATTGGTGTTATTGTAATCTAGAGCAGATCGATGTTAGAAACACTTTCACTGTTGGTGTTATTGTAATCTTTTTTCTGTGACTTAGCAAGTGGCAGTGAAAAGAAACTCAAGTAATTGCTATCATACGTGGTTACAAAAAGGGCCGTAACTACACTACTCAGACATGTGAACAGGTTCATCCTCTTGTTAAAAACTCTAGTCAAATTTCTTGGGTCAAATTAACGTTATAGTCAAGGGGCGTGTACATTAGGTCTAGTAAGTTATAATCATCTTTAGGCTATAATAAAAATGCACTTTTACTGTACTTTAGACTACAGTAAATAAAAATGTTCTAAATTTCTAAGTAACTCTTCTGTCAGTCACTATGTCCAAATATTCTGTCATATCTAATATCCTCAATGTGACGATGTCCTTACAACATGACACATTTTAACACGTACATTATTTTAATTTCAAAAATATTTGTAAGCTTTTTTGTTGGTGTTATAAAATTACTCTTTATTTATTTACTAGTTCAAAAGCCTGCTGAAGCTGGCAGAACGAAATCCCACAGAAGGGATAACAAAGATATTACCAAATACTGCAATAGAAAAAACCACGTGGCCTTTTTTGCTATGAAAAGATTACGAAATGAACAGAAATAACAAAGAAATGTATGAAATACTGTAATAGAAAATAACATTTGGCCTATATTGCCATGAACACAATACGATATGAAAATAAATAACAAAGAGATTTACGAAATACTGAAATAGAAAAGATTTTTTTTCTTTTATTGCCATGAACACAATACGATATGAACAGCTAAATATGAAAGATTTCCTTGTACACATTTTTAGTGTAGCAGGTGGAGCTGTCGTGGAGCAGTTTCCCTTGTTTAGGACCATCTGCCACATGGTCCGTTCAGCATTGTAACGCCTTTGGTCATCGTTTCAATCATGAACGATGGTCAGTGACACAGTTCTAGGTAGTGTATTCCGTAAAGCTTCTTCCGCCAGACATTTTTGTTCCACTTCACACAGCATTTTGCATGCATCTGCAAATGGATTGTTGTCGGTCATGAATGAGCTCAGGAGCGCCATGAGATCGCGATTGCATGTAGAGTTAGGTCGCATTTGCATCCTTTGTTTTGAAGCTTCATCAGCATCAAGGATATACTGTTAAGCAAATTGACGACGATATCATTGTTAGGATGCAGAGCCCCAGATCTGTGGTAAATCTGTCCGTGGATGCGGAAGTAGTAGGGCCCGTATCCGGGAGAAGGAGCGAATTTAGCACCCATTGACGCAAAACATCAGGGCTATTAATAGACCTGATGTTGTCCATGAAGTTTTGGGAGTGCTCGTGTTCCCCCGTCATGAGCGTCCTCAGTAAAGGTGATATGCGGATGGAATCTAGCGTCACTTTTCCTTTCTGGTAGCACGTGGTAAATGTGTCCGCAGGATGTTCGCCAGGAAAATATTTGGCACCGCAGAATGTGCACAGCAATTGTAAATTGCCACATAAATGTTGTTGGACGTTGTCATTCATGAAGTCACTTCCGGTGGCTCCATCCAGATGAGGTGCAGGTATTTCCCGGAGTGTAGCTGACCGACGTCTTTATTAGTGGCTGCTACTTCCCGTCTACGGACCGTTGTTCGTCGGTTTCACTTGCGCTTCGAATGCGATCTTGTTGGTTTCGTGTTTCTCGTCGTCGGGATGCCTCCTCGTGTGTTTCTGTTCTTCTTCGATTCCTTTTACTTTTATGTTCGTTTCTGCGACGTTTTCTATCGGCAATTTCGGCTTCATCGAATGTTCTTTTTTCGAGGCATAGTTGTGTCTTGGCAACATGCGAAGGATTGTAATTTGGGGAGTTGAAGAAGAAATAATAAAGCAATGCGAACGTGATATTGACGATGGGTACAGGCGTAGCAGAACGGTGTCATACCTTGAATGCGGAGCAGCAATGCAGTTGGCAGTGGGTCAAGAACCGAAGACCAACACACCGACATCAATCAGTTGGTGGTGACTTACATCATGATTTATAACGGAGACAAACACGCATAGGCTGGTGGCCGATGTTAGACTCAACACAAATGTGTGTTTGTGTGTACACAAAAGGTGACGTCACAGGTTCGTGCGTTGTTTCGGTAATTGACGTTCTGAGCTAAAACAATGACGTCATATAATTTTTTTTTACGGCGAACATTTTTAATTTATTTATACTAAATTTGCGCGCCATTTTTTGCGCGCCTTTCGGGCACCTTTTCGTGCGCCTTTGGACGGGGAGACACACGCATACTTAGGGCGATTATCCATTAGACGAGCAATATACCCGTGCTACGCTACGGGGTAGGCACAATAAGAATAACTTTATTTGGTTTGGGGTCTCAAATTCTCTTTAAAAATGAATGTAAATGCATCAAGAAATTAGGGTAGTGATAAATCAAACCCCTTCTTAATAAAAACAACGATATGTGTGTCGAGAAAAATAAAAATATTATTTATTTAAATATTAGCCATCAATGTTGGTATTTCTGCTTTAATATAGCATCATTATTATCATCCGTGGCTCTACAGACCATGTAGGGCCCTGGCTTGCTCCACTACATCCTTCCAGCTACAGCCCTTGTAGGGCCCTGGCCTGCTCAACCAAATCCTTCCATTCAGATCGATTGATGGCTTTCTTTCGCCATGCTTGAACCCCTTTAATAACGCATGCTATATACTCTACCAGAATAACAAATGTCGTTAACAGTTACAAAAATCTAACGGGCAAGGCTCACGTTCTTTTCACGGGAATCAAAACATTAAAACAATATCTTTCCACATGATTCCTTTGGTTCTTAGAAATAGCTCGCTAAACACACATTTCATTTATAGTCTAAGCATGAAATTAGTAAAGACGAATGGGATATTTTTAGCCAGGTAATATTTGTGAATATTGTTGCTTGGGGAGAGTGAAAAAATGGTTTATTTGTTTTAAAGGCACATGTTCCTTTAACGTGAATAAAAACATAAGAAAAATGCTGCTTTTTAAGAAAATGGTGAGAAATTGATCTCCTTATAAATTTTATGTCATTTATTATATATTCCCGCACTTTTTTTCTAACTGAAACAATCCCTTTATATCAATATTTGTTCCCGTTGTGTACTATTCATCTAATAAACTCAAAACAGCTTGGCACAAAATGAGTTGTTGCCAGTGTGTTTTTTCGACATAACACGCACTTTCTTATGCTTGATCCTATTTATAAGTCGTTATACCCGTGATATTTCTTTACACTTGATATATTTACACCTTATAGAACAGTGTTTACCCGAAGCGTATGTCATGCAACCACATTGTTCCAGAAATGTACCCACTTTTTAAAAAATAAATGTTTCTTCATTCGTTAGGTCTTAGAGTAAAATACATGTTTTAAGATTACTTTTTTCATGGGAAAAGCTGTCAAAACATTATTTCTATTTCTAGGCTAAGCATGGCAAGTTAAATGAATATGATTATTTTATGCGCCAGATATTAATTATGTGAATATTTATACTAAATTAAGGTATGTATGAGTTAATTTGTTTGAAAGAAACACCTTAAATCGCAAGGTTTGAGCTGAAAATGTACCCTGCTGGTTTACTTTAGTTGTGCAAAAGTATTTTCTATTTGGTGGTTGGACACTTCCACCCCGGACGATTTGACCCCGGATGGTTCGACCCTGGCAGTTCGACCACAGGACGTTTCGTCCCCAGGTCATTTCGACTCCGGTCGGTTCGACCACGGGCGGTTCGACTTTAGGGCGTTTCGAGTAGTTTCGACCCCGGACGTTTCGACTCTTTCGTTTCTGAACTGAGATTTTTTCATTTATAATGTGTTATTTTATTACTATTATTATTTATCATTAATTTTTGTTATATTATTAATTAGAAATTTAAAACAGAATTTCAACTCCTATCCCAAACACACTTAAAAAGTACCTAAGTTAAATTGGGTTTTAAAGATGTATATATTTAAGTGGCTCAAAGATTTTCACTGTGATAACAAAAATTAATGATTTTTTAAAAAAATGTCGATAAGCTGACCAATACATCTCGCAGGCGTTGTAACCATTACCAACGCGCGCCCTTCAATTTACTTCTTGTGTTCCTTAACATGGGAAGACCTCACTCGCAGAAACACTGATTTTAATAAGAAGTACAAAGTTGTAAGTATTTTTAAACATGTTACAAAGGCTGACTCTGTGACCACCACATCGCGCCGTGTGCTGGCGAAGGTTATGGGAAAGGTAAATAAAGTGAGGTGGGGAGGTGCAGCGAGAATGTAGGCACCTTTAGAGAGGACAATATGATTATGCCTTTTAATTGCCCAATTACATCGGATTGAGTTTGGGGTGGATTTAGATAGGTTTTGAATCGCGCAAATATCACAATCATAAATGTACGATGAATGTTGACTGGTTATACGTGTACGTACTTTTTCAAATAATCGTAAATTAAACGTTACAAATAACTATTTCAAACTAATTTAATTTTTAATGCATAATAATATTATGCTGAATTATTTTTAAAACAAAAACTAAATTTTAAAAAGTATATATTCTATATAAAACATAATAATAAATTTCTACGGTGTAGATAGATAGGGGTCGAAACGTCCGGGGGTCGAAACACCCTTGGGTCGAAACGTCCTGTGGTCGAACTGTCCGGGGTCGAATCGCCCGGGGTCGAACAATCCGTGGTCGAACTGACCGGGGTCAAAACCTCCTGGAGTCAAAACGTCCTGGGGTTGAAACGTCCTGGGTACGAAACGTCCAGTGGTCGAACTGGCAGGGTCGAACCGTCCGGAGTCGAAATGTCCGTAATTCTTATATAATAGTGCCACTCAGGGCTCGGCAATATTATCAACTCATGACCCAAGAAATAAAAAGCAGCCTTCAAATTGTTTACAAAGGTGCCCCTCGTTATAAAAATTACAATTCCGCTATTTAACCCCACTCTTACAACAGTGTATGCACGGTTATACACGTACTATTTTATTATTTAAAATCCCTGAACGTTTACTTTCAAAATGAATTTCCTTAATGTCAGTGTCAGGGAAAAATTATTGAGTTATTGGATTTTCCCTGACATGTCAATGTTCTTACTTGTGTTTGGTGCGGTGCGGTGCGCGTGGGATAAAAATGTATGACGCAATAGTGTGAACGTGACGTAGTGGGAAAGTAGTTGTGGTGAGAGAGAGATAGAGGTCGGTGTTGAATATTAGGGTGTGCTCGCACAAACGCAGAGCCCCCAAATGTTGAGTACTGTGACCCGACTGTTGCATATAGAGCGGGCCCACAATGTTGAATATTATGTCTAGGGTTTCAACTAACTATCCTATACTAATATATATAACTATAACGACATGTTCACATACAGCTTATAATTAATAATTAAAAAACTAACGCCTATGTGTAAATGATAATAGAGATAAAATATTTAATACTTTATATACCTACATATATACAAGGTACATCAGTAATTAAACATATCCTAAATTAAGGTCTCTAACAATGATACAAATAGTTCGTTACAATGCCACACCTCACTCATGGACTGTGCGTGGCCAAAGGACTGGTTGAACTGTTATGCTCCGGTCTGGCCAATCAGGCGTAGCGCAGTTCTGTCCCGTGGTCAGTATACTTGGCAGTCGGCCCCTTCCACACTGGTCACTGACTGCAAGGGTTCGCTCATGTCAAGGTAAGGCCACCTCGTCCCCTTCTCCGCTCCAGATCTCCTGTCTGAGATGGTAGCCCAATGGTCTCTCGCCACTACACTGGCTCTCCAACTTACTAGTCCCAAGTACTGACTAGTACTTAACTCCTAACTACTACTAGCTTCTAATTACTTTAACTAGCTGAAACAACAATATCAATCATTAAACCAATGATAGTAATAACATATCAAAGCATATCAATACATATAATGAATACCTATACAAATTGAAATACATTTGACTATTCTAAGTCTAGGTAACTCAAACCTGAAACAAACTTCAGCTAGGCTCAACTCTTATTCGCCCGTCACACCGCAGACCTGGTGTACTACGAATATTCTGAGAGAGAGGCTGGTGTAAGGTTGGGATACCGTTTATAAAGACCCATACCCTCGCGTGGGTCAGCGGAGCGTTCTCATCTGATTGGTCAGTGGCGTGTACCAAATATTAGTCACTCGCTGACATGCATAGCTTCGAGAACGTTCGGCCAACTTCCACGTCCTAACCTATACTAATACTATGGAATATTCCATGGTCCATCATGGATCTTTGTCCATCTCAAGGACAGCGTCCCTGTTGCGTTGATGGACCTACCCCTACCCTCAACGGTTCTCAAATATGTAGAGGTTATAAAATTGAGGTGGGGAGGTATTCAACAGTCGGTTAATATATGGAATTGTACTACGAATAATAAAGATTGCTGTTAGTCAGGGTTAGTACAAGGACTTTGTGTTTTGTCTTTGTGCGCAAGTTGGCGGTGAAGTAGCGATCATAACCCCTAGACAACGAATCCCCGACAGACAGTTTATAATGAAATCGATCCTAAACACTTACTTGTATTAAGTAAGCACCTAAGAGAAATACATCTTCCTCCTAACAAATATTTGCAATCGTTTTTATGCTAAATCAATTGATAAAAACTTTAAAAGCGGTTCCGTGAGATGTTTTATATTAAGAAATTTCATTTTCAGTAAGTTTGACTTATTATAAGCCCGTATCAAATTTGCCTCCTTTCGATTATATACATAGATGTATAAAAGCTTATATTAAAATGTAAAATTGATATTTCGTCTGCAATATAAAAGAAATTAGTTCGACCCATCTTCATGTGATTTTATTATTGTGAAATACAATTAAAAATTTTAGAAAGGTTCCATTTCTTTAAAAATAAATATTCGCCAATTAGCCTCAATCTTACCCAATTACATATAACTATAAAAATGCAATTTCAATAGCGACTATACGTTCTTTTCACTGTTTATTTTCCATTGTGAAAATTCATGGAGTTATCATCCAAAAAATGCTCAAGGGCTCATTTCTTCAAAAATGAAACATAAAGTAAAACCATCTCTGAAAAAATTATTGGAGATTGATCTTCTCATTAACAGTTTTTTTTTAAGTCACATTCAATGACTTCTCGTTATCTTTTATTCAAGCACCAAGGAAAAACGAATCGGCAGAAACTTTTGTTCATAAAATTAACGGAATTTTTCATAATCCAGTGCATAATTTTAACTATACATAAACCATTACCTGGTAACGTCTTTTCACTTTTAGCAATCTATGAAATAAATCGTTATTTCACTACTAATACTAATACAAACACACTGTCACACGCACACACAGACGCACACACACACCAATGAAAAAACTCGCACACATGCTTATTCACACACTCGGATTATCAACATAAAAAGTAGCATCAAATAAATTAATATAATAAAAGATTCATGACGCCACTTCGTTTTTTTTACGGCGCGCAAAACCACACCCTCTGTTAATCTCAAAACCAAAATCATTATGATTTTACGTCTATATTTTCAAATTTAAAAAAGTAATCTAGAGTTGCGGGACATAAGGGATTCACACGCACACACTGACGGACGCGCTTAGGCGCATTATATAATAGACGAGCAATATACCCGTGCTATGCTACGGGGTGGGTACAATAAAAATAAAAATAACTATATTTCGTTTTTGAGTATCAAATTCCTATACAAATTTAGTGATGAGTTTAATAGCATCACGATATTTGTATATATCTAGTAATACATAAAAACCTATTCTCCATAATAGTCACGATATTTGTATTAGAGACAATAGAAAGTATGATAAATTTGAAAATTACCCATCCATTTTTGTATTTTTGCTTTAATTACGCATACTGTATACTCTACCAGAATAACGAATGTCTTTAACAGTTTTAAAACTCTAATGGGTAAAGCTTAATATATAATAATAAAAAAAACAATGTTGCTTTTAAAAAATGACATAGATATTGATCTTTTAATAAATTTTATATCATTCGTAATGGCTTCCGCTCTTTTTTTAAAAAATAATATTAACAATTCACTAAATTATCGGATACTTGTACGTCTAAGAGAATCGGATTATTTGTCTTTGTATTTACATATAAGCTTTTTTGTTATTATTATTATTATTAGTGCGGATTTTTTTAGCTTGTAAAATGACTTATTTTTATTGTCTTTATATAAAACATTTTACTATGTAGGGATTTGATTTTAAAACAGAATGGTGTTAAATAACAACTTCAAAAAAAGTAAGGTTATAGTATAGAGTTTTAAAGAAAACTGCCATTTAGTAAACCACATGATACGTCCTTGACATAAAAAAATCATTCTTTAAACGAATTTGTATTCCTGATGTATAATATTGATCTAATAAGATCTAAACAGCTTGTCGTAAAATGAGTTGTTTATAGTGAGCTTTTTTGACCGAACACCCACGTTCTGATGCAAAATCCTATATATAAGTCGTAATACCCGTGACATTTCTTTACACTTGATATATTTACATTTTAAAGAACAGTAGCCTACAGTTTTTACACGAAGCGTTTGCGATGCAACCGCATTGTGCTAGAAATTTACCCAAGATTTTAATGGATGTTTCTTCATTCGTTACCTGCATAAATACCTGTTAATAGGATTCCATTGATTATGGGAAAAGCTGTTCAAAAACATTCGTTCTATTTCCAGACTAAGCATGACTTTAGTCAAATGAATAGGATATTATTTAAACTTTTAATATTAATTATGTGAATATTAATGCCGAAAATAGGTAAATATGGGGTTTATTTGTCTTAAAGATACACTTTGAATCGTAAGGTTTGTGCTTAAAATTTGCCATGCTAGTTTAGTTTAAGTTACGCAAAAAGTATATAGCTGTTACTATGCTATAGTTTTTATGCATTTCAGGATATTATTGACTCACCCCGACTGCAATAAAAAGTGTCTTTTAAAAAAGTAAGAAATTTACAACTATATATAAAGATAACCGTTTTATTTATTAGCCACATGCAATTCAATACATTTAATTCTTTTTCATCTCTAACAGTACCGAACTTTTTATTATCCATATATTCCTTTGGAGCAGTTTTATGTAGCAATCTTTCCAGAAAAAAATCACGTAAACTATTTAAGCAGCTGGTTAAATAAATTTTCAACCTCACTAACACTTTTATTGCTACATTTACTAATCCCTTGTTTCTTGTATCAAATACTGTTCTGTGTGCATTTTCTATTTATATATTTCATTCTATGGATTTTATGTTTTTATTCGCTTGCATAAATTTGACTGATTTATCAACAACAAAAAATATATACCAGCTTGCAATATAGATCTAATGTTTTCTGATGTCAACAATTTATATCATCTTAAAATAATGAAAACACAGTCAAGACGTAAATTCAAACAAATATGAATTGTTTTGGAAGATAAATACTGGTAGTTAGAGGCTCAACATCAGAAGACATAGAAATTAAACACACACTTGCACCAATAGACAACTCTACAGTTATTATCCGAAGCAGGTACCATGCCATCAGATTATTCTAGAAATATTCCACATATGTTGTTTATTTATTTATTTTGTTATTATTTTTTAAGAGAAGCTTTATTGTTTGTCTACCCGTTAATCCACAACATCCACTCCTTTACTGTTTATAAATTACCTTTATTATGGAAAATGTGTGTATATTTTTTTGAGCTACATAATACGTAAGTGAAAATTGATGCCTTGGGTAGAGGGGATTTGGGATATTTTTTTTTT
>MUZC01003154.1:1788930-1807143 GCA_002072015.1 Radix auricularia
TGGTTACACAATGGCATGTTACGAAGGCTAGACAAAGTGGCGACCACGGACCGCCTGTTATGGAGAAGGTAAACAAAGAGATTGTTGGCTGAAAGAATGTAGGTACCTTAAAAAGGATTATCTGAACACATTGCCTTTTTATTATCCAATGATATCGGATTGGAGTGGTGAAGGAGTTGGATAGATTTGGAAAGATCTAATATTAAACCCTATTATTTTTATTTTTAAAAACTAGAAGAAAAAAAAACAATTATTTGCGAAGTAAAAACGAGGGTCGAAACATCCGAGGATCAAAAAGTTCTGTAGTCAAACTGTCTCTGCCCCTCCCACCACAAACCCCCTCAATAAATCGATTGAATCTATGTTTGCTAGTCTCTATCGAGATTTCTGCACAATACATATGACTAAAGTAATAACAGTTATAATTTTATTTTTGAATTTTTTTTAAAATGTGCCCTGAAACTGTGTATACACTCTTTAAAACACCACACCAACATTTATTTATACAAACCTGCAGCTGATTATTTTAAATTTTATATTGTCCCTTCTCTACAAAAAATCTGCATTACCACAAGCAAAAGAAAAAAGTCGCTATTTTGATACAGTCGCTGTTTTGATACAGTCGCTGTTTTGATACAGTCGCTATTTTGATCATCGCTGTTTTGACCGTCGCTGTTTTGACACAGTCGCTGTTTTGAAGTCGCTGTTATGATCGTCGCTGTTATGACTGTCGCTGTTTTGACCGGATGCGAGCGTGACCATGTGCCTCCCAGGGCAGCAACCAGGTTTGCCCCCCCCCCGCCTCGCTTCCGGAAAATATGTTGATAACATTAAAAAAAAATATTGGGGGGTAATAAAAAGGCTAAAATATATTTTAGAGTTAGAAATAAATAGAAAAGCTTTCCTTAACTAAAATTTAATTTTTAATTTTTTTTCAATGACACAATATTTGATGTTTTAAAAATGGCAGCCATGCAGCTCACACTATCGTTTTCGCCTGCAGTGTTTCAGTAACAGCTTGTAATGATATAGACTTGTAACGATTGCAGTCCATAAAAATTCCATCCACTTATGTCCACATTGGTTGATGTTGACAGCTGAAGAGGTATTGCAATCCATGATCTCATCCCTCACAGATGTTGTTTGTTCTAGCAAGTCCACTAGCAGCATCACTTCCCCTGTTCGATGTTGGAATGCTAAACATAGACGGCCCATAATGTTCTGCCCTTCCTCGCACACGGTGTCAATGAATGTTTGTGTGCTCGAAGTACGTTACTAATTCTTGTTTGCGTTCTATTAGAGTCATGCCATCCACTAGCTCATTAAAGGTGTGTGTAACATCTTCTTGAGTAACAAAAGCAAGAGCTGATAGGCATCTTACGAATTCACACAAATTAACACCAGTTTCAAAAATGGCTTTCATTTCTAGCTCTTGTGTTATCTTGAATACATTTTGCGCTATGTGAAAATAGCAGCCAGTGATTCTAACTTGAGGATAAAAGTCTCTTCGAGCATTCATTGCCGCCATTCCAAAACCAATGAGAATGACCCCAGGTTCTGTTTGAGGCATCACATTTCACAAAATTTTCATCAATGTCTGCATATTAACAGGCTACAAACATCACAGGGCAACTGGGTTCACGCCACCCACAAAGACAAAGTGAATATAGGAAAAGGTATATAGCTGATAAAATAGTATTGGCACAAATTTGAAAGTGTCCCACATAACCTCACATAGCCTCACATAGCCACTGCTTGGAGCCCATCATTGCATCTATAACCACACGATCACCCATAAAAATACTCCTTAAATCGTTTGCTGTAACAAATTATGAACCAGTGATTCCTAAACCATTAAAAATGTCTGGTATTTCAATTTAAAATCACTTGGCATTGGTGGTAAGATCAGACACCCTCTCTTTCATTTGAAACTTTTGTTGAGTAACGTCTCAACGTACGTCGTACAAAGTACTTTTTCGGTAGTTCCACCCTCACGTTATAAGGTAATGTGGACGTCACAACAGCTTCGCCGGTTGACGGTCGCGCAAGGGTTTCATTTCTCATACAGCCTTGCGAACTATCGACGTTAAGTGTGGTCTTCAAATTTTGTGTAAAGTCTACCAGCAAGCGTGGTCACATGGGAACATTGTTTCTATTCCTTTTTTATTCCTTAATTGTAAGCCGGGCAGAATGTGCCCTACATTTTGTACTGATCATACAATGAGCCAAACAATGGAGAGTAGAAGGCCAATTTGTGTTCAGTCGGGGTGTGTTGGTGAATCTGGAGGTTTTCAATTGGGGTGTGTTGATGAATCTGGTGTTCAATTGGGGTGTATTGGTGAAGCTGGTGTTCAATTGGGGTGTGTTGGTAAATCTGGAGGTGTTCAATTGGGGTGTGTTGGTAAATCTTAAGGTTTTCAATTTAAGTGTGTTGGTAAATCTGGACGTGAATAAATTAATAAAATGGTGCCAATATATTTAACTCCTCTTTTTTCGTATCACAAAATATGATACGGTGAAGAGACACGCCCCAAAAGGATTTGGGATATAGGTATATACATTATCTCTACAATAATTATTTTTATTATGGTAAATTATTCTGTGCACAAAATGGGGTCAGTTCAAATATTATTGCAGAATTGTTTTTATATAGTATTCGTAAAAAGATTCTAAACTAAAGAATAGACTTAAAGTTGTTCACCACTTACACTTAATAGGGGAACAGAGACCTTAACGAATGTGACGCGATGAGATTCAATAATAATATTTTTGTACAAACATACTTTTCAGCAGTAGCAAATTTAGAAGTATCTTTTTGAAAATAAAGTAAAATGTACCGAAAGTTTAAGAGATACAATTCTTAAACATATGAAATATTCTTGAATAAATCTAATTAAGAAACAAATCACGTCATTACATGCAGTCATTTAATTTTTTAAAAAAGAATATTGTCGTGTTTTCTTTATTATTTGTATTTTAAAGTTTGAAAGTCCGAGTTTGTATCGTGCATTATTTTGACCAGAGTCAAGATCTATATGGACACCAAGTGTTTTGTCACCTGTTTGCTTAAAGATTTCCATTTAAAAGTAACTAACAAATTGTCTGATTAGAAAATCTGAGTAGACAGTAAAATATCTAAGAAGGGATTCGTAAACCGAGATGTGTGAATAATATAATTTGATAATTTACATAGCCTAGTACCCAGGCAAAAATAACCGGTCTCACAGCACTTCACATAAAGGGAAGAAAGTTGTTTCTTAATTTTATTAAAATAGATACGACCCGTGGCGTATCATACGCCGCGCGAAGAAATCAGAACAACTAGAGTGAACGTCGGGGGGTTATGCGGTGGGGTATCGCTGTCGTATTGATGGTCTCGAGACATGCGCACTGCAGTTAAATAAATGCCCTCACCCTGCACCAACCTAGCTTGCCAACCATAAACTGTGATTGGCCGACCCTATTGAGGGTCAGCTATTTTCGCAAAAACGGGGTAAAAGAACGGGCTTGAACCCAGTACCTTCTGCATGTAGGACTTACGTTATGACCACTATATTACGAACAAGATGTTATTTCTGAAGGAACAGCGAAAGTGAGCCCAAGAAGTATTGTTGGTCTCGAAACAGGCCCACGCCATCCCCCTTTTTGAACACACTTCGTGAAGTCATTCTTCTTGCTCTTTTGGACACTACTGGCTCATGATCTTGTTCTAGGGAAATATATATATATAGATAATAAATAACTTTTGAAATGTTTACGAACAGTATATTTTGAACTTTTGTTACACTTTATTCTAATTTTAAACAGGTACTTCTAAATTACCTAATTTTATAAATTTAAAATATTCTTTAATGATTATGTGAAATGTTGAGTCTTACTGCTAAAAACTGCTTTTGAAACAAGTCTCAAGGGAAATTCCTTTTAACGACTCACACATTGCACATAGGATAATTCCAATTTTAAGTGGCGAACTACGTATTGCGTTTCTTTACATAAGATTTTTTTAAATATTATAAAAACTAAATCTAAAAGAAAATTTGAACTGTCTTTGTTTTGTACATATCACACACATAATTTTTTTTTCAAGGCCCGGTCATTTAGCACTCTTAAAGTCGTAAGCCCTGGTCTATAGGAATCCAAACTTCCTAGTCGCTGATATTTAGAAATCCTAAGTTACCACTCCCTAATATATAGCAATCTTAAGTTACCACTCCCTAATATATAGCAATCTTAAGTTACCACTCTCTGATATATAACAATCTTAAGTTACCACTCTCTGATATATAACAATCTTAAGTTACCACTCTCTGATATATAACAATCTTAAGTTACCACTCCCTAATATATAGCAATCTTAAGTTACCACTCCCTGATATATAACAATCTTAAGTTACCACTCTCTGATATAACAATCTTAAGTTACCACTCTCTGATATATAACAATCTTAAGTTACCACTCTCTGATATATAACAATCTTAAGTTACCACTCTCTGATATATAACAATCTTAAGTTACCACTCTCTGATATATAGCAATCTTAAGTTACCACTCTCTGATATATAACAATCTTAACTACCACAGTCCTGTTATTTAGCAGTTGTAACTTTTCGTACCCTGGTATATATAAATCCTAACTACCCAAGCGCTGTCGTTTAGAAGTCATTTCAATCAATTAAATTATCTGAATAATCATTATCGTATAAATCATATAAATTATGATCTAAATCATCAGTAAAATCATTGTTGTAAATTCACTCAATTTATCTTTAAGAAATGTCTACCGTCCCATTGTTTGGAAATATTTATTATAAAAGTAAAACTTCTTTTGGGAGCTCTATATACATAATTGATGCAGGAATGTTACAATATGAGTTTAACAGTTATGAATATGACAATTTGATCAAATCCTAACAGTAAATTAATCCACCTTATATAATAGTTCACCGTTTATATTCTCGTACAAACGTTATAAATTATTTTATGTTTCAAAAATTTCTTTTTCTGTTTCTTTCCCTTCATTTTATCATTTTAAAAAAAGAATTTTTAAAATGTATTTTAACTTACCAACAATTAAATATATGGACAATGGAAAACATGTTTACCTGTCGTTGGTCGAAATTCATCAATGCACACGTTGTTCTTCTTTAAAACAATGATACAGTTTAAAATTAGATACCTCTTCTTTATATATAATTCACGTAAACGACCATGTGAAAATGAGTGTGACAAATGACCCCCGATTGGGTCGAATGATCACAGTGGGCAAGAAAAGAAAAAAAAGGTAAGGGGGGGGGTGTGGCAGCAGTGCTTCTTTCGTTTACTTGCGCTGTTTCTTTACAGAATAACATATGATTCGTAGTGTAGATGGTATCACGTGTGCCTTGCACTCGTAAAGTCCTGAATTCAATTACCATATGGAACAATTCAAAAACAAAATTAATTGTTTTTTTCTTCCAGTTCTTTTCCCAATTTTTTGCGAACATGACTATTCCTAGAGTCGAAAATCACAGTTTATGATTGGCAAGGGATGGTAGTATAAGGTCGGGGGCAGTTAACAACGACCGCTATGGACATGTCTCCACATTTACTCCCTTTTTTATATTATTTCTTGCTGCTGTTTGTGACTGTTCTCTCATCCAACTCTTTCTTTGCTATATCTATGATGAGCAAGTCTGCGGCGGATGCTACGCAGAGGGTCATCTTGTATGTATATATATATATATATATATATATATATATATATATATATATATATNATATATATACATTTCTTTCAAATAAGCATGTGCAAACAAGCATGAATAATGACCCTCGCTGACGTCGACCACCGACCAATCATGGTCGTCACGTAAAGGTGGTGGCCGGGATTGTAAAGGGGGAGGTCATCGAGACCAACAAGCTTCTTGAGTTCACTATCGTCGTTCCTTCACATAATAACATGCATTTCGTAGTGTAGTGGTTATTACATCCGCCTAACACGCGGAAGATCCTTGGCTCAAGCCCCAGCTAAATCATTAATTTTCAAAAACGATTCTGTATTGGCTCGTTCTTTCCCTTTTTCTTTTCGAACATGACTTCGCAACATGGCTGTAAACTTTGTTTCTCAAAATTGGGAAAACTTCGGCGGCGTGCTCTCTGTTGTTCTCAGTGATGGAAAAGTAATCATACACTCTCCTCAACAATACGTTCAGTACTTGAATACTTTAGTGCTGGTAAGGCAAAAATTATCGCGATGTCCGAACTACTTCCCGCCAATATAATCATTTATTTCCGAGAACGTCCTCGAGTTTAAAATCCGGTCAACATTTGTCAATATACCTGTTCTTTACCAGTCCTTCCGATCATGGCCATTTAGAAGTTAACTTGCCTTTCACACATGATGACTTTCTGGTGCCATCTATTGACAACGTGGGTATGCCTATAGTAATTTCACTGATGGGACATCACTTTGCCACCAGCCTGATTAACATGTATCACTGCGTTTCAAAACATACTCTAATGAACGAACGAATTCCCCAAAAGAACTTCAATCCATTATCTGTATATACATAACCAGAACAAGCAAGCACAAGACGAGTGAAAATAAGCTTGATGAATGACCTTCGCCAGGGCGACCAATCACAGTTGATGGTTGGCAAACTAGGCAAACTAGGATGGTGCAGGAGTTTGGCAAGTAGCTAACTGCAGTGGATATGTTTCCAGACCAACAAAGCGTGGGCAGTTATTCCCGCCCCGAGGTTCATTTGTGTTGTTCTAATTTCTTCGTGATGTAGTTTTTGTCTGTTCTCCCCTCTTTCTTTGCACTATCTATGAGCAAGTCTGCGGCGCATGCTACGCCTCGGGTCGAATATAGTTTTTAATAACTTCGTTTCACATCTGTAAGTCCAAAGCTCCACATGACAGATTTTAGTTAATTTTTTTAAATAGAGAAAAAACAATAACTTATGTATTGCGACGCACAAACATTTTACGATATGAAATAATGCCTTAAAGATATATAAAATCGACACCAATTATTGTTATCTTTGACAAATTCATACCTCACATGAAAATGTGTACAAAAGAAAATTACCGGCAATTAAATTGTTCATATAATTGGTTATTGTATTTTAACCGACTAACTGTTGGTGATAATAATTTGTTTTGTTTTTCTATTCTATTTGTGTTCATAACTCCTCATAGTTAGAATGCACATTCACAGCCAAAGTCGGTCATTTACTTGTAGGGATAAACAGCTTTGGTTCTGATAAATTTCTTTGTTAAACCTTTTTTTTTAATAAGACGCGAGAATAATTGTTACTGTAGTATTGATAAACTGTTTGTGCAGGCCCCCACTTTTTAAAAACATGACATTGGCCTAATTTAATGTCAACACTATGTACGCTATTACACCCACACAGATTGACAATCACAATTGTTTGCGACAAATAGATAATTACTATTCGCCTTTAATCACTTGTGCGATGAATCAGGAAATGCTGCTAACTATAATAGCATTCATTATAATTCCACCGCTCAGATAGAACTATGATTTGAACTTCCGATACTAGCAACAACCATCGGATACTATGTTCTTCTCGGTAGTGTTTAAAAAGCCGAGCTAAACTTTATTGGAAGTTTTAAAAGACAATATGTTAAAAAATAATTTGAAATATCTACTTTTCTCTGGATCTTTTAAAACGTGAAAATGTTGGCATAGAATTATTTGATAAGAATTGTTGAATCAACCACGTTGAGGCTGGGCAGTGAACTGAAGACAAAATGAGTTCAGTCAGGTTTGTTGTTACGACATCTGATAATGTTACTGAGGCAGCTCAGCTTTCTTCTGCATCTAACGTCGATTCTTTAGTTACAGACGACCAGTTCGCGGCCATACTTTGTGTCTACTCCACGGTAGGCTTAATGACGTCATTGTTCGGACTTGTTACCAACGCCATCAACGTTAAAATATTCTCGACCGTGGGAACAGATGACGGTATCAACATGTCCTTACATGTTTTTGTCGTCTGCTGAATTCACCTGCTTCCTAGCGGCTCTCGGACAAGAACTGTCTATAGTCCTTGGTGTCACAGAGATACTAAGTAAGAAATCCATTTCATTCTCTAACTACCCCACGCCCTTTGCTATTTACTTCGGAAGCATCCGCACGTGTTTGTTTACTATTGCTGTGTTAATCACCTTGTATCTATCGGTAGCTAAATGCATGTGTGTAGTAAGACCGCTGCATTTCAAAAACATTTTTTTCTGTGAGAAGGACCGTGAAAGTAATGACAGCAATATGTGCGTTCGCAGTTCTCAGTTATGTGCCGATATTTTCCACAACCGGAATAACTTGGTTGCGTGACGAGAGGACCAACACATCACGCATCATCATGGCAACTTCGCCCTACAGGGATATCATAAAGAACGTCCTTTGGACCGTCAGGGATTCGATACCAAGTATCGCGTCTCAAGTCGTCGTAATCGTATGCGTCCACTTCATGAACAATTCTTTGAGGAAAGCCACTCGGTTTCGAGAGTTTTCAACTCTGGATTCAAATTTAGAACCATCGAGAACTCATAAACCAGAAGTTATGCGACTGAGTGGCAAAGAGCTGCAGGTCATAAAACAGGTGGTGGTCATCTCAGTGGTGTACATTGTTGGGAACACGCCCAAGATTGGTCTCATCCTGGCATCGTCTGCTGTACCAGATCTGAATCTAGGATTCCAGAACCTGTACATAGTTCTGAAAAACACTCGGGAACTGATCGCGATGATCTTTTCAGCCGTCAACATATTCATTCATTACAATTACAATAGTAAATTTAAAAGCCGCTTCAAATCTCTTCTTTTTCAAACAAATAAAACCTAATTTTTTAAATTACATTTTGATTACTTTTCGCGAAATTTTCAAACAATACTGATTTTATTTAGACAATTTTAAATACGTTGTTCTTATTTTATCTATCATTTTTAAAAAAATATAATGTATTTCTGTGGAGAAGACAAGTTTGTCTGACTAGGAAACCAATACATGACACAAATTTTGTATTATAAATATTGTTTTGATTTCTTGAAGAGAATTTACGTAATTTAAATACTCCAACATATTATCAAAATTTAATTTTGAGAAGAAGGCGAACTGTAAAACAAACTATTTTACCCAGTTAATTAATAAGAATGTTAATTCAGTATAAACAAACAGGGATCAACTATTATTTGTAATTTATGAAGGACAGAACCGATAAAGGAGAGCCCATCATTAGAGCTTAGTATTTTAAAAATGTGCATATTCATTTTGACTTAGTACTATATCTATCATACAAGTTGCAGATCTAATTGAATCCTTAGACCAATGCAACACATAGAAAACGGCTTAAGATCCCAATGACATTGATTTTTTTTTTAAAGTAACATTTTTTAAATTGCCTTTTTAAGAACGCGATAATCAGCCTAAGTATTAAAAAGATTGTTTGTGGTTAGACTGAATTACTAAAGACATCCTTGTGTACACTGGAACGATATATCTCTGGTAAGTTTTGTCTTGTGGAGTGGCGCAGCTTTTGAGGGGGAAAGGGTAGGTGCGTCTAGGTTTCTGGCCAGGGGCTCTCAGTTCCGGTCTAAAAGTTCATACAGCTTGCCACTCATGGTAGATTAGATTAGTTGCCATCTGAAAAATGATATTTTTGTTATATGGCATTTTCGACATATGTGAACCATGACAAGGTATAAGACAGTGTTTGTTTACTACAAAATATTTTAAAGAAAACAACAGCTAACTACCAAACATCAAAAACATTATAAGCGTCAATACAATTCATCAAACTCACTATTTTCTTTAAGAACATATAGTTTTTTTTTTTTTAGAATGCGTCCTCACACAATGTAGTATGTAAAATCTTTTTTTAAAGAACAGCTTTTGATGTCTGCGTAACTACAAAGAACAGTCATGAGGACACATGAGATGAGAAACATAATTTTAAAAAATCCTATGTGAAGTCAAAGAAAATAATGTTTTAGATTAGACCAGAACAAATTATTTACTTTCATCTCTTAACTGACTCTCATTCATTTCGATCATAGGTTTGTCTCATGTTTTCAGGCCCTGCGCTCTTTAAAGAAAGAGCACCATATATTAAACTACATTTTAAAAAATATTTTGAGGACGGAAGGGGCACTTAATTTCATTTTAAATTGACTTATTATGACGTGTTATAAAAAAAGACGTACAGCATATATGGGAACAAAATCATGATTGTTTAATTTACCTTTGAAGGGCACTTATTCGTTTTAAGTTCAGCTGGACAATGCATCTCAATTTTGTTTTTAAAATCGTGATTACATTTTCTCAAACCTTTAAACAATGAAAAACATTTCGATGAACACATAATGGTTGAATCTTGTAAAACCTTTTAAACACTTTAACGACACTAGAACAACAGTAATTGGAACTCATGATGTGTTGTTAAGTGATGAGTTCCCTTGTGATCAATGTGAAAAAAATACGTCTTGCCTAGAAAGATACGTCGGACATTTGTGGCAAGACATTGATTGCCTGTTGTTAAGGTATTACCCTTTTTTTAAAAAATGTGTCAATTTAAAAAGAAATTGATCGATGAAATTGAAACAAATATTGTTGAGTTTAAGCAATGCTCATTTTTTTTTAAAACAACACGACGTGTCTTATTTGCTTTTGATCTTTTTAAAAAAGACTTCAAATCAAACACTCAGTTTATAAAACGATCCCTAAATAAACAAAGACATAAAAATGAATCACATTTGTATAATATCATCAGCTTTCAAACAATTGAACTACTTAAAATTTAGCATTTCATTGCTATTTTCCCGTTCTAAAACTGTGTTCAGTTTAAAGATGTGTGAAGCAATACATATGAAAGATATGAAAAATCTTTTTGAGTTATACCGAATTTAAACGTGAATGCATTTTATCTTAAAGTCTATAGGAATGGAGCATGTTCGTGAAACATACAGTAGCCACAATTCAACCATTCTATCCACTAAGAAAGTCATAAACACATTCATCACAGATGATGACTATTATTTATTACTCATCGTTTTCAACGCCTTGAATTCTACAGTATCCATGTTTGGGATGGTGACTAACACAATTAACCTTGCCGTGTTTAAGAGGTTTGCCACACGAGACAGCTTCTTTACGTGTTTGTTGATTCTGTCCTCTTCTGATTTTATTTGCTGTTTGTTGGCGTTTTTACAGCATGTGTCTACGGCTCTTTGGATCGTAGAAATAGGAAGTGACTATAAAGTTGTTTTTCCTGTTCAGCCCATGGCCATGTATGTCACTTTCGGAAACATTCGAACCTGCGCGTTTAATATTCCGGTGCTAGTAACGTTATACCTTTCAATAGCCAAATGTATGTGCGTTGTTAAGCCGATGCACTTTAAAAACATGTTCTCATTTAAGCGGACATCGCATTTCTTGAAGGGAATTTGCATATTTGCAGTGGTCAGTTACATTCCGGTATATTCCAGCACTTGGGTCATCGCTCATTACGATCAAACAGTTAACATCACGCGCCCTATCTTGGTGCTGACCCCTTATAGAGACATCATACGAAGTGTCGTGTGGACCATCAGGGACGCAGTCCCGTCTATTCTGTCCAGTGTTGTCATTGTCATTTGTATTACGTTAATGTCTCATGCTTTGAGGCGATCTGCTGAATTCCGAATGTCCTTAAAATCGTATACGCTGGCCACCGGATGTCAAGACGCAGCGAAAAGCGTAAACGATAAAATAAGCTCAACCAGAAATGTTAGTGTTTCCGAGTTGCAGGTGATCAAACAGATTATCGTCATAGCTTTGATTTTTATTGCTGGCAACACACCCAAAGTTTTTGTCTTAATGACGTTGGTAGCCGTACCTGACCTGAATTTCGGCAAACGTTACCAAAACTTGTACCTGGTTCTCATGTTGTCAAGGGAGCTCATCGAAAATTTTGTGTCGGCTGGAAGCTTTTTGATTTACTACAAATACAATTCAAAGTACAGGCAGTTTTTACGTTTTTAAATTTCGTGTGTATCGTCTAAATTAAATTTGGTTTTGATTATTATATTCGCAACTTTTTGTTCGTCTACTTTTTATAGCATTTTATATTTTAAAAAATATTTTATCATATTTTATCAAGTATTTTTAAACGATAACATTTTTAAATAAAGCTTTTTTTAATATTTGAAAGGCTGACTCTGTGGGTGTATTTCATGCAAAAATTCTTTATTGCTAATTAAAATAATTAGTTACCAACCTAGATAAATATTGTAGTTTATTGACATTCAAACATATTTTATTTACATTATATAAGGGATAAAAATACGGGCTTTGGTCCCAAAACCAATTGATATAGAAGTGCAATTGAATATTGTATTTTAATATATTGTTGTTGATGTTCAGCCTTCTCGTCTAGAAGAGGTATCCACCGATCATCGTCGGGGTCTGCAATACCTCCAAGGGCACAGGCAACCTACGAGAGACCTCCATAAATCCTTATTCTGGGCCAGCCTCTTTGTAGGATCTTCCAGTCATGGCCAGTTCGCTTGATGTCCGCCTCCTATTGTCGGCGCCAAGTGTTTTTTGGACGGCCTCTTTTCCTGGGGGTTCCCATTTAAGGGTTTGCCTTGTATTAAAGGCAGGTTTTCTTAGTGTATGAACAATTCATCCCCTCCGCTTCTAGAGAATCTCTTCCTCAATTGGATTCTGCTTTGTCCGCTGCCAAGATCCCGGTTGCTGATTTTGTCAGGCCAGTGAATTCTGAGAATCCTTTATAAATTTTTTATAAGAATGATTCTCAGAGTTCTCTATTTTAATATTGTAGTAATATTTAATGTACTGAAATTTTACTGTATCCTTTCATCCACTTGGTACCCAATAATTAACGGTTTATTTATTTATTTAAAAAAAATATTTTTAAAAGGCTTATCTGTTCCCACTCTCCAGCAGTGCATAAAGTAATCTTCAAAACCCGTGGAGATTTTTCTCTGAATCTAAGTGAATATGTCTACAAATGTTTTAGTACCGTGTAAAATATATTGAGAAATAAAGTGCTAAAATTGTGTAACAGAGAATTACCTCTAACAAAGGGCAGATCGCCAGTGTTACATATGAGAACGGCATCTGATTCTCATAACTATTGTAATTAATAATTGTTCTCTCGGGCGAATCTGATTTCTCCATCTCTTAGACAAGAGACAGAATTTAGTAGTAAGTAAACTTATGGGATTGACAGCTGCAGGAAATAAATATTACCATGTTTGGAAGCTTAAAAACAGACAGATTTTACATTAATTTTGCTAGCTAATACCCCCATTTTCATTGCTGAAGTAGCACATTCTGTGATTCTAGCTGAACAACTCTCAACTTAAAGCCGAACTTAGGAAGAGGTTTGTACAAACATACATTCTAGACAGTTTTTAAGAGGATTCTTTGACCTATTTAGTATAAGATAAGATAAGATCATATGTCTGTTTAGCAATATGTATAGAAAGCTCTTTTTTATATTGAAGTTTAAGTCCCATGCCAAACTTACCGAAAAGCATCCTGAAGCTTAAATGAGGTTTGCAGTTCAAGCCCATTGTTGCTACAAGTAATATGCTACTTAAATAAAACTTTAATAAAGTAGAGCTATCTTTTGTTTCAATGACATAACCACTTTAAAGTCTTGCAATATTTTAAGATATTATTAGCATTGGCTTATGTTCTTCTCCCAACATGTTTATGCCCAGTCATTAAGAGCAGTAATACCACGAAAAGAGACTGGGTTAGATTGGATTATAGTTCTTTATGATATTATTTAATGATGATATTTAACAAAAAGCTGGCTTGACAAGAAGTTTGGAAATTAATTTTATAATGGGTTTTTTTTAGCTATTACTAGCCAAACATAGCATTAGTAGTCTGTTTCTTTTCTTGTATGACATGAAACACTCATCTCGGTATAAAATCATTTGACTGAATGAAAACCAAAGAGACTTTATTTTGAGCCAGTTTTCATGTTTCCCCCCTTGCATTTTTACAATAGACAAATAACATTTTTTGCGTCATACAGTCTAGTAATAACATTTTCGGGTGATACTAATTACCGGCGAATCATTTAAACTATTGTAATTTAAGAACTATTACTTGGAACTAAATACAACACGGACAAACGCTTTGTGTGAATAAAATAATTAACGCTGTGGTTTATTATTAGACAGATGTAAGTCTGGATCTTTCATCAGAGGCAATCATCAGTCAGAGGCGTCACTAGGGTTGGTGTCACCCGGGGCGGTAGCTCATGGTGTCACCCGGGGCGGCCCGCCCCCTCCGCACCCCCCTAGCGACGCCACTGTCATCAGTAATATAAATAACTTTTTCTTAACAGTTGTTTCAATTAAATAATTCCTATTACATCCTTCCATAGCAAATGTAGCGGTAAAAAATGAATAGTTTGGACTAGAAGAGCAGAATGAAAGTGTCAAAAAAAAAAAAAAAACCACAATGTTAAAAACAACTTAGTGACAGATATTAACGGTCTTTAAAACTTTTTAACTTGGTTCCAAATATATGAGCTGATCGAACCAAACCGTTGTATTAGTCTACAGATAATTTTTAGGGCGATTCTCTCCCAGTTAATAACTTACATCTGCAATATGCCAATTTGCCAAAAGGCAGACAACTTTTAGTTTATAGGACAAAATGCTTGGTTATTTATTATTTATATGTACAGGTATTCTCTAAACCATTGCGATTTCAACGACCTGGCTCAACTAAATAAATTTCATTTTCATTTCTTGCAAACGATTGTATTGAACAAGTTGCAACTTGCTCAAGAGAAAACTTCTTTTATCTAAAATATTTCAAAATGGAATCAGATACTCTCTACCTCAATCACATAAGATGAATAATTAAAATTACTGCAGTACATGCTTGTACAAATGTTTGCTTGAATAGCAGAGTAGCTACCTCTGAAAGTGATTTCCCTAGGTCTTTTATTTCTTTGGAAAGCAAACTTGAGAGAGTTCTTGAAGACGGGATGTGTTACATAGTGCGACATCAGGATTCTTTTGCAGATACACGCATTCTCTGTGTTTTTAAGACACGAAATAAAACATTTGGCGAAAGGTCATTCTCTTTTTGTGCAGCCAAAAAATTGGATTTCTCTTCCATTACAAATCCGTAGTATTTCAAATACTAAGTCCTTCAAGGCTGCACATAAGACACATCTTTTCAAAATTTATTTTCAAAATAAAATCAATGAAACAATAATTCTTTTAACGATTAACTTAGCTGATGTATAACGTATTGTCAATTATGTAGTTAGCATGATATGAATGTTTATTTAATTAATATATGTATTGTTATCTCCATGTCAAGCGCGTTGAGTCCGGCTCCTTCCTGGGATACAGCGCTATGTAAATTATCTTTTTATTATTATTATTATTATTATAAAATCTCTTTGACTTTAAAGCATACCCTTAGCAAATATTTCGAGCCTTTCATATTGTTCAATCTATTAAAACACAACAATGCAAACGCAATTAGACTATAGATCTAGATCTAGTAAACATTTTTTTTCCGCAACAAACACAAATTAAGTTTGAGAAAAATTATCTATCTAACGATAAGATTGATAAGAATATTACATTTTCAAATAACCATCGAATTGATTCTTGTAATTCGCTATCCTTAAATTTTAACATTCGTTCACCTAAAAAAGATCAAGCATTGTATTAAAAAAAAACACATGTACTTGTATTTTACCTCTAATTATCATTTACCTATGTCTTTGGGACTCCTCTCTCTAGGTTTTATACATTCACTGCCCTTTCCAATGCCTCTAATATCATTTAAACTTATGAAACATTAAACCTTCCAGAGGCTAAACAATATTAATAATGTTGACTTACCTAACCATAGTATTATGTGCGTTAGAATGAAAAATAGGTTTAAAAAATCTTTAAATTTTAAAATAAAAATGCATTGAAAATAACAACAAAAAGAACGCACGAGACTCAAACATTACCTTATCCAAAGTTATAAAAAGTTGCTTTTGTAAAGAGTAAATAATACAAATAAACTAGAAACTATTTATAGTATTTTAACGAGTTTCTTTATTCCATTATGTCCAGTGCTGGATTAAATGCAGGACTCATCAGTCACGTCCTTAGGAGCCCTGCGACTTCCAGAAATGGCGGGCGAAGAATAAATCTATTTTTTTAAAAAAATGAAAGTGTGGATGGATGGAAATTTGACAAGGTTTTCAATGATCATTTATAAGTATGCTAAACATTGAAAAAAAAATCAAATTTAAATTTTAAAATTATTTTTTTTTACCTGTAATGATAATTTATTTTAAAAAACCTCGTTTGGCTAAAGATAAGAATGATAAAGTGATATTGAAATGTAACTTGAACACCCTGTGTGCTTCACCAATTAAACAATTGAGATCAAAATGTAAAACAAAATTGGGAAACATTACAAGAAATACAAAATATTCACAAGTTCAAAAAAACTTATATTGACACTAATTTGTTTCACATTAAAAAATAAATAAAAGAATTCACTGTTATTACAGTAGAAGTTTATCTTTACAAAAATGTTAAGCTTTTCACGTCAACTCCACTACAAAATGACAGGAAAAACTGAGACACGAAGTGTGTTGACTGAGAATCAATATATTCAAACTACATGATACTGTGGTTAACGTTACAGAAAGTTGCGAGACGTTTATTGAAATTGAAAGATAACTGCTACGTTATTTTAGATAATTTAAAATTGCTACATCTTTTTTTTTATAATGAAAAATTGTTTTTCCATACTTGAAAATTTTGAGGGATCTAAATGCTGTACGTTTTTTGTGGTCTCATTTGCTTGTTAAAAATATTTTTCTCGTACAATTCTTAAAATAAATTTATTAATAAAATGTTGGGTTTAAAATCAATCCTAAAATCATTATCAAAAACATGAAAAATGAATAATTTGTTTATAAGATTATTTAATGCAAGAGCTTCAAATAATTTCACCGTATAATATTTTTTTTCCCACTTACTTAGATTTTCATTCAGTTAAACGTTTCTTGTTACTTAAATATTGATTAAAACAATTTGAAGCTAAAACTTTTAAAACTGTATTTTTAAGATGTGAAATTTAAAGTTATTTCTGTCCCAACTTTTAGTCTTAGTAAAAGGGCAACGTAGTGTAACATACAGTAGATTTCGTTTTCTTCCGCTATACAATTTCACTATTTAATCAATACAATCAAACCGGCATTTAGTCTTACTTTATGTGTTCAAATTGTAAATATAAACTATAATTTTTTAAAGTAAACTGTGAATAGCTAATTTTTCACCAATTTAAAACACAAGTAACTTTTGGAAATGCTGGCTGACTATATCTTTCGCTGATCTTGTCTGTTGTGTGTCTGAATCTGTACACCGTTTACTATGTGGGTTTTGATACTAGATGTTGCGAGACATTTCGGGAAATATCTACCTTTGTCTGTTTAAAACCTCGTTTCTAATAATAGTATACCTTTCCACGGCGAAATGTATGTACGTTGTAAAACAACAGCACTTTAAAAAACGTTCTCATTAAAAAGGAAACAGCGTCCTGTTAGCAGTGCTCAGTTACATTCCGGTACTTTAAAGCAGTTTGATGAACTTCCAATATAATCAATCTGTCAAGATAGTCCCCTTTATTGGTGCTGGGCCCTTATAGAGACATCATACATAGTGTGGTGTGGACTGGGAGGGGTTAGATGAATTAACGGTATTTTGTGTATGGATGTGTACGGTGGGAGAGGTCTCAACAAATCTAATTTACATAATAACGTAAACCGCTCAGACTGCAAACAACATTCGAGGCCGACTTAGTCAAGACTGATATGCAATAATGTTTTATATTTAATGCAAACAAAGTTCTGACCTTTTATTTACTTGGAGTAATTAAAATTTGATTCAGACCAAACGTTCACACATTGCTAAAATATATCCGTCTGATTTATATTTCCATTTCCTGAAATTAATAGAAGTTTCTCTTTCGCCCACCGATGCCATGGTCGCTTCATAATCATAACGAGACGGTAATTTTTAATGCTTATATTATATTTTTATAATTTATCAGGTTTCTTTTCCGTCCGTGAATGACGTCACGCGATTTTTGCCCTCGTCACAAATCTTAGACCCCCCTGCAATATGACATCATAAAGCTTTGATACCCCCC
>MUZC01003154.1:1807153-1849227 GCA_002072015.1 Radix auricularia
CCCCCCCCCACACGTAAAAAAAGGTAATTGAAAATTGAAAAAAAAAATTCCTTAGTCCCACAACCTCTTTGTTTCGAAGTCGTAGGGGCTCTAATGTTTCCATTAGAACATTATCGGGCTTGGTAGACACTGGCGGCGCCCACCCCTCTCCAGGTCAGCGGAGGACTTTCTTAGCATTAGTCATTTCTCAACATTTTTATAGTGGCTTTAACGTGGGCTCGATCCTACGACCACCAGCTTTTGATGTAATTGAAAATTACCTTGTTTAAAATACTTTTTGTCTTTGAAAAATTTATCTAGTGTAAGGCTGCAGTGTAAAACTGTAACACACGTGAATTCATTGAAAACGTCATTAAATAATTTGCAAACAATCAATTTTTTGTGGCACTTTTATTTAAAGTTGCACAGTTTTTTGTGCCCTAATATTTCTTTAACACCCACCCACACTCATCCTCTTCACACATCGACATAAATGCGTGATCCGCCTCCCCCCCCCCAGGCGCGTCATTTAAGGACCGCCCCAAAGAGTAAAACCAATATCTTGTGACTTAAAATTAATTTTTCAAACGGGGTGGGGGCGAATTTATACGGGCGCATGGGGGGTGCCCCGAAAATGTACGGGATGCAACAGGGGGAAGGGCAAATGAAAATACGATTTTTGTGCAGACGTCCTATAAGGGTGGCCCTCTATCAAAGCCGCAGTCCTGTCTATTCAGTACAGTGTTATCATTGTCATTAGTATTGAATTAATGTCTCTCGCTTTGAGGCGATCTGCTGAAGTCCGTACGTCCTTAAAATCTTATACAACTGTAACTTGAAAGTAGGAAGATGAAAAATGTACAAACGTAAAGCAGACTCATCAATAAATGTATTTACAAGTTACTAATAATTCAAACGGATTATTCTATTGTTATTGTATTTTTGGCAGCTCCCGTAATGTTTTCGTAGTCATGGCCTTGACATTGGAACATGATTTGAATTGTATACACCTTCAGCAGAATCTTTACTCGGTTGTAAAATTTTTAATAGCAATCATTGAATGTTTAACTCGTTTTAATATTTTTGTGTTATCTATTAATTCTTCTCAAATAAAACCCCCCAAATCAACAGGTAGTTTTAGCTTTTAAAAAATGTTATTTTCAGCTTTTCATACGAATATTTACTTTTTTTGTCAAACGTGTAAGGAAAACATATTTTTAAATTACATTAATTATTCTTCCTGATGCTGATTGAATCGGCAACAAATACCACATACCAAAGTCAGGTTATTTAAATTTACTTTTTTTCTACTTTTGAAAAATAGGCTTTAAATGTTTTTTTGTAAAAAAATATATCAAACTTTTAACTTTTAAGCTCTTAAAATATAAGTCAACATAATACTCTATAAAATAATTATTTTATATAAATTTATAAGGATATAGAGATCAGTGTAAAACACATTTTTTATGAAATTTTGAATAATATACATTGTAAGTTTTTGCTTTTTTTATACTTTAGTTATAACTTACATTAATAACGTCTTAATCAACCAAAGAAGTGGTCTAATGTTATCTTGTAAATGTATAAATCGTATGTGTCCTCGTAATTTTCATTTTCAGAATAGGTAAGATTAGTGGTCAATTATATCAAGTTTGTCATCTAAGTTTCTTGTTTCAGAATAGGTAAGATTTAAGATTAGTGGTCAATTATATCAAGTTTGTCATCTAAGTTTCTTGTTTCAGAATAGGTAAGATTAGTGGTCAATTATATCAAGTTTTGTCATCTAAGTTTCTTGTTTGTCAAGGCTTGGAATTGAATTTATCCTTCCCGTTACCAGAATCGTAAACAACTTCGGTAACCATAGATTAAAGCATAAAAATTGAATTAATTTTAGTTATATAAATTGTATTTTCGATGCAGTTTTAACCACTATGAATTGCTTTAGATAAAAATGACAATCAGAATTCACACTCCTGGGGAAAATAATACTTGTTAAAATCGCAGCAGCATACACCGCCACGAACATTTTATTTGTTCGAAGCTGTTCAGAAAGTTTTATTGTTTTGAACTTCATCTCATAAACCTGAATGTGAGTATGTCATGAAACTTTTGGCGGCATTAAACTACGCATTGTCAATGACGTAAGTCTGGCGAGTGGTCAAATATGCTCATTGTCTATGACGTACGTATGGCAGGTGGTTAAATTAGTTCATTAAAATAACATATTTTAAAGTCATAACCTTCTGGTGGCTAAACCGGGAATTCCACATCAATTTTGAAGCCAAGAAAAATCGTTCATGCCGTCATTTTAAACACTAAATTACGTTTTCGTTGTTTTAAAATTTAAACGTTGGAAACATCTACTACATAAGAATGTTATAATTTTAAAGTAAAAATTAAAAATGTGTTAAAAATATTTGTTTACAAGATTGAGCGTTTCGGGGAGGGGGGTTGTGCAGTGGCATAGCTAGGGTTTCCGAAAACCGCCATTTTTTTCTTTTTGAAGGGAGAAAACCAAAGTGAAACAATAATATTCTCTAACTTTGAGTCTTAACTAGCGGATTCGTGCAACATTTTTTGTTATAATTAACGCAAAACTGTTCAAAATTTAAAATCGCTAAAAAAAAAAAAGGTAACGATTTGTTTGGAAACTTAATCGGTATACGTCACAGATGACTCTATTATAAGAACTCTGCACGAAAAACGACAAAACAGCACCGCTGGTCCGAAAATATGTACCATTAATATCGCCACGACAGTTTTTGCGTGGAATTTCGACATGGGAATAATCAATGCGCTTACAAGTACTTACATGACATGGTGGTTCAAATATTTTGTTGAACTTGCAAGTAGTAATTTCAGTTTTCATAAAAATTGTAGGGAAACTAATTAATTTTTTTTTAAAATAGCATTTAAGTAGCACATATAGTTTGTGTTTTTCATTAAAGAACGGTTATTCATTAAAAATGAACGGTTATTTATTTCTCCGTTAATAAAAAAAATATTTATAAATAAAAAATAATAGCAAATTAATTTTTTTATGTTTTGGGGTGTAAATTAATAATACATTTTGTCTCATTCAAGGGGTGGGGGAACTTGCGACTCCATTTTCTGTATTGTGGCCTTCAAAACAATTGTGTGTATTTTTGTATAAATGTGTATTTATAAGGTGTATCATCTTATGCGGCCTCTTTTATTTCTGCTACATAAATAGAGCATGCAAAGGTAAAAATGTTCCCGACATTTTAAAACGTAATTCGTTTCAATTACAATTATTTATTCATGTTTATTAATTTATATATTTGTAAAACATCATGCGATTGACTTTAAGAGGCCGTCCATAACGGACTTTACACGATTTCGGCTGATTTTTCACCCCCGCCCCCTCGTCACACGTCGTCACAAAACGAAAACTTAGACCCCTTCTTTAATGTGACGTGAAAAAGATCCCCCACTCCCCATAAAAACCGTATTTACTATTTGAAAATGACCATGTGTCAACTCATTTTTGTGTGTGTGTTCATTTAAATATGTTTTTATTGTAAGGCTGCACTCTATTATCGTAACAGGCGTGAAGCCACGTAAAACGTCATTCAAATATAGGTTCGGTAATCATATATTTAAGTGGAACTTGCATTCAAAGTTGCGCGCTTTGAATGACGTCGAATATGTGACTCCCCTCCCCCAGTACGTGACGTCATTTTTGGGCGGCCCCTCAAAGGGCGGCATATTGGAGACCGCCCCGGGCGGCAAAAGCTCTAGCTACGCCACTGGGGTTGTGCCTGGAATTCATTTTCAACCCAAAAGTTTTATGTAGTCTCTGTGTCTCTAAACAAAATAAGAGATTTAAATAAAAAAAACAGCCACCAATAGAAACAAAAGGACTGAAATTACAAGAGGCATCAAACTCAACATGCCATAAATAATAGTAGTAAAACAAAATGATATTTTTGGTAATGTTTTAAATAATTTCATTTCTCCAAAAAGTTGTAAGGTTCTGTCAGTTATTGCTTTTTTCAGACAAGGTGTACTGATATTGTATTCTAGTGTATTATTATTTTTTTTTTTACAAATATTAACACAATTTTGTACTACGTTATTATTTTCACAAAAATTCATAAGTTAATAAATTTACTTTCGTTTTGAATTACTTCTTTATAAACTAAATACAGAGATAGGAGTAGATTTAAGTAAATATTTCAGGATTTTCTGTTCTGTTGGTTTTCCGCTTGAAATATTTCAATGTCAAGGCAGAAATAGAGCAATTATATAGTTAGCTTCTCTAGTTTTTATCATTTACACATTCTAATATGATAGTAAAGTTATTTTTTTTTATAAAGCAGTGATGTTCGATTAATTTAAGTGGACCAGAAAATATTGGTTTTAAAAAATTGTGACTTTTAGTAGATAGCTTCGTTTGAGCTAAATTAAAATCGATTTTTAAATCATTGTTTACATAGGGTTTAAAATGGCATCAAATTCCCAGGGAGATTCTTTAAAGTGATTCCTAAATGAATTTTTTCTAACATCCACGTCATTTTTTAATGATCCTTTTTTTTCAAATGTGTTCTTATTCAATTCGTCAAAATGCATCTGCGATAACGTCTCATGTGACAATAAAATATCATGAAACATAATCTCTTTAATACGATTGAAAAATTTTCAAACGCAAGTTAATGTACAGAACACTTACTGTGTCCAAGTCCAAGATATAACAATGGAAGAACAAGCCAGTACAAAATACAGTGAATCCAACGGTAGTCTTCTACAAACATTCATACTGGAAACAACTTTTTTAGACCCTTTGATCACAGATTATCAATATTACTTTCTAATGACGATGTTCAATGCCTTAAATACAATCGTCACAATGTTTGGACTAGTCGCCAACACTATTAACATTGAAGTTTTCCGGAAACTCTGTCGTGGTGATGGTATTTTTACTTGCTTCTTGATTTTATCGTCAGTTGATTGCCTTTGTTGCCTGTCAGCGTTTTGCCAGCAAGTATCAATGATTTTTTGGATTATAGAATCCTCAAACCACTACACTGTTGTATTTTCTGTTCAACCCATGGCCATGTACATCATGTTTGGCAACATTCGTCCTTGTTTGTTTAATGCTACGATACTAATAACCTTTTACCTTTCCATTGCCAAATGTATGTGCGTTGTTAAACCATTGCACTTTAAAAACATGTTCTCATTCAAGCGGACATCGTGGGTGTTGAAAGGAATTTGCATATTTGCAGTGATCAGTTACATTCCGGTATTTTCAAACACTTTGGTCATCACCAAATACGATGAAACAGTGAACATGACTCGTCCCATGTTGTGGCTGACACCTTATCGAGAAATCATTCGAAGTATCGTGTGGACTATCAGAGATGCAGTTCCTTCATTGGCATCAGAAATTATCATTATTATCTGTGTTATCTTCATGTCCAAAGGTTTGAAGCGAGCGGCCAAATTTCGGGAAAACTTCAAACATATGATATCGGAGTCAAGCTTAGAAAAGACGTCTTCACATGACAATGTAAAAAATATTAGCTTCTCGGAATTGCATGTCATCAAGCAGATTATTGTCATCGCTATGATTTTTATTGCTGGTAACACACCCAAGATTTTTGTCTGCATGGCATTGACAGTCGTACCTGATCTGAATTTCGGAAAACGTTACCAAAACCTTTATTTGATTTTGATGTACACAAGAGAGGTCTTTGAAAATTGTATATCAGCTGGAAATATTTTTGTGTACTATATATACAACTCAAAATACAGGCAATTCTTTCCTTTTAGAAATTATGAGTGTACGGTATTTAAAACTTTTTACAACTAAATAGATATTTTACTTTTTTTCCATTGTTTGGCTGTAATATAATTTGTTAAAACTTTACAAGAATCAATAAGTTTAGATATTGTCTACTACTATTTAAATATATATATATATATTCTCTGTTATTTTGTTGATAAGTTTTTTAAAGTCCTGAACTTTGTTTAAAAATAACTACGGCCAAAGGCCTAAATTTCACAAGCCGTTTAGATCAATAAGGGGCGCGGTGGCTAAGTTGTAGCGAGCTGGACTACCGAAACGCTGCAAGAACCCGTGTCGAGAGTTCGAACCGCAGATCTGGCAAGGCCCCTGGGGCATTGTGCTAACCACACAATCCCATGCTCTTTAGTGGTCAATGAAACTTGTGAACGCTACTTCACTTGCTCCCATGGACCCTCATGGTCTGTAAGGGATATTTAATTTAAAAAAAAAATTAGATCAATATTCCAGATGTGACATCCTACATGCGTTCCAAAAAATGATTATTTTTTATATTACAGTTTCGATTTTTAAACAAATTTCTCATTTAAAATATTTTTATTTATGCTTGATATCTCAGCATTTCAACTTCCGTTTAAGAACTTAAAAAATATAAAAATAATATATTTTCGTTTTGAAAGAAATAACGGATGGCCTTTATTTTCCATTTTAAAAATATTATTTTCCTTAAACTTGACCAAAATAACTTTTACTTTATAATTGAAATTTCTCAGCACAAATCTATTTGAATGCACTTTTCATTTTGAAAAAGAAATGTATGTTTTTAAAATGTTATATATTTATTTCGTGCACTACCTTTAACTCAACACTAATAACTTCACTTTATGCTAGACCTCAGAAAATATGTTTAGAACTTTATCCTGTAGTAATGTTATGGTGTTTAACTTAAGTTTGTCCCAACACTGTGTCGGGATTTACAAACATGAAATATTATTGCTTTCACTATCAGCCTTTATTTATAGAAGTGTGCAACATACACGTTTTACATTTAGTAAAATGAATTCTATATTTACTATTTACCTAGCACAAAAGAACCTCCAAACAACTTAGTTTTGTCGATTTTGTTTGTGCTATCATTATGTTATGTAAATTTAAGATGATACTTTATAAACTTTAGACCAATAATTCCTTTCATGTTCATATTTCTGCACTTGATACAATTATATGGCACACTGATCTACCAAACTCCTCCTTTCTGATACAATTATATGGCACACTGATCTAATAAACTTCTCCTTTCTGATACAATTTTATGGCACACTAATCTACCAGGCTTCTCCTTCCTGTTTCAATTCTATGGCATACTGATCTACCGAACTTCTCCTTAATGATACAATTCTATGGCACACTGATCTACCAAGCTTCTCCTTCCTTTTTCAATTCTATGGCACACTGATCTACCAAGCTTCTCCTTAATGATACAATTCTATGGCACACTGATACACCAAACTTCTCCTTAGTGATACAATTCTATGGCACACTGATCTACCAATCTTCTCTTTCTGTTGCTACAGTTCACTTCCAGAGTTTCAAATTTGTAACAACAAATCAGCACAACTTTGTGTAATGTTATCACATTTGTAACAAAGACATTTCAAACATTTTTTTAATCATCATATTACTTAATACGTTATTTAGAAAGGATCAATTTAATATTTGACTACACATATTTATCCACCATTGAAGCGTATTTTAAAGAAATACAACTCATTAAATTACATTTTCACTTTGGGGACAAGTTTGAAAACAATCGTTCACTTTTGGAAACAAAGAAGGACGAACTTGTTTATATTCAGTGTGATTCTGTATCATTTAAATGGCTTCTGTTTATTTATACCATGTTAAACCTATTTTTGAGAAACTTCATAAAATCTTATATAATATATCGATTTTAAAAGAGAGATGCCATTAATGTTGAAACTTACTATACAAGTGAAATATTTTCTCGACGGGTAACCATACTGATAGATGCAATTTAAAAAATAGACTAGTATCTCGTGTTGTTACTTTTTAGAAGTTCTATTATACGATATTACATTTAGTTTTTTCATTTACACATCATAACAGTTCTATCTACCCGTCAGTTCCAAGGCGAAAAATAAACAAGAATAAAATTATGAAAACACTTAAATCTTTAGAGTTAAATTTTAAAAGTTTCATTAACAGCTTAAAATGTTTAACACAAATTTCTTTCAAAAAGAGAATATTACATACAAGCTGTGAGGCTATTCAGAAATTCCTCGCAATTTATTTCCTGTTGAAATTTTTTAAAGATTCAAACATATCTGTTTATTATAAGACTAGTAAAACTACAACTATTAAATAACATTTTTATATTTTATTAAACATGGTCAATTGAAAGATTTACATGGAGACTTAATTTTAGTAATTTAAAACTCGAACATATAAAGGTAAAATAAGTTAAAATTAGACAGAATTCAATGTCAATGTTTTTCTATACACATTTATTGACTGAAAGACTTTGAATTTCAGAAGAAAAAAACATTTCTTAGTAGTGAATTTTACACTAGGATAAAAAAATATATAGAAAAAGTGAAAATTTTTGTTATCTTCATCCGATATCTCTACACATAAAAAAAGAATGTAAAATGAGTTTTTCTTTTTCATGTTTCTTTGTTTTTGTTTGTTCTTCTTTTTTTTTTATGATGTCATTAAAAATATAAACTTACTACGACGTTGAATTTATTATTTATTTTTTGAAAAAAATAACTAAGAAGGATTATGCTTATGAGAATTTTAAATACCTTAAGAAATAGATTTTTATTTTGTGTGTGAGTTTGTAGAGATGCTTGAAAACTATTTTAGCCCTGCTTGCATGTCATTATAGAAGAATAAAATTTCTTAGCTTTGTAACAAAATTGTATTCACTTTTTTATTGTATGGTAAAACTTTTAGCACAAATTAAGTAAGAAAAATAGTGATCATAATTTTACAATTGAAATTTCGGGCAATTTTTGAAGTTATGTAACAATTTTTGTATTAAAATCTGGTTGAAAATAAACACTTAATAGATACAAAAATAAAAGATGTTTGAACTATTTCCAAGGCATTAATTCAGTTCGTAAAACGTCTTTAATAAAATGCGCACCGATCATGAATATATTTTTTTAAAGTACTGTCAATGTAATGCGCAACTTATTGCTCGACATGAAAGGTTGTAGAACATATTTCGTACCACAACACTATCTCAAAAAAATTTAAACGATATAAAGAGATAAATAAAATAATTTAAAAATTCAATAATTCAATTACTGTCTTTTCAATCGATTTGAAATTTTAATACATCATTTTTATCATTAGCGTGAGTCTACCTGCAGAATTCCAGCTCGCTAGCTTACGAGAAAGTGGGTTAAAAATCGATCCTAAGTTTATTTTCGGCAAGGTCGGTCGGTCGCACGGCTCAAACACCCAAAGTTAATATAAAGGATTTAAAAATAGCCACAGCTCTATTTAAAATGCGTACACGAAAATGTGCGCACCGTAGTTTGACGATAACATATTTTTGAAAGCGCACCGCTAAAAATAAAGTTTGGGAAAAAAAATACTGCACAAAAGCTAACTCGTCTAAAAGTCGGTGCAAACTTTTTCAAAATGAGATTTTTTTCTGATTGGCTGTGGGAGTCTTTTGGAGTTTGATGGACCAATCGCTATCGATGACCAATCGCTATCAATGACCAATCGCTATCGATGACCACACAGAAACTTGCCTTTTATTTTATAGTATTACGTGTTTCAAAGTGTAAGTAATACAAAATAAATCACGGGATGTACGCTCTGTATGATTTTTTCGAGGTCTTCCTCTGTTTCCACATCTTCAAGTGTGTCACTCCTGCTAATCGCTACTATTACATGCCAGCAAAACGATGGCTTTACGTGCTTGTACGACCTATGTTTCTCGTAATTTTTTATTATTTTTATAGCACGGTGGTTAAGTGGCATGCGTGCTCGGCTGGCTTACCGATGGTCATGGGTTCAAATCCATGTCAATTAAAAGATTTGTTACTAGGGCGTTCCCGAGTCCACCCAGCTCCGAATGGGAACCTAACACTAGTTATGTAAATAAAAGTGGCTGGGTAATTGTTTGATCTCTGAAAGCTTTGACCTGAGGATCTTAAGATCTATTTAGTATTAGTATATTGAAGTTTAAGGCCAAACTTACCAAAGAGCATCTAGTAGCTATAATTAGGTTTTCGGTTCAAGCACAATGTTGCTACAAGTAATATGCAACTTAAATGAATATAAGTGCTTAAAACTCTGCTCTTTAATTGTAATAAAATAGTGTTATCATTGTTTCAAAGACATAACCACTTCAAAGACTTGGGGGCCTCTTTGCAAAAGAATATTATTAGCATGTGCTTCTCGGAAAATGTTTAGGTGCAGTCACTAAGACAAGTAATACCACGAAGAGAGACTGGGTTAGATTGGATTATAGTTCTTTATTTGATATTTAACAAAAACCTGGCTTGGCAAGAAGTTTGGAAATTGATTGAATCATTGTGCATGTTCTTTAAGCTATTACTAGCCTAACTATTCATAGAACTAGTAGTCTTTTTCTTTTCTTGTATCACATGAAACTCTCATATCAGTATCCTACACGTGGAAGAAAATCAGCAGTCCCGAGCCTGCGCTTTTCTTGGGGCTTCCAGGAAAACCCCCTCAGCCCTATGGCCCCCCAAGGGACGTAAAGACTGAGAAGCCCCCCCCCCCGGAGCGGTCGCTGCTACAAGCGGCCGCCTGGGCGTCCAGGACACTAGGTCGAAAACGCCTCCCACTAAGTGTGCCTCCCGAGGGAGGTGTGGAATTTCCTACTGTGACCCGCTATCAACATATTATCACTTTGGCGCCACCAACGCAAAGCTTACGAGTCTCTATGGTTTGGATCGCCGCAAAGCGTGGAATCATCACTGGCCTGCCTTGGGTTTAACCCCCACCAGAAGCTTTCCTCAGAGCTGGCGTCCAAAAGCGTTTCCTAGCGGTACCTTTTGCTATTCCGTACTTGCGCTCCTGGCCCTAAACCGGCACCGCTCAACAGCGTTGCTAGTTAATTGAGGGGGACGAAACGGTCGCTTCAGTATCAAGTCATTGGACTGAATGAAAACCAAACAGGTTTTATTTTGAGCCAGTTTTCATGTTTTCCCCTTGCATTTTTAAAATCGACTAAAACATATTTGCGTAGAAATAAAATTTTAGGTGGTACTAATACCGGTGAATTAATAATATTTGTGTTATCTGAACACTTTTACTTGGAATTAAATACAACATGGATAAACACTTTTTGTGAATAAAATAATTAATTCTTTGATTTATTTATAGACAAATCCAACTCTAGATCGTCATACAAGGCATTCATTAGTAATATAAATACATTTCTTAATAAATGTTTCGATTAAATAATTCCTCTTACATCCTTCCATAACAAATGTAGCGGTAAAGAAAAAAAATTAAATATAAAAAATTACAATTTTAAAAAATATTTTAAAAAAAACAACAATAATTTTTTTTTTTTAAAACTAGTAAAATATGCTTACGGTCTTTAAAACTTGCTAACTTGGTTCATATTATATGAATTTAACGAACCAAACTATTGTTTTATTCTACATAGATTTCTTAGAGATTATTTCTTCCATTCAATAACTTTCTACTGTTATTATCCAAATTTTACCAAATTAGCTTCTCGGAATTGCATGTCATCAAGCAGATTATTGTCATCGCTATGATTTTTATTGCTGGTAACACACCCAAGATTTTTGTCTTCATGGCATTAACAGTCGTACCTGATCTGAATATCGACAAACGTTACCAAAACCTCTATGTGGTTCTGATGTACTCAAGAGAGTTCTTTGAAAATTGTATATCGGCTGGAAATATATTTGTGTATTATATATATAACTCAAAATACAGGCAATGCTTTCCTTTCAGAAATGGTATGTGTAAGGGATTTAAAGATTTTTCAACTAAATAGATATTTCTACTGTTTGTTCAATGTTTTGCAGTAATTGTTGTAGAATTGTTTTCAAACTTGAGATAATGTTTACAACCTTTTTAAAAAGTATACTTTGGGTTCTGTATATTTTCCTTTAAAAAAACAAACAAAAACTTAACTTTGTTTAAAAATAACTGGGATCTGAAAATTTTATAGTAATCTAGATTTTTACTAATAAAAGAAAAGCGTTTTTATAGTAATCTAGATTTTTACTAATAAAAGAAAAGCGTTTTTATAGTTATCTAGAATTTTGATAATAAAAGAAAAGTGTTTTATAGTAATCAATATTTTTATAATAAAAGAAAAGCGTTTTTATAGTAAAATAGATTTTTGATAATAAAAGAAAAGCATTTTATAGTAATATAAAAATATTTATTGAAGAAAAAAAAAAAGCTTTTTGTTTTGTGTTCAGCGGCAAATTCCTAAATTTCATGAGCCTTCTGTCTGAGCCATGATTTATAATTTTATTTTTATCAACATTACTGATTTGACATGAGGCAAATAGATGGCTTATATGGCCTTGAGTCCAATGTTTAAATAACTATTTTTTTATATTAGATTTGCGATCTTCACACATTTTCTTATTTAAAATATTTTTATGCACAATATCTCGCAAAAAAAAAAAAATAAAAATAAAAAATAATAATAAAAAAAATAAAATAAAAAATTAATCATTAATGTGTAACGTTAAAAGTTACAAATGTAGTTAATTTGAAATCGTTCCTCGATGGGTGGTCATGCTAATAACAGCAATTTAAAAAACAGACTATTTTAGCATCTTTTTACTACCTGTAGATTTTTATTACGTTATTAAATTTCTTTTCTTAAACCACCCATGTGTTGCTTTAAAAAAAAAAGATAAAACTTTTGGAAGAGGCCCTACATTAGAGTTAAATTTAAATGTTTTGATTAAAACTTTTAACTTTTTAATTTTTTATTTCAAAAAGAAAACATTAAGTAAAAGCTATATGGCAAATTAGAAGTTCATGTGCATTCATTTTCTAAAGACATTATGACAAATTCAAACAATTTTTAATTTCTAATAACAAGATTAGAATATCTACATCTATTAAATAGCATATTTATCTATTAATAAATTAGCAGAATTTAAATAATTAAAAGGAAATTTCATTTTACTAATATTTAAAACTCTGACATCTGAAGGTCCAATAGCGCAAAGTAAACAGTATTCTGTTTCATTGTTTTTTTATACGTATCAATTTTACTAATGGACTTTTAATTTCAGAAAATATAATTTAAAAAAAGAAATAGTAAATTTGATATTGGAATAAAATTATAACTAGAATGAAACATTTTTGTGAGGATATATTTTTCATGTATCTTTGCTTATTTTTTCCCTTTATTTTTATTGGTGTCAATAAAATATATAAACTTACTACGGTGTTGAATTTATTCTTTATTCTGTAAGAAATAACTAAAAACGATTGTACCTGTACATCTAGCAACGTTTTGTGAAATAGATTTCATTTTATTGTTTGGAGAGATGCATGAAAACGATTGTAGCGCTAACGATTGCATGTCATCATAGAAAAATAAAATGTCTTAGCTTCGTAACGAATATTCAACTATTATGATTTTCTTCATTTTGCTTCCTTAATTGTCTGGTCAAAGTGCCTTAGCAGGATGCAAAATTTAAGTAATAAAAAAAATTAATAATAATTTTACAAATGAAATATCGGGTAATTTTCAAAGTGATGAAACAATTTTTGTATTCAAATCTGGGAAAATTGAACTCCTCATAGATACACATATAAAAGAAGTTTTGGACTATTTACAAGTAATTATTTCAGTTGAAAAGACACCACATAACAAATTAAAGAATAATTTTTCACACATTCAAACCATTTGTAAACAAATATTTTAAAACATTTAAATCCTTTTTGACCTCCTAACAAATATTAAGAAAAAATTTCCAATGAAAAATTTGAATCATCCAATAACAAATAAACTCTAATTGTTTAAAAAATATTAAAGAGAATAATATGTTTCCAATGACCCGTTTAACCAATGATGGCACTGTTAATTATGCTAATATCTTTTAAAATATGTTTTTATGAAGACATTATTTACAAAATATATTTATCTTCGAGCTATCTTAAGAAAGTCATGACACAGTGATGCGAACAACTACTCAGTTATAAGAGAGTCATGACACAGTGATAAGAACGACTACTCAGTTATAAGAGAGTCATGACACAGTGATAAGAACAACTACTCAGTTATAAGAGAGTCGTAACACAGTGATAAGAACGACTACTCAGTTATAAGAGAGTCATGAGTCATGACACATTGATAAGAACAACTACTCAGTTATAAGAGAGCCATGAGTCATGACACAGTGATAAGAACAACTACTCAGTTATAAGAGAGTAGTGAGTCGTGACACAGTGATAAGAACAACTACTCAGTTATAAGAGAGTCGTGACACAGTGATAAGAACAACTACTCAGTTATAAGTGAGTCATGACACATTGATAAGAACGACTACTCAGTTATAAGTGAGTCATGACACATTGATAAGAACGACTACTCAGTTATAAGAGAGCCATGAGTCATGACACAGTGATAAGAACAACTACTCAGTTATAAGAGAGTCGTGAGTCGTGACACAGTGATAAGAACGACTACTCAGTTATAAGAGAGTCATGAGTCATGACACAGTGATAAGAACGACTACTCAGTTATAAGAGAGTTATGACACAGTGATAAGAACGACTACTCAGTTATAAGAGAGTCATGACACAGTGATAAGAACAACTACTCAGTTATAAGAGAGTCATGACACAGTGATAAGAACGACTACTCAGTTATAAGAGAGTCGTGACACAGTGATAAGAACGACTACTCAGTTATAAGAGAGTCGTGACACAGTGATACGAACAAGAACAACTACTCAGTTATAATCAGTCTTATCTTGACAGTTGGCTGTCGGTCAAAATTAGAACAAATCATTAATGTTAGACATAAACCAACGAATTACAAAACATCTAAAACAAAATTCTAATGTTTATACAATAATCAGAAAGTCATTATGTGTAAAGGTGTCCTTGAAATATCAACATTTGTAATCAATTTTAAAACAATATTTAATCTATAGTATAAAAATTTAATTATGTACCGAGTTATTTCTCATAAAGATCTAAATTATGGCCTCGTGTATAAAGAGAAAATTAATTTAAATCCAACACATTATTTCCAAACAATGCACTTGATGTTTCCTTTAAGTTTGATCTTTTTTTTAAAAAAATTCCTCCTATCTTCAGGCAAAAATAATTTTGTGCTCCAACACTTTCAATAGCATCTAAACGGTTCACCGACAAAATAGCACCGGAACAAACGGCCCTGACAAAACAGCCCCTGTCAAAACAGCCTCTGACATTACGGCCCCTGTCAAAACGGCCCGGTCAAAACGGCCTCAGGCAAATCGGCCCTGGGCTAATTGATGGCAAAACATTTTATATTTTTATTTTTACTAACCGATTCAGTGTCAGTTTTAGTTCACAAACAACAATATTTATAACATCACAAGGAATATATTATAATAACAGTTAAACTATATGGTAGCAAGTCACAATTGTTTGTTAAGAAGAAATACCATCATAACTTCACAAAAATAATAATACAATTTGACCAATTTTTTAAAAGGTGGAAAGGTTAAACAATGGTTAAAATACAGATGCGGAAAAAAAACTATTTATTTATTGTTAAAAATTTTAACTATTAAATTATTTGTTTACGATTAGTCGACATATAACTTAAAAATTATTTGAAGCCAAAAAATAAATTAAAAGATGATATATCTGCTGATAAATAATAACAAATTTCATGGCGATAACACGAACATCTCGATTTTAAACTATTAATTATCTGGCGGGAATGTTCAAAATTTTGACAAAGTTTTCCAATGATAGTTCTAGCACTTTGCCTACTTATCAAACCAAATGAAAAGCGTATTAAACTAATAACACTAATGAAGTCTGACTCTGGGACAGAAAATCAACACAGCTCTATCGATGATTACTGCGTTATAAAATGGAGATGAAAGTTCATGAATCCATTAACCCCTTTAAAATGGTGGAAACTTAATGTATTGGCGTCGTGAGGAGAGAGGGCGGGAGGGGGGCACACTTGGTGTTACCATAAGGGGTATGACACCAAAGCCTAAAATTTTACTGTGTTCGATTTTATGTCAAAGAAAAAAAGAAGACACAGTTCTTTTAATTTAAAGAATACCAGTTAACTTGCTATGATAAAACAGTCCTAACACACAAACAAAATTAAAACAAATTAGGAAGAAAAAGTAAAGAAACAGTCGTAGCAGAGAGATCTTTAAAAAGGTTGTACATCAAGGAGGCGATGTTTTCTGTTTTAAAAGATATAAAAATATTTAGACTTTGACACACCAACAGCATGGTCGAATCCGACCTCACTACTCCCTCCACCCCAGTGAGGTGAAGGGGGGAGTGTGTTGCTTCTCCTCCAAAAGATCAAAACATGTGCTTTCTTGGTTATTGCTTTTTTTAGAAGAGAATTAAGAAATCAATGTCTTCGAGTTAATATTGAGACCTAGCTGGCCTATGGGGAAGATAAGCAGCGTTCGCAAGTTTTTGTAGCCACGTTATAACTGATAATATTGATGGATCTACACGCTGGCACAATTTGTAGTCCTTGTCAAAGATTTAACTAAAAAAATACTAGATTAAATAATTCACCTGTACAGATTTTTTTCCAACAAAATTGTTTTTCAATATTCTTCCAAGCTAGGATTATAGGCGATCAAATCATCGTAAATAAAAACATAATAATGAATTATTTTTACCGTCAGATTTTCCAATGATTTAACAACGTGGTAAGTAAACAATTACACGCACGTTCATTTTTCAAAACTGCCACAAATTTTCTTATTGCTTGAACAGCCATATAAACATGCAGTTCAAGTGTGAAAAACATTTGGACAGATTAAGTTTAAAATTCTTTCACACAATCATGGTAATAATAATAATAATAATTTGATAATTTATATAGCTCAGTGCCCAAGCAAGCATAAATATAATCATATAATTGTTTTCACTTACTTAGATTATCAATGTCTGACACGTTTCTTGTTACTTAAACATCATTAAAAATTTCAAGCTTAAACTTTTAAAGCTATATTTTTAGAGATGTAATTTAAACTTATTTCAGCTAGTACTTTAAGTCTTGTTAATGGAGCAACGTAGTGTAACTCTTAGTAAGACTTCTTTTTACATCACTTATGACCGGTATTTGGTCTTACTCAGTATGTTCAAATTGTTGTAAATAGAAAGCTATACTTTTTTTTTTTAAATTGTGAAAATTGTGAGAATTTTTTTTCCGCAAATTTTTAAACACAACTAATTCTTTGAAATGGTTGTTGATGTTATCTCTCGCAGATTTTCTCTGTTGTGTGTCCAAATTTACTATGTACGTTTTGTTTCTAAATGTTTTGAGTCCTTAGCAAATTATTTTTCCAAATCACTCATGGCCAAGAATGTCGCTTTCGGAAACGTTTGCCCTTGACTTTTTAAAGCACATTTTTCAGTGGTGCATTCAGTGGTGCATTCAGTGGTGCATTCAGTGGTGCATTCAGTGGTGCATTCAGGTCCTTTATAACAGTTGTAGGATCTTACACAATATGGATGCTGACCTCTTATCTTATCTTATCTTATCTGTTACACATGCTCCTTCTATACTAAAGATTATTGCGTCCTTCGCGTATCTATAATTAGTGTCTTAGAGATTTAAATGTTGATAACGTGTTTGTTTTGGTTTCTTCAGGCAACCCAACCAAGCCTGAATTCCGGACCAGAAGAACAAGAATCTGTATGTCTTTGTTCTTGCATACGGAATAAGAATGGTTTTTTTATCCTTATGTTTATCTGAGAGTTGTATTAAGTTTTCTTAGTGTTGTATTTCTAAATTAGAATTAATTGCTTTATTACTAATTACTAATTTACTCTTGGTTCTTCTTTCCCCTTGTGTTTCAATGTTTAATGATTTAACTAATTGTACCATTTTTGCCAGTTTTGAATGTTCTCCAGTAATGGACCTGTCACCTATATTTTGAATTTGCTCTAGTGTATCAATGTTTTCTTTGGGATCTGATCATCATACATAGAAGGTGTGGACTATCAGGGACGCAGTCAGTCGTGTAAATTTGTGTAAAAAAAACCAAACATTTCAAAAGCTTAGAAGATATATTTAAGATATGTTTCAATATAATACCCTTTAAATAATTATTTGTTCTAAATTTGGAAGGATATAGAGATCAGTATGAAAACAAATTTGTAAATAAAATGTTGAAAAATAATATTCATTGTAAGCTTTTGATTTTTCTGTATACTTTTGTTATGGGTATATCTTTTTAGCAAAAGCATCTTACATTAATAACGTCTTAATCAGCCTAAGAACTTGTCTGATGTTATCTTGTAAATGTATAAATCGTCTGTGCCCCAGTATTTTTTATTTGGAGAATAGGGTAAGATTATTGATCACTTATATCTCATTTTTATCATCAGTTTCTTGAATTCCACCCTTTCGATTCTTAGAATCTTTAACAAATACGGTAACTCTAGTTTGTAGCAAAAAAATGTTTGAATTTTAGTTTTAAAAATTGTCTCTTCAATTAAGTTTGATCTACTAAGACTTGCTTTCGATAAAATTGACAATCAACATTTTTACTCCCCTTCAGTAGCGTAGCGAGAATTTTCGCAGCGCGGGGCGGTCTCCAATTAGCCGCCATTTTTAGAGGCCGTCCGATAATGATGTCAAGCAACTGGGCAGGGGGGTTCACAACGCGAAAATTTAAATAAAAGTCTTACTGCAATATTTTACTACTAACACTTTATTTAATGACGTTTCACATGGCTTCACGCGCGTGTTACCATAATATAGTGCGGCCTTACTCTATAAACAAAGTTATATGACAAAAAATTGATTTAAAACATGCTTATTTTCAAATAGAAAATATGGTTTTAAGGTGGGGGGGGGGGAAGCTTGAGGAAGGGGTAAATAAAAATCATCCGAAATGTGAGCCAATCAGAAGGTTGATTTTATGAACTAATAAACATTAATAAATAATTGTAATTGACGCGAAGTAACGCTGGGAAAGATTTTCTTTACAATTACATGCCAATTTATATAAGCAGTAATTAAAGAAGCCACATAAAATGATTTACCTAGAGATACACACTTATAAAAGTACAAGATACTTTTATTTACAGGCCACAAGAAATTAACTGAGGTTGCAGATGCCCCCTTACACCTTATGAGACAAATGTATTACAAATTTGTACACCCAAACACAATGATTTTTTTTTTACAAAGAAATTGTATACATTAGAATGTAAACATATTTATACAAATGTGTTACCAACATACGTAGTAGAGAAATCGTGTATTATGCTATCAAAATGTCAAATTATTTGTAATATCTTGTTCTATGGACATTACTGCAAGAGTTTGTAACATTAAATCCCTCATTGTGGAGCAAAGATAATTGTTCAAAATATCAACTTTCACAGCTATCGAAACTGAAAGCAAATATTGAAGAAAAAAAAATCCTAGCAAAATTATAATGTTGGGAAAAGAATTTTCCAATATATACTGTTGAATAAATTTTAATAGATCAAGGGATCTTTCCCCCCGTTTTTCTAACGTAATGCCTGTTTTCATAGTGTGTGTGTTTTTCGTCTGTCGAGTCGACTCATCCCAGTGATGCTGGGACTGGTTTTGCCGGTGTATGCGCAGGTGGCTGACTAGACCGATCCTGGCACGGAAGGTTCGGGGACAGAAAGGACATGAAACTAGTGGGTTGTCTCCTGGAGGGGTCGCAGCACGGGCCTTTCGGGCTTTCCTCTTCTTATCTGCGGCGTTGATCCTGTTTGCCTCGCATGTCCTGGCACCTTCGTGGGTGAATTGGTGGACCGGTCCATTGCAGGTTCTTCCCACGTGTTTGGGTTGATGGCAAACGCTTTCAGAGAGGCTTTCAATGTGTCTTTGAAGCATTCCTTTCGTCCATCACCGGACCGCTGGCCATGCTGGAGCTCGCCATAGAAGATTCTCTTTGGTAGTCTCTCATTTGGCATTCAGGCTAGGTGCCCTGCCCAGCGATGATGTGACTGCATAAGAAATTTTTATTTTTAATAAAAAATTAATATTTTGATGACATATTCATTCAGAACTTCGTTTTTAAAGGGATCTAAAAATGGGGAAAATATTTGTTTACAAGATTGAGTGTTCGGGGAAGGGGGTGGTTTTAGTGTCTGGAATTTAAAGACAACCAAAAATTTTATGAAGTCTACCATATAGTCCTTGTCCTGTGGCTCTAAACAAAATAAAAGATTTTTTTCCTACAGTCTTTCAGTCTCCCTATAAACATTAGGGTTGAAATTATAAGAGGCATCAAACTCAACATGTCATAGAAGAATAGGAGTAATTGTAATGACACTTTAGTAATGTTTTAAATGCTTACATCTCTTAAAAATATTTTAAAAGTATTGTCAGTTATGACTTGTTTCAGACACTTTCTGATGATATAAGATAATAATTTCATTTTTTGAAAGAATATATATAATAAAACCTTTTTGAGCTATTTAAATATTTCCATATACATTCATATGCTAATTGGTTAACATTTTAATTGAATTACATATTAATAAACTTAATTGTGAAAAAAGTACGTTTAAGTAAATATTAAAGAATTTTCTTTTCTGTAAGTGTCCCGCTTATACAAATTCAATGCCATGGCTGAAGCAAAGAGCAATTAAATATTTAGCTTCTCATTGAGAGATAGATATCTTGACTCAAGTTTTTTTTTTATCATGTACACACAGGAAATAAAGGTGTCCTAGCAAATTTGAAATATAATTATTATACGTTTATTCCACTTAGTCTAGATGATCTTAATATGACGGTATTATCAATATAGGTTTTTATAAAGCTGCGCTAAAATGTATTCGATTAATTTAAGTGGTCCTGAAAATATTAGTTACACAAAGGAGAGTTTTAGAAGTTCACAAAGTTTGAGCAAAATTATATGCAATTCGTAAATCATTGTTTGCTAGGGTTCTAGAATGGCTGCAATGTAACTGGGCGATACTTTAGATTGATAGCTAACTGCATTTATTATCTCTTTGTTTGTACAGCCACAACGTTTTTAAATGATACTTTCTTCAAATTTATTCTTATTAAATTCGTCAAAAGAACACATGTGATAAATTTTCATGTGACAATAAAATATCATGCAGCAATCTCTTTGAAACCTTTGGTGATATTTTCAAAAAATAATTAATGTAACGAACAATTACAGTGTCCTAGTAAGTCTACATTAAGATATTAGAATGGAGGACCAAGGCACTACAAAATACATTGAGCAAAGCAGCAGTCTTCTACAAACATTCACACTGGAAACGTTTAAAAACCCTTTGATCACAGATTACCAATATTTCCTTCTAATGACGATGTTCAATACCTTGAATACAATCGTCACAATGTTTGGAATAGTTGCTAACACCATAAACATTGAAGTTTTTCGGAAACTTTGTCGAGGTGATAGTATTTTTACTTGCTTCTTGATTTTATCGTCAGTGGATTGCCTTTGCTGCCTTTCAGCGTTTTGCCAACAAGTATCAATGATCTTTTGGATAATAGAAACCTCAAATCACTACACTGTTGTATTTTCTGTTCAACCCATGGCCATGTATGTCACATTTGGCAACATTCGTCCTTGTTTGTTTAATGTCCCTGCTCTGCTAACTTTATACCTTTCCATTGCCAAATGTATGTGCGTTGTTAAACCATTGCACTTTAAAAACATGTTCTCATTCAAGCGGACATCGTGGGTGTTGAAAGGAATCTGCATATTTGCAGTGGTCAGTTATATTCCGATATTTTCCAGCACTTGGGTCATCGCCCAATACGATCAAACTGTGAACGCTACTCGTCCAATATTGTACCTGGCCCCTAATCGAGAAATAATTCGTAGTGTCGTGTGGACTATCAGAGATACAATTCCTTCATTTGCATCAGAAATTATCATCATTATCTGTGTTATCGTCATGTCAAAAGGTTTGAAGCGAGCTGCCAAATTTCGTGGAAACTTTAAACATATGATATCGGAGTCAAGCTTAGAAAATGCTAAGACGTCTTCACATGACAATGTCAAAAATATGAACTTCTCAGAATTGCATGTCATCAAGCAGATTATTGTCATCGCTATGATTTTTATTGCTGGTAACACACCCAAGATTTTTGTCTTCATGGCATTGACAGTCGTACCTGATCTGAATTTCGGAAAACGTTACCAAAACCTTTATTTGGTTTTAATGTACACAAGAGAGTTCGTTGAAAATTGTATATCGGCTGGAAACATTTTTGTTTACTATATATACAACTCAAAATACAGGCAATTCTTCCCTTTGAGGAATTTTGAGTGTAAAGTATTTAATTTTTTTACAACTAAATAGATATTTTATGGTTTGTTCAATGTTTTGCTTTAATATATATTTGTTAAAACTTATAAGAAGTTCAAATATTGTCTACTACTATTTAAAACTATATTTTTTGTTCGTTCTTTCTTTTTTTTTAAAAAGTCCTTAGCTTTGTAACTATGTCTAAATTTCACAAGCGTTCTATCTGAGCCATGGGCCTTTAATTTACATCAACATTTACAATGTGGCATGAATCAGATTGCCTACATACGTTCCAACGCCTTTTTTTTATTATTTGAGTTGCGATCTTAACAAATTTCTTATTTAAATTTTTAAAAAAATATTAATCACAATATCTCAATAGAAAATTAAACTTTTAAATACTTTCATCTTCGTGTGAATTAGCCAAATAATTCTTAAATTACACATTGACTATGACTCAGTACCATTACTACTAAAAGTTTAAATGACATTAATGTATAGAAGTCGCAAAGACTACAGACTTGAAGGTATAGCTCAAAATAAAGAAACGTTTTTTTGGGAGGTAGGACTTGTGGATGTAGGAAAGTGGAAAAGCTCAGCATTTCGAATTTCGTTCAAGAACATTAAAAAAATAAAAAATAATATATTTTCGTTTTGAAGAAATATCATATGGTCATTTTTTCCATTTTAATAATAGTTTATTTTTATCTTAAACTTTACAAAAATATATTTTACTTTAGAATTGAAATTTCTCAGCACATATCTATTTAAATGTACGTTTGATTTTCGTAAAATAATTATGTTTTTTAAATGTTAGATATTTTATTTCATGCACTACCTTTAACTCAATTCTAATATCTTCGTTTTATGTTAGACCTCAGTAAATATGTTTAGAACTTTATCTTGTTGTCGTGTTATTGTTTTTAGCTTAAATGTTGTCCCAACACTTGATCAGGTTTTACAAACATGAAATACTTTACATTACATTATCATCATACTAGGTACATTTATGATGATACTTCATTTTTCTAAAAGGAAATAATTCATTTCATGTTCATATCTCTACACCTGATACAATTCCTATCACACACATATCTACCACTTATCTATCCTTTCATTGCCGAAGTTCACTTCCAGAGTTTCAAATTTGTAACAACATATCAGCACAACTTTGTGTAATGTCATCACATTTGTAACAAAGACATTTCAAACATTTTTTAAATTATCAGATTACTTAATAAAGTACTTACAAGGGATCAATTTAATATTTGACTACACATATTTATCCGCCAATGAAGCGTATTTTAAGAGAAACACAACTCATTAAATCACATTTTCACTTTGGGGACAAGTTTGAAAACAACCATGAACTTTTGGAAACAAAGAAGGACGTACTTATTTATATTCAAAATGAAGGGTGAGACTGCAATCAGGCTTATAAAAAAGGAAAGGAAAGGACGTAACAAAACAGCGAACGTTTCGACAAAGAGCCTTTTTCAACGAACATACAATACACAAATAAAACGAAAATAACAAATAAAAACTTAGCTGATCCTAAGAGTCAATAAAGCTGAGAGAGAGCAGAACGAGCCTATATAGGAAAGGAGAGAGTGGGTGGGGCAAAACGCCTAGGTGGTCAAAGCAAACACAACATTCATCCCATGTGGGGCGAGGGTCCCGTAACTTTGTATCAACTATTCTCAAGACTGACCCTCTCCGGTGTGTTTGTGCACGAGACAATGGCTGTGACTGCCAGGTCCTTGACGCCCATATGGTCGCGTCCATTGAAGTGTCGGGAGACGGGACACTGTTTGTCTCGTGTAATCGCCCGAATGTGTTCAGCCATGCGACACGAAAATTTTCCAAACTTATCAATACCTTTTTTAAGCAATTAAAAATTTTTGAACGCTTATGCGTTAGTTATAACAACCGCTATGTAATCAAACAAAAGGTGTGCGGATCCATTAAAAGACGAAATTACGAATATTTTTGTTTCCCCCTTTAAAAGAAAAACGACGGCTGACGCAAAGGCTTACTTTTCAAATGCTCACAAAAGTGCCGGACCGCCCACCCTTCTAGCTACGCCACTGCATCGGAAATAAACCTCGCCCAATGCACAATTCCAATGATTTAACTTAGAATCAGAACAACATTATGTGTACAAAGTATGTTTCAAAAAACATTTGTAATAAATTTTTCAAACATGTTTATCTGCAATATAACATTTTTAATTAACAATCTATCTAAATTGTGGCTTACATATAAAGAGAACAAAGTAATTTGAGTCCAATAACATATTGTACAAGCAATGTTCTTTATTGTCTCCCTTAGTTTTGACCTTTGTTTTTGTTCCTCCTTTCTAAAGGTCAAAACAATTTGCTGCTGCAACGCTTTCAATAGCTTCTAACAGATTACCACAACAATACGAACGTGGAATTACTTACTATATTATTTTTGTGAATAATAAATGCACGTAGTAGAAAGTGAGATGTAATGAATATTGCATACAATAAATTATGTTTACATTGTTAAAGATATGTAGCGTTCAAAAGAGAGAGGAGATGAACGCATGAGGCACAAAAAAGATATTTTAAAAAATAACTCATCAAAAGTTACAGAAACAACGCTTAGGCAAATACACGTTTGAAAAAAAAGTTAAAATAACCGCTTTTTATAAATACCTAAATATCTCTCTTTCATTATGTCCAGTGATGCGTTGAATCCAAAATACATAAATGTGCTATATAAAACTGAATAAAAACGAATTCTCCATCTTCCTGTGTAGGTAAAAGAGTGCAAATTTTGAAAGTTCTTCAGCACACTCGCACAACAATAATTGACAAACAAGAATTTTAAATTTTCCACTTACGTGGGGCCCTGGTGCCGAAATGTAGTTTTTTTTTAAAAATAAATTTATCTAAATCTCCCACTTTCCACGTAGGTAGAAGCATGAAACTTTGGGAAGTTGCTGATTTCCTTCCCGCGATGATAAAAGGCAAAAAGGGTAATTAAAATTGGTTGACGGGGGCCAAAATAAAGATTATTTCCTCACAAGAGACTTTAAAAAACAGGCGAAAAGATATTTTAAGTATCACTCAATGGTAGCTGGGGCACCATATGTTTTTTTTTTCTTAGTCACTGACTCATCACTAATTCTTATACTTCCCGTATAGGTTGAAGCATGAAACTTTGGAAAGTTGTTGAATACAATCTAATGACCAGAATTTTAAAATTTCCACTTATTTTGGGGGGGGGGGGCGGGGGCTAATGTAGTTTTTCCCTTATATGCATATGAGCTACACGAAAAATTGAAAATCACGAATTCTCGTATTTCCCGTGTAGGTAGAAGCATGAAACTTTAAAATGTTGTTGAGTACACTCCTGCGATGATAACAGGCAAAAACGAAAAAGAATGTTTAAATTATCACTCACTGGGCGCTGGTGGTACAAGTGTAATTTTTCCACCTTATAAAAGCTAAATATAATTCGTTTAAACGTCTGTTACTATGTAAATAGATTTTTTTTTATAAAAATGGAAAAAAATAAAAACGTGGTGGCCTATATCAAAATACTATGTGGCATTAAAACTCGATTTTACATTCTTTTTGGAGCCGAGGACTCCTAATCTCTTTTTCGTAAACGTTTAACAAATTTTAGCCATTCGATTTTACACGATTTTTTTTTATACCAATATAGACAGACAAATATATTCATCATGCTTTTACTCTGCAAAACGCGGATATTTTGCTAGTCATTAATAAAAACATTATTTCTGAATTATTTTAACGGTCAGATTTTCCAATGATTTCACAACAGGCTCATGCATTTTTCAAAACTGCCAGTTTCTTATTACTTAAACAGCAATAAAATAGTTGAAGCACAAGTGTAAAAAACATTTTGAAACATACAAGTTAATTTTTTTTCCAGTTAATAATGGTACTAGTAATAATAATAAATATTGCTAAAAGGTAGTTGTCTGTCCGGCTCTTGTAAGCGATTGGACCCTTAAACTCATGCAGACTCCAATAACCAATCCCAAGCGGATAAAAATCTCATTTACGTATTGAACAAATTAAAGCTGACGTTCAAAACGAGTTATTTTTGGTGCAGTTTTTTTTGTCATCATTCAGTATTGTGTTCCCATATTGAAGTGTGTCACTTCTGCTAATCACTGCTGTTACTCCTAGACAACATGCCACCGAAATGATGGTGGAACGTCCTTGGACGAGCTTAGATGTTCGTAATTTGATAATATAAATAGCTCAGTGGGCATGGTGGCATGCGCGCTCGGCTGGCGTACCGATGGTCAAGGGTTCAAATCCATGTGAAGGCAAATATTTTTTTCCGGGGATTAGGGCTCCTCAGTCCACCCAGCTCCGAATGGGAACCTAACACTAGTTAGTGAAATGAATGCGACTGGGTAATTCGTGGAACCCTCAAGGCCATGGCCTGTGATCGCTACATCTCTTGGCTACAACACTCTTCTGTAAAGAAAGAGCGTCTCTATAGACAAGACAAGCTTTTTTTGTCCGAGCAAGCATCTGGGCTCCCGGCGTTTCACATAAAGTTAATCACACATAATATCAATTCATTCAATGTAAATCCCTCACAACATCTATACTTCATAAAGTAAAAATAAAATTAATAATTAATTTAAACAAAAAAAGTTAGAATAAAATCATTTACATAGTTCTTGCAGATGGCTAGTACTTCGTATTACTCATCACGTTTAAGGCATTAAATAAAGCAGTATCCATAATAGAATGGTGACTGACACCATTAATTTTGATGTAATTTAGAACTTGCGACATACTAGCTTCTTTTTTATACATATTTGTTGCTATTGACACTAGTTAATTGTCTTTTCTACACAGCTTTACATATCGATATGTGTCATTTGTGTATTGGATTTTTGAATTTGCTTTACAAGGCAACATACTTTCTTCTTCCAATCAACCCATGTCCATGTGTGTCTACTTTGCATAAACTCTAAAAAAAAATTGTTTTTTTTTTATTTTTTTTTTGTTTGTTTGTTTGAAGCCGTTTGTAATAACGTTATAATTTGGCTAAATGTGAATTTCCGACTATTCTGTCTAGTGTTATCTTTGGGGTATCAATTGAAATTAACAAGAAATTTGAGAAACCATGGATAATACTAAATACATTAAGTTGAAATAGAATGATTCAGTGATTACTTTTAACCATGTTAAATACATTTTAAACTTTTTTTAAAAAGGTGGTGGGTGTATGTGTGTGTGTGTGTGTGTGTGTGTGTGTGTATGTGTGTGTGTGTGTGTGTGTTAAACTTCACACAAATTTTCATCCACTTACGATTCTCTTTAAAAAATTTCTTTCACATATCTATGGTAGCAAACAATGTTAATAGAATAAATTAAATTAAATATAATTTTTTAAAAGCACATTACTCGATTCAAATGTGTATATTATTAAAATTAAAGATTATATATACTCTCGAGGTAACTCTGCCTTGGAAACATACACAAATGATAAACCTGTATTTTCCCATTGTTATTAAAAAAATCATGTTAAGCCTGGTCCCTATTGGAATTCAGGACGTGTTAGCGCATTTTCGTATTATGTATCAGTATTTATGTTAGATATCAGAATTATGTAGTTATCAGTAATTGTGTTTAGATTTTAGACATATTTTTATGAATTTTCTTGTGTAATGAATATACCTGACATTTTTTTTATTTAAAAGTCATTTCTTTACATTTTAAAAAAAATTATTTTCTCTTTAATCTAACTACAAGTCACCACAAATGATGACGTAAAACTCTCTAAACTTTTACACATATTCTAATGACGTCAACTAAAAAAAAAACAACTAATTCTTTTGCACCCTTTCGCACCACTCTTCAATGCTGGAAGAATTGTGCATTCGACTTCCGGCAATGGCGGCCGTTCCCTGCGCTAGTGTTACCTCTCGATTCGAAATATGTTTTGGTAGTTTTAACGGGGTTTTTTAACGGATCGAGTAACTGAGTGTTGATGCACAAATGGCAGGTCAGGACATACAAAAAACATATATACCTCATGGGTCTAGGACTTATGGATGCTGAGATCAAGGGTGATGACGGACGGACGGACGGACGGACAAAACGGGTGCAATAGCGCATTCGACTTCTCGAAAATGCGCTAAAAAAAAACAACTACACTTCCGATCTTTCTCTGCTTCCGAAATACAGAGGAGTTTCCGGTCAAACCGGTTTAAGGCTATTTGTAAACTTTCTCTAATGTATTTGAAACAATTTTAATTAACTAAAAGTAGACGTTCTTTTATTCAACGGATATCTTAGTAAATATCCTACTAACACATTCCGTGAGGTTGTACTTAAACAAACTCCACACAATGAATCTGCTTTCTTCCGGTACGTTGACAAAAATTGATACTTCTTACAGGACGAAGACGAAGATTTCTTAATAAATAAGTGTTATGCTATTTGATACCTTTATTATATATTGTGATTTTTAACTTATACTACATGGCATATTGTAAAACAATAACCTTAGCGGAGTATAAGGCAAGTGAATTAGCCTTTCACAAGTTTTATGAAGCCACCACTAGCAAGCAAGGGATTGTGTGGCTAGCACAATGCCCTAGGAGCCTAACCAGTACCGAGGCTCGAACCCGTGACTCTCGATTTGCCTCTGGTCTGCAGAACACCGCGCCGCATATGTAAGACAATTAACACGAGAAGCATAACGCAATCAATTTTGTTTGATAACATCGGTGCGGGTCGTTGTATGTGTATGTTATAAAGAGAGTTAAAGTAAGTTTGTTAGATAACTTCTCCTAACGAGTCCACAGAGGCAATAAACACTCTTTAATTCCACATCTGCTGCAATGATAAACTTTGTTTCCTCGTTTTATTTTAGCCCCTTATTTCACGTCATGCGACATCCCGAACTACTGTTATGCTTACATTTTACCAATTTAGCTAGGGCAGTGATGGCGAACCTTTTGGGGGCCACGTGCCTGATATTCATATAAAGCCTTCTTTTATATAGCAAAGTGCCACCACAGTGGTTTGATTAAGCTAGTCATAATTTAGTTGCGTACAGACTGGAGAGGTTCTGCGACACGCGTGGCGTAGGTTCGCCTTCACTGAGCTAGTGTATCATAAGAAAAAAAAAGAGGACACACTTATAAGACATCGGATTCGTTGATCGTGGAGACGGGGGAGGGGATGTAAGGGTGGGGCTTTTGCTTTGTTCTTTAAATGTAATTGTATATTTATCTGTTATTTAGAGAAAAAAACGTGAGTTGTCGGACGTTGGTAAACAGTCTAATTTTCTAAATTCAAAGTAGATAAAGAATAAAATGTTATTTATTATCTTATTTTTTGTTTGTTGTAATTTTTTCATGACCCATGTCCCATGTTTAACTTTCCCTAATGGATTTTTAAAAAAAATGTTTCTTGCCTTAAACGCTAGTAAATTTTTAATAAACAAGCGAGCAATAAGAGACTGTTTTAAAATTAATATTTACCCTTTTCAATGGCTTCAAAATGATGCAGACGGTAAGTGAAAAATTACACTAAGTATAGTAATATTTTTTAAAATCACATATAAACTACATTTAATTTAAATTGGTTTAAGAATATCTCAGGGGTAATAAAACATCTTGAAAATAAGTAGGTTTTAAATTACAATTTTGAAAAATACGTGAAGCTTAGACAATGTGTATGAATTATTTGATATTGATAAAATAAAATTCTTGCTAAAATGCTGTGAAATTATTAGACTGCAGGCTCACTCGTACCCTGTTTAATCGTATCCATCTACCAATCTATAAGCCTAATTGCTGTCTCACCCACATTTTGAAATAATAAAATAGTATGTTCCATTCTCAGATTGGAAGAATGAGACAAAAGAAAATCGACTTTTTGAGTTCGGATAACTCTTATTTTATTGATTGATAGCAATTGAGATTCAACATGATAACTTTATTTTAAACAGATAAATATGTCTAAATATCTGACATTAGTCTTGCTTGGATAGTGTTGCCCCTGTACAAGAGAATATTCATTAATACATAACTTTGAGGGGACTGAGGCAAAAAAATGTCCTAAAAAATTTTATTAAAAAATTAACATTGCAAACAAAAAAAACGATTCCTTTTTTTAAAAATTCAAACCTTTTTGGAATATGTTATTCATACTGGATATTATGTGAGGAAATTGGAATTAAACTTTTATGGCTTAAAAATATCAGAGCATAAAAAGACACTTCCGCTTTAGACAGTCTTCAGCAGAAAAATCAAAACATAGCTGTAGATAAACTTTTATAAAAACCGTGTGTTCCTAGATAAAAACGTGGGTTTACTTGTCAAATTTTATGTTTAGAGTTTCATTACGTGAGATGAAAAATCATGCTAAATTGATGACAAATATGAAACGATTTAGTTACATTCAACTACTATTTAAATGTATTTTTATACAATTCATTTAAATATATTATATGTAAGAAGTTTTCCGCAGATTTATAACTAAAAACAAATAATCCCTGTAATAGATTTTGCTGCCAATTTTAAAAGCACTGACTCAAAAGATAATTTGCATTGTCCTCGCCGTTCTACAAAAATAAAGATTAGAATGGAAGAACGTAATATAATAAAATACAGTGGACACAACAGTAGCCTTTTACAAACATCCATCATACCAACAATAACATTGATGGACACTGTGATAACAGATGATCAGTGTTTTATCCTTATGGCGATGTTCAATGCCTTGAATACAATCATTTCAATGTTTGGATTTGTCGCTAACACCATTAATATTGAAATATTTCGGAAACTCAGTTGTGGTGATGGCATTTCTACTTGTTTCTTGGTTTTATCGTCATTTGATTGCCTTTGCTGTCTTTTGGCATTTTGCCAACAAGTATCTATGATTCTTTCAATAATAGAAACCTCAAGTCATTTCAATGTTGTCTATTCTGTTCAACCCAGGGCATTGTATGTCACTTTTGCCAACATCCGTTCTTGTATGTATAATGTTACAGTTCTCATAACCTTATACCTTTCCATTGCCAAATGTATGTGCGTTGTTAAGCCGTTGCACTTTAAGAACATGTTCTCAATCAAGCGAACTTCGTGGGTTTTAAAAGTAATTTGTATATTTGCAGTGGTCAGTTATATTCCCGTATTCTCTACCACTTGGGTCATCTCTCAATACGACCAAACTGTGAACATGACTCGTTCCATATTGTGGCTGACCCCTTATCGAGAAATCATTCGTAGTGTCGTGTGGACTGTCAGAGATACAATTCCTTCATTGGTATCAGAAATTATCATCATTTTCTGCGTTATTTTCATGTCAAAAGGTTTGAAGCGAGCTGCCAAATTTCGGGGAAACTTAAAACATACGTCATGGGAGTCAGGCTTAGAAAATAAGAAGTCTTCACATGACAATGTCAAAAATATGAACTTCTCAGAATTGCATGTCATCAAGCAGATTATTGTCATCGCTATGATTTTTATTGCTGGTAACACACCCAAGATTTTTGTCTTCATGGCATTAACAGTCGTACCTGATCTGAATTTCGACAAACGTTACCAAAACCTCTATGTGGTTCTGATGTACTCAAGGGAGTTCTTTGAAAATTGTATATCAGCTGGAAACATTTTTGTGTACTATATTTACAACTCAAAATACAGACAATGCTTCCCTTTTAGACATTATATTTGTAAGGCATTAAAAGATGTTACAACTAAATAGCTAACTCCTTAACTTTGTTTAAAAATAACTGCAGTGAAAGCGATAAATGCAATTCGTTTGAATGGTAATATTGTCAAAAGCATTACGCTAAAGTGAATTTAAACAAACTTTTCTGGCCATTAAAGTTATATTGGTTTTTTCTTAAACTTTACCAGAATATCTTTTACTTTAAAATTGACAATTTGAATGCATATTTTTGCATAAAAAAAAAAATTACATTTACAATTATCTACAATTATTTGGATACGAACACCTTTTTTTCTGTTAATTCTCTGAAAACATTTATTCTTAGAACTGAGCCACAAGCACGCTTTATATTTAGTAAAAAAAAGTATCACTTTTCTTACATGATATGTCATAGTTGCACGTAGACAAGAAAAAGGTTCATTGTGGACAAACTTGTAATGAGTCATTTATTAACTAGAAAATAGTCATATTACATTACGGTAAGACACGTTTATAACAGTAACTAATTCGTAAGCTATTTATAATGTCAAACTAAACGTTAAATGCATTGATAGGCTGCTTGAAGTAATCCAAAGAATTCTTTCACAGTAACTAATTCGTTTGTTACTTAAAATGTCAGATTAAATTTTAAATGAATTGATAGTCAGTTTGAAGTAATACAAATAATACTCCAATTACCTAACAATAACATAGTATGACACTTTAGTTGTGTCGCTTATGTTTATGATATCATCATGAACATCATTTGTTGAAAACTTTGACGATTCTAGTGTGATCATTGAAAAATTAAAATTCCATTTTTTAAATGTGGTGTTTATTTATAGACGAGTAAATGCAAATAAGCAAGATGAATTACCCTAGCTCGGGTCAACAATTCGGTTTATGGTCTGGCAAGTGGAGGTGATGGAGAGATGGTCAACAATTCTTCTTGCGTTCAGGTGCGTTGTTTATTCACATAATAAATGAGTGATTCGTAGTGTATTTGTTATCGCGTCAGTGGGAGGTCCTGGGACCAAGCCCCATCAAAAACTTTTTTTTTTAATTTTCAAAAATGTGTGTTTGTGCCCGTAATTCTCTTCTTTTGCGGGGTCGGCCGATGACAGTTTATGGTTGGCAAGCTCAGGTGAAGTGTGGCGGACAGGTAAATTACCTTGGTTCGAATGGCTCAAGACGGACCATACATCGGTGGTTCCTCCCCATCGACGAGTACTCGGATTGTTATGATTTCTTCGTGCTGTAGTTTGTGACGGTACATTTCCTTCTTTCTTTGCACTCACTATCCATGAGAATGAGCAAGTCTGCTGTGTATGTTATACTGCTTGGCGTATCTTGTTTCAATTATTTCTTTATAACTAATATATAAAACAAACATTATTGTGAATACTTACTTAAGCACAAACTCTACTTCTTGTTAATATAAATATTCTCGTGTTATGTATATTTAAGATATAACTTTAAGTTATATAACAAATATGCAATGTTTATTTTTATGTTATTATTTCTGCACTTGATACAATTCTGTGGCACACTGATCTACCAAACTTCTCCTTCCTGATACAATTCTATGTCACACTGATCCACCAAACTTCTCCTTCATGATACAATTCTATGTCACACTGATCTACCAAACTTCTCCTTCCTGATACAATTCTATGTCACACTGAACACTGATCTACCAAACTTCTCCTTCCTGATACAATTCTATGTCACACTGATCTACCAAACTTCTCCTTCCTGATACAATTCTATGATACACTGATCTACCAAACTTCTCCTTCCTGATACAATTCTATGTCACACTGATCTACCAAACTTCTCCTTCCTGATACAATTTATGGCACACTGATCTACCAAACTTCTCCTTCATGATACAATTCTATCGCACACTATTCTATAAATCTTCTCCTTTCATTTTCACAGTTTGTTTCAGATTGACAACTTTGTTAGAACATGAGTAATACAGATATTTCAAAACTGTATTATTCATCACATGACTTAATTATCATACCAACTATAACATACCAACTATATTGATCAATTTAATGTTTAACTATGCATATTTCTCTACAAATGAAGCATAATTCCAAGAACTACATCTCATTTATTTACATTTTGACTTTGGGGACAGGTTTGAAAACAATCGTGTGCTGTTGGAAATAAAAAAAGGAACAAAAATGTATCGCATTTTGTTAATTCACTTATGCCATGTTAAAACAATTCTTTAAAAACTTCACATAATCTTCTTTAAAAGAGAGATATCATTAAATAACGATAATCTCTGAATTGCAATGTGAAATCGTACCTCGATGAATTGTATTGCTGATAGTAGTAATAAAATAAAAGAGCGACTCATCTTGATCTTTCATACAACATTAAATATATGTTCTTATACGTTATATAATACTCATTCAATTTACCCGTGTTTTCCAAGGTGAATTTTTTTTTTTTAAGATGAAACGTATGATAACACGTTTCATGTTAGATTGAAATTTAAAACATTTTATTTAAAGCTTAAGATTTTTTATTTTTTTTTCCAAAAAGAAAATTATAAAAACAAGCTATGATGCCATTAAGAAATTCCTGGCAAGTTTTTTTGTTTGTTGTTTTTTGTTTTCTTTTGTTTGTTTGTTTTAGGGCATTTTTCAAATTCAAAATTTCTTAGTATCTGGTAATACGATTAGTATAGATTAAATTTATTATAAAACATAATTAGCAGATCATATCTTATTTTGATAGTAAGATTTAAAAGGCAAGTTAATTTATCAACTAAATGTCTGTTTAATATCAAAATTAAAATGATTGTATTTAAAAAGTTTTAAATACATTTTGATGTAGATTTCATTTTATTGTGTGGAGAGATGCATGAAAAAGACTTTTGAGGTAATGTTTGAATGTCAATATAGAAAAAAACGATATTTTTTATTTTCGAAAAGAAAACTGAACTACTGTTATTTTCCTCTCTCTGCTGGATTTGTTATCATGTCAAATCTTTTAGCAGGAAGCAAAAATTGAACTATAAAGAATGGATCATACTTTTACAATTAAAATTTCGAGCAATTTTCGAAGTGATAAAACAATATTTGTTTTAAAATCAGGGAAAATTCAACTCTTGATGGATTAAAAGAAAAGGAAAATATTTGGACTAATTATAATGAACTAATTCGGTTTGAAAACCTCCGTTTAGTATATAACAGAATAATTTTTTAATTAAAAAGTCACATTTACAAAACTGTGTGTCTAGTTGAGCTTGCGTCATCAGTACGCTGCTGTAAGGGAGCGAGACAGCTAAGAGTAACAAAGAAAAAGAAACAAATAATTTCAAAATACTTCATTCATGGAAAAGAACTAACCCAAACTAAAGATGCAAAATATTTAGGAGTCATAATAAATGAGAAACTATCTTGGAACCCCCATGTCAATGGAGTTATTTAAAAAATCAAACAAAACCTTAGGCTTTATAAAAAGAAACTTTTACAAATGTAGCAAAGATATAAAACTAAAATGCTACCTCACCCTGGTGAGACCTATACTAGAATATGCATCTTCTGTATTGGACCCATCCACCAAAGAAAATATTGATAAGTTAGAAAAAATCTAAAAAAGAGCTGCCAGATTCATTACTGGACAATATTCAAAACTGACAAGAGTAACACCATTAGTTAAATCATTAAACCTTGAAACACTGGAGGATAAAAGAACCAAGAGTAAATTAGTAATTATACATAAGGCAATTAATTCTAATTTAGAAATACAACACAAAGATAACTTAATACAACCCTCAAATAGACATAAAGATAAAAACACCTTTCTTATTCCATATGCAAGAACAAACACATACAAGGTTTCTTTCTTTCCGTCCGGTATTCGGGCGTGGAATGGGTTACCTGAAGAAACCAGGTAAGCTAACACTTTATCATCATTTAAAACTCTAGTAAGAATACAGGACTAAACTCAAACCATAGAAATACGTAGGACGCAATAATCTTCTGTACAGAAGGAGCGTCTGTAACATATAAGATAAGATAAGATAAGACAGGGACCACTTACACATCCCATTAGCATTGCCTGCGTCCCATAATTTGCATTGAATGGAAGGACACAGTAACAAATATTGAAGTACTGAAGTCTGCCAGTAACCAAAGCATGTTCACAATGCTAAGTTAAAGACGCCTAAGATGGCTAGGCTATGTGAAAAAAAATGAGCGCGGGTCGCATCCCAATGACCTTTTATATGGACCTTTTATATGGAGAACTGGCATCGGGAAAGAGGAAGACAGGTCACCAACGTCATTAATTTAAATATGTATGTCATAGAGATATCAAAGTAGCCAGAACAGTGGCGTAGCAAAGTGTGGGAGTGGTGGGGGTCGGTACGCCCCGGGTGGCACTCCATTAGAGGGCGACACTTATGGGCATTTGAATAGTATAGCCATTTCCGACAACCACCATTTTTCTTTTGGAAAGGGTGAACCCGAATTTAAAAAACATAAATACTATTGAGTCGTAATTAACGAATTCGTACAATATTTGTTTCATGATAAAATGGTTGTTATAACTAACGCATAATCGTTCAGTAATTAAAAATCTCTCAAAAGGGTATCGATTTGTTTGGAAAAATTAAGTGATATACGTAACAGATGGCTCTTTTATAAGAAAACTGCACACAAAAAATCGACTTGTGCAGTATGATGCGCTAACAAGTAAATGGAAAAGACGTGAACAGGGTAAGGGTTAGCCTAACAGGATGTAACAAAACAGCGAACGCTTCGGCAAAGAGCCTTTTTCACCGGACAAACAATACACAAATAAAACGAACATAAAAAAATAAAAAACTGAGCTGCGGTGAAATCCAAAGAGTCAAAACAAGTACCTACATAGCATGATGGTTCAAATAGTGTGTTTAATAGATGTAATTTATATTACTCTTTCAGAAAGTTATTGTAAGGTATCTTACAAAACAAAATACATTTATTTTGTTTTATTGCATTAAAGTAGCACACATAATTTGTGTTTTTCATTTAAATACGGTTATTCATCAGAAATGTTACACATTTCAAATTTAAGTGTCTTTTATAAACAAATATTAATATTTATGGCTCAGAACATGAAAATATACACATTTCTTTGTTAATAAACATCACAATAGCATAAATAATTTCGAAAAAGACATTTAAAATTTCAAGCGACTTTGGAAAAATTTATATCTGAAGAAGTTACTAGTAAAACGACATCAGATGCAGGAATTGTATTCAGTTCCATTCAATCGCTTTCTTTTCTATGTAATCTCTATTTATGGGAACCCGTCTTTTTAAAATGAATGCAAACCCATTTCAAGAAACAAAGACATGTGAATATACAGAACGCTGTTATAGAGAGTTGGAGATATCAACTGAACGCCGAGCCAGAAGGAGAAAAATATGAGAGGTGAAAATTCAGAAGACAGGGTTCTATCCTTAGAGCAAGAAGTACAACTAGAATTTTTAATAAATTCATGGATGAAAAAAAAAAGAACGAGTTAATGAGTTGCATTTCATTGCAAGAAAATATTTGTGTATCGTATCAAATGTAACCTACTAAATAAAGAATTTGAACATCAAATAAATTTCTTTATTGACATTGATAAAGAAGAGTTCAATACGGGAAGAAATTGGATAAAGTTTTGTATGGATGTACACAGGGCCGGCCTCAGCAATTACGGGCCCAAGCGGCTTAAAAGTACGAAAAGGATTGCGTTGGGCCCAGTTTGGGTAGGGATAAGGTATTAATAAGGATAATAAGTGAAAACTGAGATAGATGAGGCCTATGAAAGTGTGAACTCATTGCGGCTGCATTGGTTGCAGTAACCTAAGACCCGCCGCGGTTGTACCTGCAATAGAAGAAGAGGTTTTATGTTTAAAAAATGGGGAGAGTGGGGGAAGCCCTCATGCTCTATTAAAATATAATCACTAATATTGATTGGACGATACTGTACCCAACATTATAATTTTGCTTATGATTTTTCAATAATTACAATCAGTGAATCTAGTTGTGAAAAGGGCTTCTCCAAACTGAAGTTGATAAAAAATTTATCTTCGCTCCACAATGAGTGATTTAAGGCAACAAAGTCTTGCAATATTGTCTGTGGAATAAGATATTAACATCATTTAAACTTTGATAGCATAAAACACTAATTTTCTAGTATGAAAATTAGGTAAATAAATTTATCAATATGTTTATATACTAATGTATAAAATTTCTTTTTTTTTTTAAAAATAAAAGAACAATATATTTATAAATAAAAAATGAAATCATTTTAATTGTAATGTTTTGGGGGTGTAAATTTGGAATATGTTTTGTCTCTTTGTGGGGAGGGGGGTAGGAGGAGCTGCGACCTCAATAACTTTCTTGTGGCCTTTAAAAAAAAATTGTATTTTTATATGTGTGTAATTATAAGAAAATCATCTTACGCGGCTTCTGTTATTACTGCTTACATAAATAGAGCATGCAATGGTAAACACGTTCCCCACCTTTACTTCCTTTCAATTAACCCCTCCAAACTCGTCACTCATCGTCACAAAAACTTAGATCCCTTTTTCAATAACACGTCACAATGCTCCCCCGTCCCCCCATAAAAGCCGTATTTTCTATTTGAAAATGAGTATGTGTCAAAACATTTTTTGGGGGGTGGGGGTGGGGGGATTATTGAAATATATTTTATTTTAAAATGTATGAAGCCATGTAAAATATCATTAAATAAATTTTCGGTAATCATATATTTAAATGGAACTTTCATTTAAAGTTGCGCATTTTAAAGTGAGGTTAAATGTGTGACCACTGTCCCCTCCCCGTGCATGTCTTCAGGGTGGAAAATTAGAGACTGCCCTGGGCGGAAAAAGTTCAAGCTACGCCCCTGAGCCAGAATAAACAAAAGTGATTGGAAGTGTAATGCAGATGACGACCTTTACTTTTTAAAAATTTGCATAAATGATTTAGCCAACACCATCACAACAGGAACAAAAGTTACGTTTATTTGCTGATGATTGTATAATCTATAGAACAATTAAATCAGAATAAGAAAGCTACATTTTACACCCCAAAAAACATAGATGAATTGATAAAATGGGAAAATAACTGGAGTATGTCTTTGAAACAGAAAAGTGTCAACTGTTAAGAGTAAAAAAGAAACAGAAACAAATAAATTTAAAGTACTTCATTCATGGAAATGAAGTAATCTAAACTATAAATACAAAATACTTAGGAGTCATAATAAATAAGAAACTATCACGGAATCCCTATGTCAATGATGTTATTAAAAAATAAATAATAAAATCCTTAAGCTTTATAAAAAGAAACTTTTACAGATGTAATAAAAATATAAAACTAAAATGCTACCTCAACCTGGTGAGACCTGTACTAGAATATGCATTTTCTGTAGGGGACCCATCCACCAAAGAAAACATTGATAAACTAACTAGACCTAATTTTTTTTTTAAAAGCTTCAAGATTCATTACTTGAGAATATTAAAAACTTAAAGAGTAACACAATTAGTTATATCATAAAACCTTGAACCACTAGAAGATAAAAGAACTAAAAGTAAAGTCGTAATAATACATGAAACAATTAATTCTAACAAAGAAATACTACAAAAAGATAAATTAATACAACTCTCTGATTGTTATAAGGATACAACTCATTCCTTATTCTATATTAAAAAATAAACGCATACAAATTCAGTCCGGGGTCAAAACACCCTGTTGTCGAAACGTCCTGTAGTCGAACTGTCCGGGGTCGAATCGCCAGGGGTCGAAACGTCCTGGGGTCGAAACGTCCTGTGGTCGAACTGGTAGGGTCGAATCGTCCGGGGTCGAAGCGTCCGACCACCAAATATAATTACTTTTTTGTCAATAACTGAATTCTTACTGTTGTATTTCGTTATATCTCTAAGAAAACCATTGTTTTTATTTTAGAATTTAATGAATTAATTTTTTTCTTTAGGGGCCGTTCATAAAGTACTTCACGCTAATTTTTACCATTTGTAACTGCCCCCCTCCCCCAGTCACAAACAGTCACAAATCTCGCCCCCCCCCTTTATAAAGAACGTCACAGTTATGAACAAAAATATTGTTTTTACTTAAAAAATAATTACATTTAATATAAAACATCGTGACCTACTTATGGCTGGACACTCCCCTCCCCCTGTCTCAAACTGTCACACTTTCTTATATCCCCCTGTCTCAAACTGTCACACTTTCTTATATACCCCCTGTCTCAAACTGTCACACTTTCTTATATCCCCCTTGTCTCAAACGGTCACACTTTCTTACATCCCCACTGTCTCAAACTGTCACACTTTCTTGTATACCCCCCTGTCTCAAACTGTCACACTTTCTTACATCCCATCCCCCTCTGCAGCGTAACATAGTTTATGGAAGCCCCTTATTTCGCTATAATTTTATACGTTGAAACCAACTACTTAAAGAAATCTCGCACAAAACATCTTTTAAACTGCTATCTTGTGAATGTTTCTAGAAATGTGTTAAGTCATGAATAAATCCCATTACTTGCATCTGAACTAGACAGTGAGCAATTATTACAATTGAATAATTTTTTTATTAACTACTAGCTAATTACCCGCGCTTTGCAGCTGTAATTTATTATTTCAATTAGCGTTTAGAATTTAGAACCGGTAAACACTAATTCAAAACTTCTTTGATTTCAATGTGGATCATGATGGATTTACTAAATACATCAACTAAACCATCGTGGAACAGACGTTAGAAGTCCCTACCCCATTTGAAATGTTATTATTTTTTGAAATAACATTTGGTCAATAATTATTTCATTTACTCGGTATACACTTTTTCAATTACCTTTTACATAACTAATGTTAAAATTGGCTTACGGAACCCCAGCCCTAAAAGGTGTTTTTACTATTAAAACTTCTTTTAAAAAATAAAATAGGGGTCGGGGGCCCTATCGGTGTAATATTTATAGTTCAAAACAACGGCTTATTTCAATTTGGATCATGATTAATATATTTGTTAGTTAGAATTTGTTTTTAAAAATCGAGTGTTATCGAATGGTTAAAATGTCTTAAACGTTGACGAAAAAGAGATTAGGGGAAAAGGGCTTCAAAAGATTGAAAAATATAATTTTAATTATCTAACGAATTTTAAGATAGGCAATCAAGTTTTTATCTTCCAAGTTTTGTAAAAATACATTTACACAGTAACCAAACTTTTTTATTGATAATTTAGCTAATGAAATGTAAAAAAAAACCCTACAATTAAGCTAAATTTAATTGAACTTAATATAAAAATAAACGCACTTTAAACAAATTATACTTAAACTTATAGAATAATAATAATAGAAATATATTAAGTCTAAATCTAAGTCTAGTTGAGACTACTTGTCGTAACCCTTAAACTTAAACTAATTATTTAGCCTTACTGAAAATGATAATCTTAATCTTAGTAATAACCACAATACTTTTAAGGGCATTAACTTCAACCAAAACACATCCTAAAAATCATAGTAACATATCTATAGTTATAAACCACCACAACACTAAGCACACAGATTCAGTACCTGACTACACCTCTATATTAAGTACACTAAAAGAGATTACACTAAAACAATGGAAACATAGAGCTAAACCCAGGCCCAGTACCATCTAAATGCCAAGTTTGTAGAAAAACATGCACAAGTAAACAAGGAGTATGTCCTTCCACCCAGAAAAATGTCAACTGCTAAGAGTAACAAAGAAAAAGAAACAAATAAATTCAAAATATTTCATTCATGGAAAATAACTAACCCAAACTAAAGATGCGAAATACTTAGGAGTCATAATAAATGAGAAACTATCTTGGAATCCCCATGTCAATGAAGTTATTAAAAAATCAAACAAAACCTTAGGCTTTATAAAAAGAAACTTTTTCAAATGTAACAAAGATATAAAACTAAAATGCTACCTCACCCTGGTGAGACCTATACTAGAATATGCATCTTCTGTATGGGACCCATCCACCAAAGAAAATATTGATAAGTTAGAACAAATCCAAAAAAGAGCTGCCAGATTTATTACTGGAGAATATTCAAAACTGACAAGAGTAACACC
>MUZC01003154.1:1852261-1887058 GCA_002072015.1 Radix auricularia
TTAGTTAAATCATTAAACCTTGAAACACTAGAGGATAGAAGAACCAAGAGTAAATTAGTAATTATACATAAAGCAATTAATTCTAATTTAGAAATACAACACAAAGATAACTTAATACAATCCTCAAATAGACATAAAGATAAAAACATCTTTCTTATTCCATATGCAAGAACAAACACATACAAGCTTTCTTTCTTTTCGTCCGGTATTCGGGCGTGGAATGGGTTGCCTGAAGAAACCAGGAAAGCCAACACTTTATCATCATTTAAAACTCTAGTAAGAATACAGGACTAAACACAAACCATAAAAATACGTAGGCCGCAATAATCTTATGTACAGAAGGAGCGTCTGTAACATATAAGATAAGATAAGATAAGGGCTTCAAAAGATTGAAAAATATAATTTTAATGATCTAACGAATTTTAATATAGGCCATCAAGTTTTTATCTTCCAAGTTTTGTAAAAATACATTTACACAGTAACCAAACTTTTTTATTGATAATTTAGCTAATAAAATGTAAAAAAAAAAAAAAACTACAATGAAGTGATACGTTTGCTTGCTCCATCCCAACTTTTTTTTGCGTCTACCTGCACAGGAAGTTGAAAATTTGTGATGATTAACTTTTTATTTAAGAAAAAACTACAATTGGGCCCCCGGCTAGCACTGAGTGGCAATTTCAATTTTGTTTTTTCTTGTTACCAGCGCGGGAGTTAAATCAACAGTTTCCCTAAAGCAGGGATGCCCAAACTTTTTGCATGGCGGGCCATATTCCTTTATGCAAAGATATTCGCGGGCCGGGTTAAAATAATATGAAAATGACATAGTATGATGAGTTTTTATTGTAAAATTTTAATGTGAATGGTGAAACTGAGATCTTGAATGCAGTAAGTGGTGAGGTCAGGCTCAATGCCATGGTTTTGATATGTATGATATCACGTAGTTGAGAGTCACTTATTCTCGTCCTCACACAGATCTTGTTAAAATTCATAACTGAAAATGTCTGCTTGCACAAGTATGTCGAGCCCAACAAGCTAAGCATTTTTTTAAACAAATGTTCGAATTCTTTTTAATCTCTCTTTAACCATGAAGCTCACTCTAAAAGTAAAGAGAAGAAATTGTCTGCTGCGACATTCAGCATCAGTTTGCAGCTCAATGAATTGCCGCAGTATTATCAAAATCTAAAGAGAAATATGAAGATTCAACAAAAACAACCATGGGTTTATCTTTTCAATAGTTATTAAGTCATGAAAGCGTCTTTGAAATTCATCAGCCAAGGATGTGATATCTGCATCATACCTATGCCTTTGCCAATTGAAGCTTCTTTCTGGTAAACTTGTCATGATTTCCTGCAGTGAGGGGAAATGTGTGGTATTAGACTGCATTTGAAAAAGTTGCCTTTGAAGAAGTTGCAGCTTGTTCCCAAAGTCCTTGATATGTGAATATAATTGGCTTACCACTGCATTTTGCCTTTGGAGAATTGTGTTAAGAAGGTTTATATGTCTTTTCACTTCAACCGATAATGCAAACTATGCAAGACAAGCATCAGATAGTTCTGAAAATGGTTTTTCCTTATCTTCCATGTACTGCCCAATTTCTTTTTTAATGTGTAGACGCGCTGAAGTGCTGTCCCTCGACTAAACCATCTTATATCATTGTCATACATAACAACTTTGTATTCTCTCTGAATGTCAAGAAGACACTGCTAAAACTGGCTGTTAAACAGGGTTTTAGAGCAAATAGAGATCATATCCTTTATCACTTGCTTAAGGACACGATCACATGAAAGGTGTTTAGCACAAAGAACTTCTTTATGAATGATACAGTGAAGTTTAAAAACTTTGCCAGCCTGACTAAGCTGACTTTGTTACAGACAAGTTTTGCTAGTCAACTGTGCTCACGAGTCATGGCGATAGCCATAAGTAATAAATAAATATATCGTTTACTTGGTTATTTAACGTCACAGACAGCAGAACAGTGGCGGATTTAGCTTTGTCTGCGTCGGGGGGCAGGAGAATTTTAGGGGGCGCCGCAAAATTTTAATAATATCAGAGCATTAGGTAAATAGGGCTGTTAACGATTAATTTAAATTTAATTGTTAACTTTTGAAAAATTAACGATTAATTGATCGTTAATTTCGATTAAAGCCAACAATTTTAATTTATGATGTCATAAATAACACTCATTTCACTTTCTTGTTGAAAATCTAAATAACACTGGCATATCTCCTCTATATATCTACTTTTCTCCAACTACGCAAAAAGACAAGCGTGTTGACATTAATTGGTCCAAGTGATGAGCGGATCTAATTGACAATATAACCAGCCGAGCTGAATAATCATTCACATGGAACTGAGAAAACTTAAACTGGTGTGCTCAAAACGGTCTTGGCAAGGAATGACCTTATCGGTTATCGGTGTTCATTAATTTTCCACCATTGTACAGGATTAATGAATTCAAGAACTTCCATCTCCTCTTTGTAACGCAGTAATTCATCAGAATAGCTGTCGCCATTTCTGTTTCAGAGTCAAACTCCATTACTGCCATTACCAAAATTTTCGTGTAATTTTCAGGAACTTATTTATCAGCCGCATTTTTTAAAAAAAATTGTTGACTTTTTGACTTCAAATTATTTTTAAGTGATGGGTCGATTAATGGTTAAAAATAATTTAATCCTTAAAATTTTTAAGGATTAGTCGAGAAATTAATCGTTAATATCCGCAGCCGTTTTCAATACTAATTATTAGCCTACTAATTTAGTAAAATTTCCAAATTAACAAACACGTCAAACAGAAGAAACAATATAAACAGATATGTTTTCAAAATAGTAACGTATATTTATTTCAGTAATATATTTATTGATCTAAGAAAGAAACTTAGTTTATGCGAATTTATATAGAGCCCTGAGCCTTATTTAAATTCCTTTCTACGTGAAGCGAAACGATTTATCGTTGATTCAAAGTCAACGTTCTCACCTAGATCACGTTCATTTGAAATTAATGCCAATCCAGACAGACGTTCGTTTGTCATTTCTGAGCGCAAATAATTTTTGATGATTTTCAATCATTGATAACAGAAAGATTCAAGTAAATGTTTATAGAATATTGACAAACAAGAGAGACCTGATGCCATTTATTTTTCAATCAAAAATGGTAGAAACTTTCTAAGTTGTAGCTCACTAGATAGTGATGGACGTTGTGATGCATGCAAATTTTTGAAGGTATAATATTCAGGAATGCTTCTTCTAGGTTAATGTGTTTGTAGATTTTGCATAAACTTCGAAGAGGCTCTGTATTTTCTTCCAACATTTGTGATGGATCAATACAATCGAAATAAATAGCTGTGCCCCTAAAGTCATTAAATCGATCATATATTTATTTTAGTAGTGTATCTAAGATAGTGAAGTACGCTTCAGATTTAAAACTGTTAGTTGGATCATTAGCCCTTTTATCTCTACAAAGTTCGCCTGCCATATTTTTATTTTCTGCAATTCGCGTTTCTTTAAATTTTGTTTTTAACATCTTGTTTGGAACAATTTTCATTAATAAATTATTAGACATCTACTTTCAGAATTTTAAAAAGCTTGATCGCTTCTCATTTCAACAAACTTATTTCGTCCAACATCGATCAATCGTTTTGCAATTGCAATGTCAATACTCTTGAGCTGCAAGTGGCTTGATAACATGAAAATATCATCCAACTTTTGTACAAATAGCATCAGAAAAAACAAAAGAATATTTTGTTATTAAAGCATATAGTCCCATTGCTTCTGCTCTGACACTTCCTTTATGTTATGTCGATGGCCTTGAAATTATATCTTCTAGAATGGCTAGAATAGCAGAGAATGATCCAATAACTGCATCAACTGCATGATCATGGCCTACGGCTTGCCCATCTTGTATCAAAACGTCATTTCAGAGTATCTACTGTTGATTCATATTGAGATTTTCGATTTTTTAAGAGTATGTAAACGTTGTAAACTAGACGTAAAGAATACCTTTCAGCAGTGCCAAAAACAACTGAATACATCATTGTTTACAGACATTGCTTCGATAGTTACCAAATTCAAAACATGAGTACAACAATGAACATAGATGGCATTGTATGAAGGTTTGAAGGCCACTCATAGTTCAAGACATCACAGATGAGCCAACATATGCCTTCCCTCCTCAGATTGTGATATCAATGTCTCGCTTTTGTAATATGTAGCTCCACAACATGTCCTGATTTTGAAACTGAACGTAAAATGATATCTTATCAATTTCAAATATATCAATGGTCCGTCTAATCGATAATTACACAAAATACATGTTCAATATCAATTACTGCCGATAATTCAGATGCAAATGATTGAATTAAATCAATCTGCACAACATGATTTAAATAAATTTCATTTTTCTTTTAAACTCTAGATGACTGTCCAAATTGGAATCATAGTTGGCCAATAAACTTGTGATTTAACAAATATTTCAAGTATTTCTACAACTAACATCACTAAAGTCTCAAGCAAGAATTTTCTCTGTGTACTCTGAATAGCAAACCTTGTTTTGCTAAAAATCAAGATAAACGTCACGTTTATCATTCGTTTCAATATTTCTCTATTCTTTTCCACTTAGCGACGCTCCTGACTGACCAAACCAGGTATAACAGTTTTGAAATACAATATTTAGCTGGCCAATATTGTCGCATTGCAGTTTAGTGTTGATTAAATTTTTCGTGTTTAGCATTCTTTTTTTTTTTTTGCTCTGGTTACACCTTTTTAGTGTTCATGAAGGCGTCTCATGGGGGCGCCATTTTAGACCCAACTGGAACGCGGGGGGGGGGGGCGACCCGCCCCCCCTGCCCTATAGCTAAATCCGCCACTGCAGCAGAACAAACAGAACCAAATACATTTGTTCCCCTTGTCAGTCTTTAAGTTTAAGACTGAAGTCTAGTAATTGGTAAACAATACAATTTTATCGACTTTTGCCATCCTTTGACGTTATCAAAACGGTAAAACTTGTCGACTTTTCTTATATTTAATATTGCTAAAAATAATACGTTAGTTAATTATTTCAGATGAGGTCGTGGGCCAGTAAAAATTGCTTCGCGGGCTGGTTTTTGAGTCATTTTTCATTACCAAAAAACAAAAAAATACATTAGGGCCCCCGGCTCCCAGTGAGTGATACTTTAAATATTCTTTGTCTGTTTCCATTGCGGGAGTGTACTCAACAACTTCCCAAATTTTAATGTTTCTACCTACACTGAAAAATGGAATAATAGCAATTTTCAGTAAAAGGAAAAAAATATTTTTAAGCCCCCGGCCCCCATGAATGTAAATTGTATTTCAAAAACATTCCAATAATCGTTGCAGAGGCTATTCAACAACTTACCAAAGTTTCATGCTTCTACCTACACGGAAAGTCGGAGGATTAGGGAATAGTAAATTTGCATGTAAGAAAAAACTACATTTTGCCCCCCCCCCGACCCCCAGTAAGTGATAATTTATATATTGTTTTTACTTGTTACCACTGTGGAAGTGTACTGAACAACTAACCAAGTTTTCATGTTTTTACCTACACGGGAAATAGGAGAATTAGTGATTTTCAGTTTTTATAAAGCTCTCATAAGGGAAAAAAATCTTAAATTTTTGCCCACGGCCCACAGGAACTTATAATTTAAATATTGCATTCTTTGGTTACCATCGTGGAAGTGTACTCAACAACTTCCCAAAGTTTCATGCTTCTGCCTACTCGGGAAAAAGAATAATGAGTGAGTTTCATATTTTATATAGTCCATGTAAGAAAGAAACAACTTTTGGCCCCCAGCCCCCATGAGTGTGAATTTTAAAATTATTTTCCGTCAATTATTGTGACGATAGGCTACTCAACAACTTTGCAAAGTTTCATGCTTCTACCAATACGGGTAGTTAAAGAATTAGTGATGAGTCAGTTTTTATATAAAAAAAAATACATTTGGGCCCCCGGCCCTCAGAAAGTCAGAATTTAAATATTGTTTTCACTTGTTACCATTGTGGAAGTGTACTGCTACCCAAATTTTCTTGTTTTTACCTTCACGGGAAATAGGAAAATTTGTGATTTTCAATTTTTTATAATCTCATAAACGGAAAAAAAATAATTGGGCCCACTGCCTACAGGAAGTGATAATTTAAAGATTATATTCATTTGTTACCTTCTTGGATATGTACTCAAAAATTTCCCAAAGTTTGATGCTTCTGCCTACGTGGGAAATAGGATAATTAGTAATTTTCATATTTTATATAGTCGATTTAATGAAGAAAAAATTTTTTTGGGCCCCCGGCCCCAATGAGTGTGAATTTTAAAATTATTTTCGATCAATAATTGTCACAATAGGCTATTCAACAACTTTGCAAAATTTCATGCTTTTACCTACACGGGAAATCGGAGAATTAGTGATGAGTTAGTTTTTATATTAAAAAAATACAATTGGGCCCCCGGCCCCCAATAAGTGATACTTTAACTATTTTTTTTACATGTTACCATTGCAGAGGTGTACTCAACAAATTCACAAAGTTTCATGCTTCTAACTTCATGGGAAAGTGGATAAGTAGCGATTTTCAGTTTTTAAAAAAATAGTTTTTGGGCCCCTGGGCCCCACATTTTGTGATTTAAAAAAAAAATTTAACGCCAATAATCGTTCCGAGAGGCTACTCAACAATTTACCAAAGTGTCATGCTTCTACCTACACGGAGAGTCGGATAATTAGTGATGAGTCAGTTTTTAATATAAGTTTTTTTAAAAAAAACTCCGTACCCCAGTAAGTGATAATTTAAATATTTTTTTCGCCTGTTACCATCGTAGAAGTAAACTTAACAACTTTCCAAACTATTATGCTTTCACCTACACGTGAAATAGGAGAATTTGTCATTTTTATTTTTTTTATATAGCTCATATAAGGAAAAAAGCAAAATAATGGGCCCTCAGACCCTAGGGGTGGTCACCTGGGGTTGAAACATAGCCTATGACCTTTTCCAGGTCAAATTAGGGTTCCATGCAAAATTTCACCACCCTGGGTCTAACGGTGTGGATTTGTATTGGTAACAAACAGACAAACTTTCAGCTTTATATATTAGATTTATTGTTTATCACCGTTTCAACTTGAAATTGTATTTTCAACCACTTACCATTTTAAGATACCCTTTAAATTCTGTGCCTTTACTGTATATCTATACTGACATAAAAGGTAATACAAACATTAAATTAGATATGGTAAAATTCTCATTTACCTATTTTAGCACATTGTTTTANCAAAGTTTCATGCTTCTAGCTTCACGGGAAAGTGGATAAGTAGCGATTTTCAGTTTTTTTTTAAATAGTTTTTGGGCCCCTGGGCCCCACATTTTGTGATTTAAAAAAAATTTTTAACGCCAACAATCGTTCCGAGAGGCTACTCAACAATTTACCAAAGTGTCATGCTTCTACCTACACGGAGAGTTGGATAATTAGTGATGAGTCAGTTTTTAATATAAGTTTCAAAAAAAAACTCCGTACCCCAGTAAGTGATAATTTAAATATTTTTTTCGCCTGTTACCATCGTAGAAGTAAACTTAACAACTTTCCAAACTATTATGCTTTCACCTACACGTGAAATAGGAGAATTTGTCATTTTTATTTTTTTATATAGCTCATATAAGGAAAAAAGCAAAATAATGGGCCCTCAGACCCTAGGGGTGGTCACCTGGGGTTGAAACATAGCCTATGACCTTTTCCAGGTCAAATTAGGGTTCCATGCAAAATTTCACCACCCTGGGTCTAACGGTGTGGATTTGTATTGGTAACAAACAGACAAACTTTCAGCTTTATATATTAGATTTATTGTTTATCACCGTTTCAACTTGAAATTGTATTTTCAACCACTTACCATTTTAAGATACCCTTTAAATTCTGTGCCTTTACTGTATATCTATACTGACATAAAAGGTAATACAAACATTAAATTAGATATGGTAAAATTCTCATTTACCTATTTTAGCACATTGTTTTACTTTTACAATACATGCTACTCTACCTTGGGGGGGGGGGACTTGAAGAATGAAACTGTATTTTCCCTTCTCCACTCTGTATTTGTTATTTTAAAATGAAACAATTACGATCTTTCTCAGCTTCCGAAATACAGTGATACTTTAACTATTTTTTTACATGTTACCATTGCAGAGGTGTACTCAACAAATTCACAAAGTTTCATGCTTCTAGCTTCACGGGAAAGTGGATAAGTAGCGATTTTCAGTTTTTTTTTAAATAGTTTTTGGGCCCCTGGGCCCCACATTTTGTGATTTAAAAAAAATTTTTAACGCCAACAATCGTTCCGAGAGGCTACTCAACAATTTACCAAAGTGTCATGCTTCTACCTACACGGAGAGTTGGATAATTAGTGATGAGTCAGTTTTTAATATAAGTTTCAAAAAAAAACTCCGTACCCCAGTAAGTGATAATTTAAATATTTTTTTCGCCTGTTACCATCGTAGAAGTAAACTTAACAACTTTCCAAACTATTATGCTTTCACCTACACGTGAAATAGGAGAATTTGTCATTTTTATTTTTTTATATAGCTCATATAAGGAAAAAAGCAAAATAATGGGCCCTCAGACCCTAGGGGTGGTCACCTGGGGTTGAAACATAGCCTATGACCTTTTCCAGGTCAAATTAGGGTTCCATGCAAAATTTCACCACCCTGGGTCCAACGGTGTGGATTTGTATTGGTAACAAACAGACAAACTTTCAGCTTTATATATTAGATTTATTGTTTATCACCGTTTCAACTTGAAATTGTATTTTCAACCACTTACCATTTTAAGATACCCTTTAAATTCTGTGCCTTTACTGTATATCTATACTGACATAAAAGGTAATACAAACATTAAATTAGATATGGTAAAATTCTCATTTACCTATTTTAGCACATTGTTTTACTTTTACAATACATGTTACTCTACCTTGGGGGGGGGGGGACATGAAGGATGAAACTGTATTTTCCCTTCTCCACTCTGTATTTGATATTTTAAAATGAAACAATTCCGATCTTTCTCAGCTTCCGAAATACAGAGGATTTACCGGTCAAATCATAAGGCTAAGGGTAAAAGTTCTTTAATATATTTATAACAATTTGAATTAAATAAAAGTAGAAGTTTTTTTGTTGTTGTTGTTTTTTTTTTTTTGGTGATTACTTAAGTTCTTAGTAAGTACTAACACATCCCGTGAGGAATTACGTGAACAACCTCCATATATTCATTCAGACTTAGACCTAGTTCATCAAGGAACAGGTGTGTGGACAACTTGACAAAATTTTGTCATTCTTTACAGATATAATTAAATTGGAACAAAATAATATAGTTTCACATTTATTTCATTTCGACATTGGAACAATGTGTTGTACTAAAAAGCTATTCAAACAATGAAAATGGTGTTCTTAATTTGTTTGCGCAAACTTTGTGCTACACTTCAAGCTTTTGGATCACTACTTTTCTAAGCAACTTAGAAAAAGGTGACAAAGATTCTTGCTATTCACTGCCTTTCCACTTTCCACATGGCTTTCCCATCACAAAGTGGTTTCTCATTATTAATTCGAAGATAATTTTGAAAAGATAACCATCGCTTTGTTAAAGCAGAAAATAAAACATAGATTTCTTGAATTATAACCGCACAAAAACGTGGGTTCATCGATCCCGGGGTCAGGGCGGGGGGGGGGGAGGGAGTGTTGCTTTTCCTTGGTTCTTTAAAAGTAATTGTGTATTTATCTATGTTATTTGGAAAAATCGTGAGTTGTCGAACTTTGGATAAAAGGACTAAATGTCTAAATTCATTGCCGGTAAAGAATCAAATGTTATTTATAAATAAACATGAATTTTTGCCATTTGATCATGACGCATACTTCCACGTTCAACAGACAGTTAAAGGAAGTTGATTGAAAAAAAAGGAAAGAAATCGTAGATATGGTCGAGTTGTTGAATATGAACATAATTTTTAAATGACATAATTTTTCTTTGATGTTAAAAAGTAAAAATTAGATTTTGGTAAATTACAAGTTCCAACACCCCTGTTGAACTATTTATTATTTTTATTCTTAAAGTTGGTATGTTTAAATGATTTAAAAGCGAAATAAGTGTAAAGTAATATTTCCAATCTCTAGTGAATTTAAAATGATGCAGACGAAAACAGTATTATTACTGTAAGAGTTATAATTTGTGGTAAATTACATGTAAAGTGCAATAAATATTCATTTTAAAATGGTTTAAGGATCCAATAGGGGTAATAAAACAAAATTTTAAAGAATAGGTGTTCAATTTCAATATTCAGAATTATGACAAGCTTTGAAAATGTACATGAACTATTTCAGAATGATTTTTTTTTTTAACGGCATATATACTTTGAGATGATGAAATAAGATTTTAAAATCTAAGATTATTAGAATTCAAACTAAAGAAAATCCAGTTTGAGAAATAAGAAAAATCCTTTTTTTTATTACTTACAACTGTTATTCAAACGGAAAACTCTGTGTTAAATTAATAAATACGTCAAAATAAACGACGCGAGTCTGCCTTGAATAGTGTAGAAGAGTGTATTCATTGATTTCTTCATATCTTGAGGCCATTGGAAAGAAGTGTTATCAAACTAGCAAAATACCCACGCTTCGTAGGGAAAAATTAGGATTTCAGTTAAGTGTTGATAACTCGCGTTATACAAATTTAAAACACAATTGATTTTAATCTAGATCATGATGGATATACTAAATATATTAAATTCACCGACTTGTGTGTCTGTCTTTCGTGGTCCCGTGGAAAAATTAAAGTAAAAAAAAAAAGACTGTCTTTGATCCTATCGATCTGTTAATTTAAATCTATATTTCGCCTCATAGCATTGTAGCATTGCGGGAGGCTTCTCAACAACTTCTCAAAGTTTCATGCTTCTAAGTACACGGACAATCAGAGAATTTGTGATGTATCATTTTTTATATAGTAAATATTAGGAAAAATCAACAAATGGAACTCCAGTAAGGGATATTTTATATATTTTTCAACTTCTACCATCGCGCAAGTGAACTTAACAACCTTCAACGTTACATGCTTCTGCCTAATCGGGAAATAGGAGAATTGGTGATTTAAATTTTATGTAAAGCTTATATAGAATCTAGGCCCTAAGGATAAAAAAAAAGTGTTTGGGTTACCGTCCCCTGTTATAGATAATTTAAATAGTTCTTCCCCAGTTACCATTGCGGGATTTTACTTAATAACTTCCCAAAGTTTCATTTTTCTACCTACATGGGAAGTAGATGAATTTGTGATTTTCGGTTTTTATAGCGCTCCTTTAAAGAAAAAAGTTCATCTGGGCCCCTAATAAGTGGGCATTGTAAAAATAAATTAACCAGATTTCGTCTTGAGAGTGTATTAAATAACTCCCAAACGTTTCATGCTCCTACCTACTCCAGAAGTTGTATATTTAAGGATGAGTCTGTTTAATAGAGCTCATATAATGGGAATAAAACTATAATTTGGCACCCGGCTGCTAGCGAGTGATATTTTTATATTACAATCGCGTGAGTGTAGTCAGCACTTTTCCAAAGTGTCATGCTTTCACCTAATGGAAAATTTGAGATTTATTCATAAGTCAGTTTTTACAAAGGTAATAAAATGAGAAAAAAAAATTGTTTTGACCCCCGGCCCTTCATGAGTGGGGATTTAACATTATTTTTCGCAATTAAGAGTGTACTCAACAACTCCCGAATGTTTCATGCTTTTACCTGCACGGAAAATTGGAGAATTAGTGGTATTCAATGTTAATAAGGCTCTTTTTTAAAAAATGAACACATTTGGGCCCCCGACCCCCCATGATTGAGAATTTTAGTATTCTTTTTCGCCATTATCTTCGGAAGACCGTGCTCAATAACTTCAAAAAGTTTCGTGATTTTACCTAAACGGTAAATTGGAGCATTAGTGATGAGTTGGTTTTTAATATAAGAAAACATATTTGGGTCCCCACGTGAGCGGGAATTTTAAAATTCTTTTTCGCAAGTTTTTGCCGCGAGAGGGTACCCAGAGTTTCATGCTTCAACTAAACGGGAAATTTAAGAATTAGTGATGAATAATTGAGTTAGTGAGGGCTTTAACTTTTATTAGTATAGATTTATAAAGTAATTTTAGGGGTAAAGTGGTCTAGAAATAGCGCTCTGGACTCCAAACTGAGGCAAAATAGAGTTCGATCCTAGGCCCCTGGGGTAATGTACTAGCCACATAATCCCTTGCTCGTTAGTGGTGGCCCTAATGAAGTATGAGAAATGCTTTGAACGGTGTTAATAAAAGAATGAAGAAATTGAGAGCATAAAATAGACATTTGAAATCTTTTCAAATTCTACTTTATTATGAAAATGTTATTTATACTGGAAAATATGTGAGAAATGGCCTCAACATGTGTAGACAAAAATGGACGTATGTTCTTAGATGAAAACGTAGGTTTCTCTGTTTAATCAAAGATGTTTTATACAAACTGAAGCTCCTCAAACACAAATAGTCCTTGTAGAGTAATTAATTATTGTAAAAAGTAAACGTTTTAAAGTTTTAAGGTATTAAAATTTAATTTTAGATTTTAACTAAGATGGATAAAAATAAAGAAACATTAATGGCAACTAGTTAACCTCATTATTTTTGTTTGTTGGTTACATTTAAAGACTATTTAAATAATATAGTTTCACCTTTATTTCATTTCGACATATCATCATATGTAAAATGTTTTCAGCAGACAATAATTTCTAAATAAAAGCAAATAATTTCTCGAATAGATTCTGAGCCAACTTTTAAAATCTTTGACTCAAAATATCACATACATTGTCCTCACCGTTCTACAAAATTAAATTAGAATGGAAGAACATGATACTACGAAATACAATGGACACAACAGTAGCCTTCTACAAACATTCGTCATACATACTATAACATTCATAGATGCTATGATCACGGATGATCAGTATTTCAACCTATTGACGATGTTCAACGCCTTAAATATAATCATCTCTATGTTTGGACTAGTTGCCAACACTATTAACATTGAAGTTTTTCGGAAACTCTGTCGTGGCGATGGTATTTTTACTTGCTTCTTGGTTTTATCGTCAGCCGACTGCCTTTGCTGTTTGTCAACATTTTGCCAACAAGTATCTATGATTCTATCGATAATAGAAACCTCAAGTCATTTCAATGTTGTTTTTTCTATTCAACCCAGGGCAATGTATGTCACATTTGGCAACATTCGTCCTTGTCTATTTAGTGTACCAGTTCTAATAACGTTATACCTTTCCATAGCCAAATGTATGTGCATTGTTAAACCATTGCACTTTAAAAACATGTTCTCATTCAAGCGTTCATCAAGGGTGTTGAAAGGAATCTGCATATTTGCAGTGGTCAGTTATATTCCCGTATTCTCTTCCACTTGGGTCATCACCCAACACGATCAAACTAAAAACATTACTCGCCCCATGTTGTGGCTGACCCCTTATCGAGAAATCATTCGTAGTGTCGTGTGGACTGTCAGAGATACAATTCCTTCATTGGGATCAGAAATTATCATCATTTTCTGCGTTATCTTCATGTCGAAAGGTTTGAAGCGAGCGGCTGAATTTAGGGGAAACTTTAAAGAGATGAAACCGAAATCAATTACAGAAAGGGAAAAGAAAGAAAAAAATAACAATTCCAAGAATTTAAGCTCCTCGGAATTTCGAGTCATTAAGCAGGTTATTGTCATTGCTATGATTTTTATTGCTGGTAACACACCCAAAATTTTTGTCTTCATGGCATTAACAGTCGTACCTGATCTGAATTTCGGAAAACGTTACCAAAACCTTTATTTGGTTTTGATGGACACAAGAGAGGTCGTTGAAAATTGTTTATCGGCTGGAAATATATTTGTGTACTATATATACAACTCAAAATACAAACAATTCTTTCCTTTTATAAATTACACTTGTAAAGCATTTACAGCAAATGTAATGAACTGATTTTTTCCTACTGGTATTTATTTCATTTTTAAAAAAAAATATCTATTTTATAAAGAAAGCTCAATTTTTTTTAAAATGTGCTCTTGTGAACTTTTTATACCTTTAGAAATTTATTTTACAGTAACTTTTATCAGGATAATCCAAGGCATTGATTCGAAGGTGGACTTCTTGAATGAAAATACAGTAACAGAATCAATGAAAATTAAAACATTACTGACGTAGTTTTTAACAATATGAGGATAAAGTCAATTAAAAATGTATATCTACTCTATAAAATTTTATGAGTATTTTATGAGACATGAGTCTTGCTTTTCATATTTTTCCAGATGACCTAGGAGTCGTACATTTCATCAAGCAATGAATCTCAAGTCCCACACCATTTAGGGATGTTTAAGATTAATTTGAATTTATTTGTTAAATTTTGAAAAATTAACGATTAATGAATAGTTAATTTCGATTAAAGACAAAAATTAAAATTTATGATGTCATAAGTAACGTTAATTAAACGAACTGGTCAACAATCGAGATAAAACTGGAATGTCTTCTTTATATGACATTTTTTAACCAACAACGCAGACAAGTGTGTTGACATTGTTTGCTTCAAGTCATGATTGGGTCTCATTGACAATAAAACACAGCGGAGCTGAACAATTGTTCAAAGAGCTTTAGATTGTCTCTGCTGAAGTTGTATATATTGTAGTGGGTGTTTCGTTTGCAGGTGATGTGTAAACGAAGTGTTAGAACCATGCTAGCAATGTTCCCTTTAAGCAGCTCGGCAGCGTCGGTATTTGCCCGACGCCACGCAGGGGTTTAGAATCACCGCCAAGTAAATATTGCACACAAATGGATGTTGTGCAACTTCGCACACGGACCAACAACGCTTAGACTTAGAGGGAACATTGCATGGTAGGCGAACGATTCCTCTCTTTATGAACATTTTGAACATTCACGTCAGTAAATAGTTTAAAACTAAAATGTTTATGTAATCGTCCGAAAATGAATGTTTAGTTATCGGCATATATAGTTTACTTTTTGACTTCCAGTACATTTATAAGTGGTGGGTCAATTAATCGCTTAAAAAATTGAATCGTTAAAAATTGTAAAGATTAATCGAGAAATTAATCGTTAATTTTCGCAGCCCTACCACCTTTGTTTATTTTTATTTTTGCTTCGATCTAAGCTAATGTCTCAGTGAAATGAGAATAATTTACTAGTTACTATTTATATATCCATACATTTTAAAAGAACTATCTACCAGCATTTCGTAATTTTGCCAATATTATCCAAATTTATTTTTTCAAATCTTCTCAAAAGACATTCGATATTGTTATTCAGTACCTTACAGTTGTATTAGTTTAATAATGAAGCATAAAAATAATGTCTTCATTTCACATTGTGTGTATCATGTAAGTCGTTTTCGAGAATTATTTCAGAAATTATTCTAGATTCTTGTATATCATTTTCACCCTAAAATGTAGTTTGATTTGATAATTTGGCATGATTTTAAGTAGTATATTTACATTTCAAGCTTCGAAGTCGAATTTTGATAGCATTAATGAATTTTTATTGAAGGTATATTTCTTGACGTGTAGACAACGCATTTATTCTTTCAACTCATTGAATTTTATGCATGTTGTATTCACATCCATCCACGTTTAAATAATTTTAATTAATTTTTTTTTAAAGAATGCTAAGGGTTTAAGTAAAATTCGAAGTTTTATTGCTGGAGTTTACTATTTTACTTGTGGTTTATTGATGCAAACGGAGTGTCAATCTCTATTAACATTATTAACTCTTTGATACCTTTCAATTTATTTATTTCAGGTGATTCATTTTTTTCATTGTCACAAATAAATATAATTAATTTACAATAGGAAAGATTCTTATTTAAATTTTATGTCAGTGACTCCATTTTGTCAGTGCTTTATTAGTGTTCTCGTTTTCTGTATTTTGTATTACATTATTTTATTCCTCTTTTTGTGTGTGTCTGTGTGTGTGTGTTCAAAATAACGTTAAACAATGAGACTTGAGTCAACACAATAAAACGTATAATTCCAGTAGTTGATGTAATTCCGAGTGTCTGTAACTCGGAGTAATTGCCAAGGCAGTAACTATTTTAATTACCAGCAAAACACTAAAGATTGTTCCTTGCCAAGAATTCGTCGTCGTACCTGATCTGAATCGGTTAAAAAAATGTTCCAATCTTTTTCTTGGTCTTTATATAACGAAGATACGCTATCTAAAATAGCAAAATAATAATTGATTGGTTTAAGTATATTTCAAAGTGCGTGGAATATCCGCTATGACAAATATACGTATAACATTTCAATTTTTACATCTCTTCATTTGTTTTTCCTCAGCCCCTAAAGAAATATATGATTCATTTAGATATTCAACCAGCCATCGAGGCCCACATACGATCAGTGCTGCCAGCGCTAGGTTTTTCAACCTAGATCTAGGTTTTTTTACCCTGTCTAGGTTTCTAGGTTTTTTATTTCAAAAATAGTCACAATCTAGGTTTTTTTAATAAAAAAATTGTTAAGTAATTAATCGATCTGAAAGAAACAAAATAATTAATTATATGCAATTAACATTCTAAATAATTCGATCTTTCAAAAAATAAAAATAAGCAGTATGTAGCTACAGTATTATTAGCCGCTCTATAATGTTCCATTATTATACCTATGCCTATGGCTCTATGCTACTAAATTCGAAAGGTGGCGCCATCTGTCTGAAAAATTCTGGTACAAGATAAAACAACTTGAATGAGCAAAAATATTCAATTTTATTAGACTATTAGAGGCTCTAACATTTTCTTCTGTCGGCGATAAGAGAATATACTCTTAAGTATATGCGGTATTGAGTATATGCTTAAGATAATCTAGTATAAGACTCAGATAGTCATAGTGAATTATTCCAAGAATGCTGATAAGATTGCCAAAGGATTTATAAAGATGATGGCATAAGTGATAAAAAAAATATTCAGATGTAAGTATTTCTTTACAAATAGTTATGTAGAATATATCAATAAATGCCAATGCCAAACCGATTTTGGGGAAGGCGGGAATGTAGTCACTTTTGTGAGATGTGTGACAAGGGGGAGGGGCTGTTTAAAAATTGTGACGTCACTTCAAAAAACGCGCAACTTTAAATGAAAGCTCCACTTTAATATTTGATTCCTAACTTTTAGTGAAGTTTAAAATGGCTTCACACCCTTTACGCTATTTGCTTGCATCATCCATTTACACTAAATACATACTTAAATAAAAATTGACAATAAAAATTATTTGAGACATGCTCTATTTAAAATTAGGGGGTGGGTGGGGAGCTTTGTGACGTCATTTTCGTTTATTTTTAGCATGTCTAGGTTTTTTTTCTCTTTTTTTCCTTCTAATCTAGGTTTATTTTGACGTGTTGGCTAGGTTGTTCCTAAAATTGTCGCTGGCAGCACTGCATACGATGTCAGGTACATGTGTTAAGGGGAACACGGGCCAGCTTGGAGTCAACGAATTACATGTCATCAAACAGGTAGTTCTCATCTCAGTCCTGTACATTGTCGGCAACACGCCGAAGATTGTCGTCTTCTTGGCGATGTCTGTTGTGCCAGATTTGAGTATTGGTAAACGGTTTGAAAATCTGGTCGTTATCATCTCTAACACAAGGGATATGATTGAGATGTTCACGTCTGCTGTAAACATATTCATTTATTACCAATATAATTCTAATTTTCGGAGATTTTGTCAGTTTTGATTTGAAAATAGTTGTTTACTGCAGTCAATAATAATTTTAGCAGGATGAAACCATTTTTTAAATCATCCTTTTAACTACCAGACAACTGTTTGTATGGATTTAGTCTCCTCGTGTTTTCTAGTTGTACTTGTCATAAAATTGTTGCCACCGATAAGTTTTGACATTGACGCACATTATCAATATTGAAACTGGACTACACTTGTCAATGATTTAAAATATTACTTTATAAAATATTTCTTTTGAAGATCATCGTAGATTACGTGCACCATAATGTCGTTAGGTTTTGTGATTTATTTTGTGGTTTAAAAAAAAACACATTGATTTGATAAGTGTGTTACTAATTTTATGTAAGGTACTGGGAGCCCAGTTGCTTGCTTGGGTACTGCGCTATATAAATTATCTAAATTATTCTTATTATAATTATGTGAAATAAGTTTACATTTAAAGTTAAAGTTTACAACTCTTGATCTTCACGTTTTGTGGATGTTAAAGTAATAAGAAAAGTTAGATCTAGATCTATATGTTATTTTTTTTAATGTGAGCATGAAATTCTACGCTTAATTTTTTTCTGAAGTCATTCCAAAATATGACAGTACAAAGGATCCATAACTATATTTTTTATATATGTGATGGGTTGCTCGTTTATAATCCTCGGCTAGAAGATATCAAAACTTTTTTTACAGAGGAAACATTCTACACGATTGTGAATTATTTAATAAAAACTGTATCTTTATCAAAGACTACAACAAATGCCTCATTTATAGAACCCTTAATATGATCAGTTAAAAAGAATGTACTTTTCTGAAAATTAAATTAGTAGCACTAATCACTAATAACAGTACTTCTATACCATTTTTTAAAAAGTAGTTTCTTGAAGTTTCTTCTAAAAACGTCGTAGTTAATATTAGTTATGTTATCGATTAATTTAACTTTAATCGTTCATTTTTTTAAAATACCGAATAATTAATCGATAATTGTGATTCAAGTTTAAAAAAAAAAGATTATGACGTCATTAAATTGAAAAATTCAAGGCCAGTAACAAAAACAAGTAATTGACATATTTTGTTTTATTGACTTATTTCCCCGGTCATAAAGACTAAGTTTTTTTGTTTTTTTTAAAGCAATACAAAAAAAGTGACGTCAAAGTTAATGAAGCGTTGGAAAAAAACTGAATATTATCACTGGAAAATATTGCTAAGTCTCATTTCTCAAGTGTTAATTCAAGGAATGCTACATAACATAAAGTTCCATTGAGTTGTTAAAAATTATATTTGAAAACTTATTACAATTACGTTTATTTTTTTAAAATTTTTTTTAAAAAGAATCAGGATTTGCAATGAAAAATATACTTAATATTTAAATTTTAAAATTAAAAAAAAAATCATTATAAGTTTTTAAAACATAGTTAGCATTAAAAATTAGTTAAATAACGCATTAACCTTTGGACACTTGGATGGAAATTTCAAATTAATTTTAAAAATATAAAAATAATAAAGCTGTATAGAAATTGTTTGATGATTAATAAACACATAAAGATCTTTTTTTTTATCCCAAGCGGTTCAAAAGTTTTGAATTTTTTTCGAAGACCTCATTATAATTTTCTTTACTATGATGTTTTCCTTTACATGTTGTGCCCTTTTAGGGCATTTTTTAAAATGCCCATAACTTAATTATTAATTTTTTAAATGTAATATTTTCAGTATAAATAGTTCTATATAATGTCAATGAATTTAAATTTTGTCATTGTTAACTAAGTAAAAAACAATTTTATTTTTAAAAATAATTTTCCTTATAAAAACAGCTAATTTTAAAGTTTACACTTTTAAAATCTTTTTTTTTAATTGGGAAATTTATCTATTAAAACCAACTGTTATTAATTATTGATAATTAAATTTTTATTAATAAATCGAAAAAGGTGTTTAAAAAATGTCCTTTCATTTTAATCGCTATTTTATCTATTAACATTACTTTAATCGATAAAGAAATGTACCGATTAATTGAGAAATTAATCGTTAATTTCCTCAGCCCTAATTCTAATCTTTTCTATTAGATACTTTTGACAAATGACCAGTATTGCGTATTGCATTTAATGTTTTAAATGCAAAAGTAAACATTATTAGAATGGTTACTAACTTCATTCATCCTGCACTATTTTAGAACTTGCTACATACTTACCTTTTTAGATGCTTGTTGGTATTAACACTAGTTACATTTCTTTTCTGCACAAATATTATTTTATAACATATATGCATTTATTTATTTGGTTTTTGATAACACGTGACAATGCAAAGTATTTTATCGTTAAATAAACGCCTTGCAATGGGGTCCGTCCATAAATTACATCACGCACCTAGGGGGAGGGGGGTCCCCAGATTTGTGACGATATGTGTGAATGAGAGGGGGGAGGTGAAAGAATTGTAACATCACGTCAAAAGTTTCACTTCATAATTCGATTTCTTACTGTTTATTTTATGATTTTTACATGCATTCAAGCGGGCTACGCTATTAGAGTGCAGCATTACACTAAATACATCCTAAAAAGACAATAAAGTGATTTGAAACATACACATTTTCAAATAGAACGTGTCGCTTGTAGTGGGGGCGGGGGTCACAGCTTTGTGACGTAATATTGGAAGGAGGGTCTAAGTTTTTGTGCCGAAGTGTGACAAGAGGGGAAAAAAAGGGGGGGGGGGTAAAAAGTGCCCATAATTGCGTGACGTCATGTATGGACGGCCCCATGTACCTCACCTCTTTTTGAACACTTTGACTACTTTGATTAAAGCCCCGTTTGTAACAATGTTACACTTTAGCGAAATATGTGTATTTCTGATGATTCGGTATTGTGTTGTCATTGGGGTATTCATTGTTTTGATGTCTCTCGCTTGGAGGCAATGAGTCCACTTCCGAATGTTCTTGAAAACGATTCCGCCGTTCACTGTTTGGCATAATATATGCAAAACATTGTTTTTATGACTGGCAACTCACTTAAATTGCTTCGCTGTGTCATTGATCCGTAGCTGATGTTTATTTCAGGAAAAAGTTTCCAAAACGTTAGTTGTGCTCAACTGGGATCTCTGAATATCTTACATCAACCGGAATTTTCTTCTTTGAAAAATATATTTAAGAACTAAAAAAAACAGAAGAAATTTGAAATGATACAAAATGTGTTAACACTTCTTCATGAATGCTTTTTTCAAGCACGTAGCAATAGAATTTATAATATTAAAATATGTTGAAAATTTAATTTTAGAAAATTTATTTTCGGTAATTAAAAATTACTTCGTTTATTTTGCAAAATTCTTGTATTATCCTGAAAAAACTGTTTATGCCTTTTAATTAAAAAGTTCCTCAGTGGATTCAATCAAGCAAGAAATTTTTTTTAAAAATTATTATTTTTTTTTTTTTTACATTTTTAAGTTAGATTTTTTAGAAGTATTCCCGTTCGATACAAATTACTTTAGCCGTATCCATAAATACATTATTCTTAATTTATAGAACCCAAATACATTTAATTTTTTTGTTAATAACTAAATCGATAAGTTTTGTCTACATTTTAATAACAAAAAATTAAAACCTTGGTTTTTTAAAATGTAGAATTAAATGTATTTTTTCTCTCTTTCTTTCACTATAACCTTGTTAGTTGAAAGCGATTACTTAAGGTAATCTCACTCAACATTTCTTCTTTTAAATTTCTAACTAGTAAATGTTCTACAAATGTGTGCAGTCATGTATAATCTTATTACATACAACGAACATTTATTAAGATCAATGGTTTTTGCTTTTATGTAGTATTTTTATAGTTTTTCATGGTTTGATCTTGAAATTCTATTTTCACTCACTAATCATTTTTTAGATGCTCTTAAATTTGTTTTCATTATCGTGTTTATAGTGACATAAAATGGTAATTAAAAAATATATATATTTCGATATACATATCGCAAAATTCGAATTCATCTATCTAAAGCACATTCCATTACATTTACAATAGAACTTTTTCTACCTTAGAAAAAAAGCACAATAATGATGAGACCATATTCGCAGGCTTGTCCATGGAAATGTTTTTCCCATGGGATTCCCATGAGAAACGTCCCATGGGAAACGTCCCATGGGATGGGATGGGACAGGCATACATTGCCATGGGATGGGATGGGATGGGATGGGACAGAAAAATATGTCCCAAGGACAAGCCTAAGGCTTGTCAATAGGAATGTTTTTCCCATAGGATTCCCATGGGAAAAGTCCCATCGGACGAGATGGGATCGGACAGGCATAAATACAACGGCGTAGCTAGGGGCGGAGGGGGCGGTCCGCCCCGGGTGGCACTCATTCAAAAGGCGGCATTTGTGTCTGCATTTGAAAAATAAACCCAGCCATTTCCGTAAACCGCCCCTTTTCTTTTGAAGGGGGAAAACCATAGTGAAACAAAAAGAATATCAATTTTGAGTTTAAATTGATGGATTCATGCAACATTTGTTTGATTACATATTGGTTGTTATAACTATCTCAGAACAGTTTAAACATTTAAAATCGCTCAAAACAGGTAACTATTTGTTTGCAAAAGTAAGCGGTATACGTCACAGATTGCGCCTTTTTTAAGAAAACTGCACAAAAACAACAACACATCACCGCTGGTCCGAATATATTATGTAGTATTAATATCACACGACAGTTTTAGCGTGGAATTTCGACATTCGCAGAATGATGCATTAATAAGTACCTACATGATATAGTGGTTCAAATATTGTATTTAAATTGCAAGTAGTAAATTATATTACTGTTTCAGGTTTTTTATTAAATTATTGTAAGGTAACTTATTAAAAATTAAATATACTTTGTTTTTATTGCATTAAAGTAACACATATAGCTTGTATTTTTCATTAATATATGGTTATTCATTAAAAATGAACAATTATTCATTTCTCCGTTAATAAATACCGCAATAAAATAAATAATTCCGAAAAAGACATACTTAAAAATTTCAAGCGTCTTGGAAAATTGACATTAGGAGTAACTAGTAAAATGAGAACAGATGCTGGAATTTTACTCAGTTCATGGCAATATTTTACTTTTCTATGGCATCTCAATTTATGGGAACCCGTCTTTTTTATATTAATGCAAACTATGCAAACTCATTTGACGAAACAAAGATAAGTGCTAATACAGAACTCTGTTACAGAAAGTTGGAAATATCGACTAGATACCAAGTTAAATGGATAAAAATATGAGTGGGGAAAATTCAGAAGACGTGGTTCTATCTTTAGAGCAAGAGGTAAAAGGAGAAATGTTTTTATCCATATATGTAATTATAAAAGGAAATAAAAGAACGAGGTGATGATTTACATGTCCTTGCAAGAAAATATCCCTGTATAATACTATACCATCTATGATTCTAAATGAAGAATTTGAACATCAATTAAATTTCTTTATTTACATTGATAAAGAATTGATCGAGATTGAAAGAGAAAGGATCCAGGTTTTTATGGCAGTACAATGGACCGGTCTTAGCTATTGTGGCCCCTATGCAGCTTAGTATGCGAAACTGATTGCGTGGGCCCCAGTTTGGGTAGGGATAAGGTATTAATAAGGATAACAAGTGAAAATTAAGATAGGATGGGCCTATGAAAGCGCTGGGCCCACTGCGACTGCATAGGTTGCAGGAGCCTTAGACCAGCCCTGGCGGTACCTACACTACAAGAAGAGGCATTATGTTAAAAAAGAGGGGAAATACCCCCTTGATCTATTAAATATATTTAACAGTAAATATTGGAAAATTCTTTATCCAACATTACAATTTAGCTAAGATTTTTTTTCAACAATTGCTATCAGTGTATCTTGTTGTGAAAGGAGCTTCTCCAAACTGAAGTTGAAAAAAAATATTTTCGCTCCACAATAAATGATTTAAGACTACAAAATCTTGCAATATTGTCAGAACATGATATTACAAATAATATAAATTTTTAACGATTTTTCGACTATGAAAGTTAGGTGAGTAAGTAAATTTATAAATAATTTTAAAAATATGTTTACATGCAGATATATACAATTAATTTCCTTTTTAATAAAAAAAAATTCATATATTTATAAATAAAAAGTAAAAGCATATTAATTGTTAATGTTTTTGGGTGTAAATTTGAAATATCTTTTGTCTCATTTGGGTTGGGGGGACCTGTGACCCCTATATCTTTCTTGTGGCCTTCAAAACAATTATCTTGTATTTTTATGATGTGTATTTATAGGTTTATCATCTTATGCGTCCTCTTTTATTACTGCTTACATAAATTGGGCATGCAATGGTAACATTGTTCCCACCTTTTACAATGTACTTCGTTTCATTTACAATTATTTATTCATGCTTATTAATTTATTTTTAAAAAAAACAGCATATGATTAACACAATTAAGAGGCCGTCCATAAATGATTTTGGCTGATTTTTCACCCCATGCCTCCTCGTCACACGGCGTCACGAAACGAAAACTTAGACCCATTCCTCAATGTGACGTGACAAAGCGCCCCCCCCCCAATACAAGAGGTATTTTGTATTTGAAAATGAGCGTGTTTAAAATCTTTTGTTTTTGTTTGTTTTTAGTTTAAAGTTGCACTCTAACATCGTAACACGCGTGAAAACACGTAAATCGTCATTGAATAAAGTTTGGGTAATCTTATATTTCCATGTAGCTTTTATTTAAAGTTAAAGTTGCGCGTTTTGAATGACATCAAATGTGTGACTCCCCCCCCCCCACGCCCGTACGTGACGTTATTTATAGGCGGCCCCTAAAAGGGCGGCATATTGGAGACCGCCCCGGCCGGCAAAAGCTCTAGCTACGCTTTGCATAAATATTCATGGGATGGGATGGGATGGCACAGAAAAATATGTCGTTATGGACAAGCCTGCATATTCGCTCTCATACACTTGTATTTTTTATTTTAAAATAAAACAATTCCAATTTTTGTCAGCTCCAGAAATACAGAAGATTTACAGATCAAAACCATTTTAAGGCTGTGGGTACCGTTCTCTAATGAAACCATTTTCATCAACTAAAAGTAGAATCACTCTGTTCAACGGGTATCTCAGTAAGTAACCTACTAACACATTCCGTAAGGAATTACGTTAAAAAAAATTCCAAGCAATTAATCAGAATTGGACGTATTTTATCAGCTTTCTTCCAGTACCTTGACAAAAATATATACTTCTTACAGGACAAAATTTGCGATCTCTCTCTCAAAAAAAAAAAAAAAAAAAAAAAAAAAAAAAAAAAAAAAAAAGTTTCCATTGATTAGAAACTTTTGATACCATTTTGATAAATTGTAAAGTTTACCTTATAAAGGCGTACTGATTATTTCTTGGCATATTGTAAAATAATGAATACGAGAAGTCTAAAGCCACCTAATCTATGTAGGTCATATTCCATTGAGGAGAAATAAATTTTAACGTTTCAAAGTTAGTTAACTTCACCTATAACGAGAGAATTAAATTTTCTTATAAACCACATCTTCTTATCTTAGATATACAGACGCTCCTTCTATGCAGAAGATAATTGCGTCCACAGACCATGAGAGATGATCTGTTGGCAAGTGATGCAGCGGTCACAGGCCACGGCTATAGGGGTTCCACGCATTACCCCAGCCGCCTAACTATTGTCTAGTTAGGTACCCATTCAGAGCTGGGTGACTCGGGGACTCCTCAAGCCCCGGGAACAAATCCTCGCCTTCGCGTGAATTCGAGATCGTGACCATCGGTATGACAGTCGAGCGCGCTACCTCTCGACCACCATGTCCCAGATCTGCTGCAATAATAATCTTTGTTTCCTTTCTTTAGTTTAGCACCTTATTTTTCGTAATGTTCGAACCAGAAATACTGTTAATCTTACATTTTACCATGTTTCTACGCTTCATAAGAAGAAAAAAACGGACACATCGTAGTGCTTAATAATGTAATCTCGCATTCATTGATCCGGGCAAGAGAGAGGGAGTTGCATCTGCTTCGTTCGTTTACTGTTGTTGAATGTTAATGGATGTTATTTGGAGCGGAGAAAGCGCGAGTTGTCAGACGTTGGTAAATTGTCTCATTTTCTAAGTTCATTGTAGGTGTAGAATAAAGTGTTTATTAATTTTAAAAAAGTATTTTTCTAATTTGATCATGACACATACTCCGATGTTAAGCGTACACTCAATGGAAGTTATTATAAGAAATCTTTAAATCTGTTGGAGTTATTGAAATGTGAAAATTATTTTTAAACGCCATAAATTATCTTTGTTTCAAAATAAAAGAACATTGCAGAAAATTGCAAGTCTCGTCTCTTTTGTGAATCCACTGTTTTGATTTTTTTAAACGCTGGTATTTTAAGTGACCCTTTTAAAATGTATATTCCCTATTACCAAAGGCGATAAACTGGTGCAGACTAAAAGGAAAATCACGCTGAGTTTTAAAAAAAAATCACACGTAAATTGCATTTAGATCTAATGTAAATTGGCTCAAGAATATCTGAGGCAAAATAAAACATCTTTAAAATGAGTGGCTCTAAATTCAAATTTTTAAAATTATGCGAATTTAGAAAATTTAAAATAATTACTTGATATTGTTGAAAATAAAATTATTACCTTATACTTTGAAAAGATTAAATATTATTTTAAATCTGAGATTTGTAGAAGTGTTGTGAAAACTCTCATTTTATTGATTACAAATTGAGGGTCAAATTGAGCACTTTGTGTCAAACTGATAAAGTCGTCAAAATAAATGACGCATGGACAGTGTTGGCGCTAGAGAAGAAGGTTCCATTCCTTTGTTCATAACTTGGCAGCAGTAGAAAAGATATAATAGAATTATTAACAAATTTCAATAAAACAAACAATTTTATATAATTTGTACGAAAGTTTTATTGATATTTGAAAATATGTGAGGAATACGTTCACATGATGTTAAAGAAAGGAATAAATCACAATTTTATGTTTCCAACTATGACAGAGCATAAAATAAACATTTTCGCCAATTTCAGTTTTTATCAGAGAAATCAAAACAAAGTTAGTTGTAGAAAAATACTGATAAAAAAGACTTGTGTTCTAGGATGAAAACGTAAGTTTATCTGTCACAGGGTAAACAGAGCTATGTTGTACAACCTGAAGCTGGTAAACCCAAATAGTCCTTTTAGAATAATTATTTATTGTGATTATTGAAGGTTTAAGAAGTTCAATGTATTACATTTTATATTTTCAAATTTATTAAGGGGAATAACAAATCAAAATTCATTGATGCAAACTATTAAATCAGTTTTTTTGTTATAATAAACTAAAATTGAAATAATATTGTTTTACAATTCATTTCCATATATCACCATCTGTAACACGTTTTCAGCTGACAATGATTTCTAAGTAAAACCAAATAATCCATGTGAGAGATTTTGCGGCTACTTTTAAAATCACTGACTCTAGAGATCACGTGCATTGTCCTCGCCTTTCTACAAAAAAAAACAACAACAACATTAGAATGGAAGAACATAATGCTACAAAAAACAGTGGACACAACAGTAGCCTTCTACAAACATTAATCATACCAACTGTAACATTCATAGATACTATGATCACGGATGATCAGTATTTCAACCTAATGACGATGTTCAACGCCTTAAATATCATCATCTCCATGTTTGGACTAGTTGCTAATACTATAAACATTGAAGTTTTTCGGAAAATCTGTCGAGGTGATGGTATTTTTACTTGCTTCTTGGTTTTGTCGTCAGCTGATTGCCTTTGCTGTTTGTCAGCATTTTGCCAGCAAGTATCAATGATTCTATCGATAATAGAAACTTCAAGTCATTTCAATGTTGTTTTTTCTATTCAACCCAAGGCATTGTATGTCACATTTGGCAACATTCGTCCTTGTCTATTTAGTGTACCAGTTCTAATAACGTTATACCTTTCCATAGCCAAATGTATGTGCGTTGTTAAACCATTGCACTTTAAAAACATGTTCTCATTCAAGCGTTCATCAAGGGTGTTGAAAGGAATCTGCATATTTGCCGTGGTCAGTTATATTCCGATATTTTCCAGCACTTGGGTCATCGCCCAATACGACCCAACTGTGAACGTTACTCGTCCAATATTGTGGCTGGCCCCTAATCGAGAAATAATTCGTAGTGTCGTGTGGACTATCAGAGACACAATTCCTTCATTGGCATCAGAAATTATCATCATTTTCTGCGTTATCTTCATGTCGAAAGGTTTGAAGCGAGCTGCAGAATTTCGTGGAAACTTTAAACTCATGATATCGGAGTCAACATTAGAAAATGCCAAGACGTCTTTACATGACAATGTAAAAAATATGAACTTCTCAGAATTGCATGTCATCAAGCAGATTATAGTCATCGCTATGATTTTTATTGCTGGTAACACACCCAAGATTTTTGTCTACATGGCATTAACAGTCGTACCTGATCTGAATTTCGACAAACGTTACCAAAACATTTATGTGGTTCTGATGTACTCAAGGGAGTTCTTTGAAAATTGTATATCGGCTGGAAATATATTTGTGTACTATATTTACAACTCAAAATACAGGCAATGCTTCCCTTTTAAAAATTCTATGTGTAAGGCATTTAAAGATTTTGCAACTAAATAGATGTTCATACTGTTTACTCAAAGTTTTGCTTTGAATTCTTTTTGAGGTTCATTTGTTTTTAGTATGTTTTAAAATTTTAAATTTTTTAATTTTGTATAAAGATAAATATGGTGAAAGTGGTTCGAACGGTATTATTGTCGAAGGCATATACGCCTTGGTGAATTTTTAAAAACTGAACATTACATAGTAATCTAGATGTTAAGAATGTAAAAAAAAAATTTTTTTATTGTGTCTATCAGCAAAGCCCTTAATTTCATGAGCCTTCTGTCTAAGTCATGAGTGTCATTTTTCCTATTATGACATGACTTGGTGGTCAATCAAGCCTTGAGTCCTAAGTTCCAACAACTAATATTTATTTATTTGACTTTAGATCCTAACAGCTTTCTTAATTAAATATTACACTATATCTCACTATACCAGTAAACTTTAAAATACTTGAGTTTTTGTATGACAGAGCAAAGATATTCTTAACATTTTAACAATGAAAAGTAATAACAATATGACATTCTCTGTTATGATTGATAAATAATCATTAATTTATACCATTAAAAGTTAAAATGTCATTAGTGTAATAGCAGTTCCAATGAAGGCATTCTAATTTTAGTAAGTGTAACAAAACTGTCTTGGTTTAGGTAGGAATAACTAATGGACTTAGTTTAGTGGGAGTGTTCAGAGTTCCAAATTCCGTTACTGAACTTTGAAAACGTACAAATACAAAAATAATTTTAATTCGTTTTGAAATAAATAACATGTACATTGGAGATAGTTCTATCATTGGTTAAATTTTCCGAACGATATGTCACGTGAGTGGTTGAAAGGAGATCACGTGACGAAAGGAAAGGATAGTCCCAGAATGCATGAGTAGATCAGAATGTATGAGGCACTAGAGTAGATTTTTTAGTTGCGTCGCTGACAAGTTTTACTTTGTATAAAGTGTACATACGTCTAGTTGCTGCATTAAATTTATTTGTGTTTACCGGGGACTTCAATGTTATTATTGTGAGTAAGAGATTGTTTGTAATGAACACCCACAAAGAGAGAACGGGGTCAAACAAATCACGGTACATATTGGAATTAATATAAACTCTCTTGTTTATAATTGTTCGTTCAAAATTTGTCTCCATTTAATTTATGGTTGATAATTTTTCTTAAACCTTTTAAAAAGGCATTCACTTTAAAATTGACAAATCTCATCCCATATTTATTTGAAAAATCTTTTTTTTTAAAAGTTATATTTTAAAAGTGTTGTTAATTTTACATCTTGAACTATCTTTAACTCGATACGAACATTGTCACGTCCTTCTGACTGAGCTATTTTCGCGTTACCGCCAACAACAGAGCCCCTTGTATTACTGATACTGATAGTAACAATAAAGAAAGACATTGGTGACTCATCTTGTTATTTCTCGTATCGTCTTTCATACCATATTAGATGTCTTTCTTAAACCTGGTATCGTACCAATTCAATGTACCCTTGAGTGTCAAGGCGAAAAATAATAATAATAAAAATATACAAACATGTGACAAGCTAGATTTAAATTTAGAACATTCTTTTAAAAAATTATACCTTTTTAAAAAAAAAAAAAAAAGAATATTTAAACACTGGCTACTGGGTTATTTAAAAATTCCTCTTAAATCATTTATCTGTTGACATTTTGTAAATTTGAAATTTTTTAGTAGCTGATAATAAGTTTAATACGATAGTGCGCTGCGGTACCAAGACTCTAAAATAAAAAAATTAGTCACGGGTTCGAATCCTGGTGCTGGCACCCCTACGGGTAGATGATGCTCTTTAAAACCTTGGCTGTTAGTTCATCTAGGAGTGGAAACTCCGACTTTAAATCCTCCGCTGCCTTGTGGCTATACTCGCCTTTCGGGAAAGGCTAAGGGAGTAAACCCTGACAGAAAATCAGGAAATGGAGCACCTACAGGCGGTCTATACATAAGACTTATGTACATATCGCTATATCCTGCCCACGCCAATGGCAGCCAAGCTGCATCGACACAAGCCGTTCCCTTGGTTACACTATTGATGTGGAGAGGGGGTTATGCTGTATGGGCAGCAGCTAATTCTCCATAATACCCACCCAGGCTTGCATCACATCTGGAGAGGATTTCGCTGTTAAGAACACTCTTCTACCATCCATTGAACCCCCGTCATCACGCACGGAGATGATCCTCACCCTAAGACTCAGAACAGCTGCAGGCCAAGCAAACAGTCTTAGTTTGTATGCCCCAACACTCTGTTCAACTTCGGAAGAGTAGGACCAGTTCTATGGAGCGTTAGACCAGGCAATAGCCAGCATCCACAAAGACGAGGCAATCTAGAGTGGGGAGCGACCACGAAGCCTGGCTCACATGCCTTGGCCTCTTTGGAATAGGAAAGATAACTGAAAATGGACAGAGGCTTCTGGAATTGTGCTACTCACAAGGCTTGTGTGTGACCAATACTTTCTTTAAGTGCAAGGATATACATCAAGTATCTTAGAGGCACCCTCGACCCCGCCAATGGCACCAGCTGGACCTCATTATCACCAGGCGTGCACAACTAGCTAGCGTCCTACTCACTCACAGCTATCACGATGCCGACTGTGACATGGATCACTCCCTTGTCGCCAGCAAGGTACGAATAATGAGGAAAAACTCGTACCACACCAAGAAAAAGGGAAGTCCACGCATCAATACCTTCTGAATGAAAGACCCAGCGATAACGCAGCTGTTCACATACAAGGTGAAGGAAGGTCTCTCAAAGATGTCCCCATGCGTCACCATTGACTCCAAATGGACGCATCTCAGAGACACAATCTATACATCTGCAATACAAGCAATTATGTTATCGCGGACCACTTCGTTCCTGATGTGTGTCGTGTAGGAGATTTTAGTACCTTTCGAAAACATCTCATCTCTAGCGCATTAATTCTTCTTTGGAGGTCTGTAGTGCGCATACAAGTCTCACTAACATAAAAGAAGACCAACATAGCCAAAGAGAGCATTAGTTGAATCTTAGATCTCAGGGAGAGCGCCTTGCTTTGCCAGATGTGTTTGTTTGCTTATTGCTGCAGTCGTTTGGGCCATTCTGGCAAGAATTTCTGGCTTTGAGCCTTCATCGGATATTATAGCCCCTAGATATTTAAAGGTAAGGACCTCCTCGAGTTGTTGCCCGTGTATCCGACTTTCACTTGTGAATTTACTGTTTGCCATTACCATGGTCTATTCTGCATTGATTTCCAAGCCATTGGCCTCTGTTGTCTTCTGTAGCTTTGCAAGGAATTCTTTAGTTCGTCCTCGCTGCCAGCTAGGCCGTCTATGTCATCGGCAAAGCGTAGGTTAGTTAAAGTTCTCCCTCCGAAGCTGACCGATCCGACATGGTTTTCTAGCACATCTGTCATAATTCTTTCTAGGAAGAGGTTGAAGAGGAAAGGGGAGAGTAAACATCCTTGTCTGGAACTAACAGTGGTTTTGTACCAATCTCCCAGCTTGCTGTTGTAGAGTACTCCACTAGTAACTCTGTTGTACAGGTTCTTGATCACTGCAGTGAGATTTGCATTAATGTTGAAATTGGGCATAGTTACCCCCAGTGCCGCATGCCACACTCTGTCGAACGCCTTTTTAAAGTCTATGAAGACATGATAGAGGTCGCTCTGGTGTTGAAGATGTTTTTCACAGAGCACTCAGCAGGTTTAAGATTAACTCCGTTGTGCTCCTTCCTACTCTGAAGCCTGCCTGTTCTTCTGCAATGATTTTCTCTGCGTGTGGTTTCAGTCTGTTTAATATGATCATAAGCATGACTTTGCTTGGGGGACTAATCAGGCTGATTTTACTGTAGCTCTGGAACATCTATGGATTACCCTTCTTTGGGAGCGTAATAACCAGCGATTGCGTCCAGGGTGTTGGCCATTCTTCTGTCTGTCATATTTTGTTGCACATGTTGGTTAGAGTATTTATTACAGGGTCACCTCCTGTCTGAATCAGTTCGTCTGGGATGTTGTCTAGTCCATCCGATTTCCCATTTTTCAGTTTTAGCACAGCCAGCTCCACCTCATCACGGAGAATAGAAAGCAAGTCTATGTTAGTTGATGTCGGGCTATTGAGCACTGATGCATCGCCTTTGGAGTCTTCCTTATACAGTTCAGAACAGTATTTGGTCCATCTTTTGATAATTTCTTGTTCTTCTGTGATACATTTTGTAGATTAGTCTTGTATGGTTGTTAACAGGTATGTTAACAAATAATGACTAATGAATCTGGAGCCATCAAACTGATTATATATCTTTAGATTCAAATCAAAATCAGTTAATAAAATTTTTAAAATATATTAAAAATTCTAAGCAAATAAAATAAGATCGCCACATGTACATGCCTACGTGCCTCAAAATATACTCTGACAGGCCGCACTCGGGCCGCGGACCGCAGTTTCCCCATCTATGCGTTAGGATTTTTATTTTTAAAAATTGGTTGGCGCTAAATATATTTAATCTGGAAAGTGGTCTGTGGACGAAAACAGTTTGGCAACCACTGGTTTAGAACAAACATATGATACTACCTTGGGCTTAGAGAAATGTTTGTCAAATGTTGCATTATATATTAATAAAACGTTTTTCGAAACAATAATAATAATCATAAACCAATAATTGTAGTAAGGTTAAATTTGCTGTTTATTTAAAGTTTGGGAAATTATATGTCTTTTAACTGATCAAATAAATGGATCTATATAATGGGAATTTTTGTAGTTTTTGTCAAAGATTGAGATAAAATAAATATTAGATTAAATAATAATTCAGATTTATTAAATGGTCTTTGTCAAATGTTTTCAACCATTTTTAAACAAGTATTATTAACGATCAAACCATCACACATAACAACAAAATAATGAATCATTTGTACTGCCAGATTTGCAATAGGCTACGGACAGGACGTGCGTAAAATATGATTACATTCATTTTTAGCGCATTTTCGAGAAGTAGAAATGCGCTATTGTATCCGTTTTGTCCGTCTGTCCGTCCGTCCGTCTGTCATCACCCTAGATCTCAGCATCCATAAGTCCTAGACCCATGATGTATATATGTTTTTTTTATGTCCTGACCTGCCATTTGTGCATCAACACTCAGTTACTCGATCCGACCTCTTGTAGTGGCAGTAGAGCTCCTGGAAGTATGAAAGTCCTAGACCCATGATGTATATATGTTTTTAGACCCATGATATCAACACTCAGTTACTCGATTAATGCATTTTAAATGTTCATTTAGAAAAGAAACATGCTCGGTTTCACAACTTTGAGGATCACTGCTTTCCACGTGTAGCACGTAGAAAAACGCTTTGGGAGAAGATATTTCATAACTTTGGCGCTTGTCATAATTTCCCGTTTATTAATTGTTTGTTGGTGTGTGTGTGCGCGTTCTCCTCCCGGGATAACAAGCCAAGGTTGAATGTGTCAAACAAAACGACACATTGAAGCCATTATTGTCATGGCAACATAACTACATAATGCTGATATCTAACATAAGTACTGATACATATTACGAAAATGCGCTAACACGTCCTGAGTCCAAAAAGGGACCAGGCTTAACATGATTTTTTGTAATCGCCACATAATTCTTTATTATTCCAATATCATTAAAAGCGTGAATCTCATGTGTAAAAAATTTATTTTAATAATTAAATTCAAACTTCTTTCGCATTTTAATAGCAATAATAATTTGATAATTCATGTAGAGCAGTTCCCAAGCAAGAAACTTGGCTCACAGCGTTTTACATGAAATAAGTAAAACACATAAGTATCAATTCATTTAATGTAGAACATTCACAACCAAAATACATAATATAGTTACATTACGTCCACAAAATTTGCCTTGATCTTTTAAAGAGTGCAGTAGATATGCAACTGAGAGTTTATAGAAACGGTGCAAGGGAGTTAAACACACAAAAACTTTATCATTATCCTTTCATTTTATCTTCTCTTATCTGTTACTGACGCTCCTTCTATAAAGGAGATTATTGCGTCCTACGCTTTTCTATGGCTTGTGTCCCGTCATGCATTCTTATTAGTGTTTTGAATGTTAATAAAGTGTTGGTTTTTTTTCACGCAAACCATTCAACGCCTGAATTCAGGACAGGAAGAGCGAGAATTTGTATGTGTTTGTTCTTGCATACGGTATTGGTAGCTGCCATTATCCTTATGTCTATCCGAGGGATGCATTAAGTTATCTTTGTGTGGTATTGCTCAATTAGAATTAGTTTTCTTATATTATTTTTATATTATGAATTTACTCTTTGTTCTAACGTGTCAATGTTCAATGATTTAACTAATGGTGTTATTTTTGTTAGTTTTTAATTTTCTCCAGTAATAAATCGGGAAGTTTTTTTTGTTTGTTTATTTGTTGTTGTTTTTTTTTATCTCTTTGTTTTGCCTTTTTTAATGTGTTCTAGTTTTATCAATTTT